>CM050168.1:240690415-240717915 GCA_027410445.1 Discoglossus pictus | reverse complement strand
AGTAAAGACTGCAGCAATGAAGAGAACACAAGTAAGTTGATAAGATTAGAATCTGCTATTACTAAATGATTTCAGTGGAAGTGTTAGATAATCGAGTTTGAAAATTAGAAAATGAGAATGAAAACCCCCATGGGCATGTCCAGTTGGTGTACATCAGAATAATGATAACACCTTAATGTTCTTGTATTAAGACTTTATCATAAATCTAACCTACCTGTTCAAATAAATATAATTACAATCGGTTGTTTTTAAAACTTTTGAGAGGAAGTGTTAGATAATTAAGCTTGAAAATTGCAAATTATTTAAAAGATCTGCTCTGCTATTAATTTTATTTAAGACAATAACTCACAGTGGAGGGGTGATAAAGCAAAAAAAAACAAAAGAGCAGGGGTGGAACTACCTCCAGTGCTGATGGTGCAATGCACTGGGGCCCTGATCTGGGTGGCCCAGTTCTGCCTATTTTTTCCTATCTTGCCTATTTGTAATAGTAATTGTAATTAATTAATTAATTGTAATTATATATGTATATGGCAATGAGGTGGTCCCAGGGGGCCAGAGGGGAGCCCAACATTTGTTTTCTGCATTGGGGCCCTCCATTCATTAGCTCCATCACTGCATGAGAGCCCAATTGGTAGTTCTAAACAGATAGATCATACAAGAGCATTAAAGTCTTATCATTATTCTGATACACCGAAAACAATTGTGTTCTGGTGAGAGATTATTAATCATGTGAGATGAAGTCATTGAGATATTTGGATAACTTTTCCTGCAGTTTAAACTTAAAATACTGAACTATAGACATAGAGGCAATCAGACCTGGGCTGGGGCACCTGCTCCAAAGAATTGGAGACCCTTTTATTTTACACGGCCCTTTTATTTTAACGGTCGGGTTTTGCATTACTTGACCTTGAGGATCTTGAGGCGTTTACATGACCCCAAATATGCAAAACGTGCTATACACAAACCTTTTGTATGATGTACAAGTGCTACCACAATATAAAAGTAAATAAATAAATATAAATTTTACATTGAACTGCAATTATTTATGGTAAGGTGCCATTTTCTTTTCTCAGCTGATTCTTTTTGATACTTTCTCAAGCACGTGTGTCTGTAAACTAATTAGCTTTCCATTATTCCTGTTGAAAGCAATGGTAGTTTTAGCTGTCACATTTCCATCAGTTGTGCAGATAAAAATTTCCTCTGTGTTCAAAGACTACTCCCATCTCAGAAAGTCGATCAGTAAAAACCAATATGGTAGATCCCACCGCAGTATAATTGCTTATAAAAGGTAATACATTATAGTCCGTGTTATATGTTGTATATTTGTCCTATATATATATATATATATATATATATATATATATATATATATATATATATATATATATATATATATATATATAAATACATTCAATTGGAATTGGCTGTTATTAAAGAGGAAGTGTTAGATAACTGAGCTGGAATGTTGGATATTTTAGAATTTTGAATATAAATTATCTATATCCCTCACTCTAAGGCTATTAATTAACTCTCTTAGTCAGTGTTGAGCCAGAAGGGCATGCCCAGATTAATAAATAATAATAACCACAGAGGCTTTTAATGCTTAAAGCCATTATAATTATTCTTATCTATCCTTGCACTTGTAGCTTATCAGCCTGTGAGAACAAGAAGACATTAGTAAGACTTTTCACCCCTTCTGGATCGCTAACTTGTCATGGTGAAGAGGCTTGTGTACTTCAATGAAGCTCTGAGCTATACCATGTAGGGTCACCCAAGATGGGCAGGTCATAGCAGAGAGGTCAGACAAATCGTGGTCCACTGGAGAAGGAACTGGCAACTCACTCTGGTATCTTTGCCAAGAAAACCATATGGATAAGCGCAACCAGAAACAGAGAGATGTGCCGATATGGTCACCAAGAGTCAGACACAACTGAAGAACTGAACAGCAGCAAGACTTTTACATTATTTACACTTTAAATAGCCAATTTTTGGCTCAATTATCTAACACTTCCACTTAGAATTTTGATTTACAATCAATTGCAGTTATGTTTATTGTTTTATGTACATTTCGCACATTGCGCACATTGGATTTCAGGCCCCACATACTGACCACCATAGCTCTATGTCTATTACATTAAGGGAGCACTAAGTGTATGCACAGGGTTAAATGTAGATAAATATGGTCCGAGTGTCAGGGATATAAATGTGGTTCCACTTAATACTCGGGGCTTTATGTAGTCAGCGCTGGCAGCTGGAGAGAGGGATCGAGGTGAAGTGTAACACATAACATGTCTGGGTCTGAGAAACAGGAAGGAGAGGTGTGAGAAGGCAGCGTCAGGGACCCCCGCGGCCCCCAACTCATTCTCAGACCCCATCTTGTACCCCTTATTAATTCTGAACTCTGACCCCGGCGCAGATGACCTCATTAAGTCCCATGTCCCTGAGACGCAGGTGCTGGATAATATTATAGGCTCCTCACACACCTGATTGTTTTCTGTTCATGCCATGTTATATATACATATATACAGTATATATATAATGGCAGAATATATGTATATTTACTGTGTGTAAATATCATTATCATTACGTGAGCGATTGATATAAAATGGATAAATTATATAGCTGGACAGCAAAGGGGGGTAGTAATTCATATAATGTGTCTTAAAGGAATGCAAACATTAATGTTTCGATAGATAGATAGATAGATAGATAGATAGATAGATAGATAGATAGATAGATAAATAGATAGATAGATAGATATATAGACGGATAGATAGATAGATAGACAGATAGATAGATGGATGTATAGATAGATAGATAGATGGATAGATAGATAGACGGATAGATAGATAGATAGATAGATAGATAGATAGATAGATAGATAGATAGATAGATGGATGGATGGATGGATGGATGGATGCATAGATAGATAGATAGATCCTGTTAGGAGCAAAGATATTCATTTATTTATGTTACATTTTGTATAAACATTTTGCACGTTACACCATTATTATTATTATTATTACTATGCTTTATTTGTATGGCGCCACCATATTCCATATCGCTATACAGGGGTACAAGCCAGAAACAATTGTAACACCATAAAGCTGCACATTCAGGACAGCTCTATGGTATAAGAGGAATATATGTATTTACTGATGATCCATCTGTGACCCCCTCTCAGATAAAGACATATTATTATGTGTAATCTCAGCCCCCCACACTGATGGATCTGAAGTCTATTAACCCAAAGACGCAGCCTCCAGGGGGAAGCCACGCACAGCCAGCGGCCAAATCGCAGCGTTTAGTGATCTGACGGCTAATGGCCCTAAACTGCTGTCATTATTTAGAAATAACAAGCGAAAAAAAATGACAGTTTGTCAGAAAAATGGCTGAGTAAGAAAAATATATAGACGCTTAATAGGTGCCCAGAGGTCACTCGAGGCTCTTGTTCAGTGGATCGATCTGTAAGGTGCCGCCTCGAGCCGTCTCCCCGGTGGGGCATTATTTATCCCCCGAGTCTGTCCCGTAGTCATGTCATTATATACAACATAAGTGCTACAAAGTATCCATTTCTATGTTTAGATGTTTCTATACAATACAATAAAACACAGTTTTATTATATAAACTAGAATATTGCCCGTCAAAAAATGACGGCAATGAAATTGTAAGTGAGCTAATGCTGTTTGGTGTATGCTAATAAAATAATTAATACATTAATAAATGACTATACTTAACCTATTTTCAAGTAATATATGCAGGAAGCATTATGTTGAAGAGCTGTGAATGTGTTTTGATGTTGCTGCAGCATTAGTGGTGTGGAGCTGCTGTGTAAGCGTGCTGAATGTGTGCAGTGTAACACTGTGTGTGCGCAAAACCAAACCGTTAGGGTAGCTGTGTACTTCCGCATTAGTGTTGTAAAATGGCGGCTAATGTGTGGTACGCGGCTGTGGCTGATTTTGCGTCCTTGTTCTTGCATCTCGTCCGGCTTTTTCTGCAAATCTGTAAGTTTGTTGGTGTTTTGCGTGTTTAGGGTCCTGTAGCCTCGTTTTCGTTTTTTTTTCAGCTGACATTTTTTCTCTCTCTTAGGTGATTTTCGGGGGGCTAAACTCTGAAATTTGGACTTAAATTGAGGTGTAACTTCACTTGCAGAGGTCCTGGGTGCCCCCCCTTGTTGTGGGTAAGCTTTTTATGTGTTTGTTGTGTGTATTTATTGTGTTTCTAATTGTAACGGATCTCCTGGCACCCCTACCGGGTACCTCCATTGATGGACGCGTCCTAGTTTGCGCCGAGGCCTACAAGCACCGCACCGGACACCACACTACCACAGACTCCACAATCGCCGTAGCTTAAAGCTCTCAGGGAGTATGCAGCGCATAGCAATCCCCAGTGTGATATAGCAATCCCCTCCAAGAACGAGACGAGGCTACGTTTTGAAGGGTCAAAGAACTCTCTCTTTATTAATTACAAAACACATTTTTAAACACTTCACATACACAGTAGGGGAAGTGACTACCTTTGGTCAACCCCTAATTACCTCTGGCCAATCAGACAGGGTTAAGGTGTGGGAGCCAGGAGTCCCCTCCCCCAGGAGCCGCCCACTAGGCGTGGCTAACTGCTCATTCTACCTCTGGCGGTGGAGAGAGTAACATCTCTAAGCTCACTTATTCCCCTGCTGGGAGTATGGGGAAACCCCAGGTCATCTCATTATTCAAGAGTCCCTACCCCCATTGTTCATGGTGCCATCTTGTCTGCTAAAACCCTTTTGTTTTGCTATCTCTTGTGTGGTTTAGCAAATACTATTAAGTGGCAGATGGCAACTCCTGACCAAGTGTATGAGACCAAAGATATTTGACTGTATACCACACAATACAATAGTTTTACAGATATAATAACAACATTTTATAACCCAGAACATATCTGCAGATAGCTTATGTCTGAGCACACATTATTACTGAATGGCGCTCAGACCACATACATACAGTTCAATGGCCATGGAACCAAAGTCTTTCTGCATAGGTAAATAAAGTATTTAAATGCCGGTCCATAGTCAAAAGGCAGGAGGCTGGCAAACAGTCCTCTCCAAGACAAAGTGGCGAAGGGCACTTCGTCACACTAATGTTTTCAGATTCGGGCGGGTCGGCCGTTAAAGTCGTATCTTTGCGAGGTCAAAGTGTTTTTTTTTTCTAAGTCCTGCATCTCGTATTTTTGTTTGTCGTAAGTCCGTAAATGTTGCGAGGTCCGCAGTTGCTGGCAAGGAGCGCCTTCGCGAGCCCGCAGCGTTAGCAACAACCCGCATGCTCACAACTATATATGTGATTATTGTTGTAGTTTCCACATATAAACATATCAGGCCACTGCAGTCCTAGATTTTACATGTACTCATTATGCTTAACTCTACCATTTTGCTTTCTGCTAATTAACTTCCTGAGATGGGAGATGACTTTTGAAGCTTTGATCTGTACATTAGATATGAAGCAACTAAAACTGCCATTGCTTTCAACAGGGATAATGGAAAGCAAATTTTTGACCCCAATGGTCCTCTTAATCAATGGTTCCCAAACCTCTCCTCAGGACCCACCAGACAGGCCATGATTTCAGCGGGACACTGTTTCACTACAGATGAGGCAATTAGAATCTGTTGAACACTAATTGCTCCTCCTATGTTCACTCAGTGCTAAACCAAAATCATGGCCTGTCTGGTGGGTCTTGAGGAAAGGTTTGAGAACCATTGCTCTACATCAGGGCTGTCCAAGTTCGGTCCTGGAGAGCCCCACACAGGCCTGTATTTGAAGATATCCTTTCTGTACACAGGTGGGTCAATCAGGATAACTGAAGAAACGATTTATTCACCTGTATGCAGCCGGGATATCATCAAATCCTGGCATGAGTGGGGCTCTCCAGGACACAACTTGCCCACCCCTGCTCTAAATAACTCCCATAAAGTCCGTAAAGAGCTAGTATATAGTTGTTATGATCTTCCTATGTGACCTTCAATATTTCTGAAGAAGTTCTGTCTGGACAAAACGCGTAGGCGCCTGTTTTTTGAGTATATATTTTTGTGAAGCGCATAACACTATTTTATAAATATATTTTTTTTGTTAAGTGCATGATAAATAGTGTTTTCAGGACACACTAATTGTTTGGTTTTTTTTTGCTCTTCTTTCCCTCCCATTGGAGCATATTTATATTGATCCCAGGTGGGCCCAGATAATTCAGATTTTGTCTGACAATTTGTATAGTCCAACATCACATTACACCTGGATCATGAATTCTCAGCTACAAATCATGGCTTCTTGTTCTTGCATTTCTCTTTTTCAAATCTTCCTAACCCAGCACCACTTTGTCTCCTTATCTCTGATCCTACAAGGAGTTAAAAAACTCACAATGAGATGTTGAGGGATATAATGTTGGTTTTGCAACCAACGTGCAACTATATACGTTTCATCGCCGCTGCGCCCACTCTGAACATGTCATGCCTCAGATGCCGTGACTGAGTATGACTCGATCATTTATAATCACAGAACAATACACTGGGAGAGAGGGGACGAAAGATGCTTATATACTGGCCAAGTATCTCAGAATCCAGCCGTGCCCCCCAGGAATAACCCAAGACAAGATAGAATTCCTTAGCGAATGCGTTTTTTTTTTTCTGTGGTTTGATGGGTTTCGTAAATGGGGATCAAATGAAGTCTAAATGTTACAAGCAATTAATACGGTCCCATCCAGTGTGCGTCCAGCTGTGAAAACACCAACATGTGAAACAGGAGACGTGCGAGTTCTGCGTGTAGACCCCTGTGACTTAAAAAATTTGTGCCAGATCACGCACACAGTGGCGTCACGCCATTTTAGGCGCGGTGCGCTTTATTACCTGACAGATGCTGTGTACAAATATTGGCTTTGGAGATTTGCAACTGTGACAGTACGGCGTAAACATTGATCGGACTCAGCCCCCCTCCCAGAAAAAAAAATCATGGCGTGTAAAAAATATGGCGGATGTGCGGTTAGGGGAGAGATATTTTATTGTGCCGTGATATTTGTGTGATCAGGTTGTGATAAGGTAAGGGTTTGTGTGATCAATTTGTTGCTGAGAAATATCAGAGATTATAATAAAATGATTAAAAATATTTCATAAACATTTGAAAATGAAGGTATATCTAAATTAGTTTGGGTGCATAGGAAGCTTTTATATGCACAATAAGACTGTGACATCTAAAACTGCCTGTGCTTTCACTAAGAGTAATGGTTTGCAAGGACACACCTTCCTGAGAAAGTAGCAGACAGATTTAACCTTAAATGATAGATAGATAGACTAAGATAGATAGATAGATAGATAGATAGATAGATAGATAGATAGATAGGGACATAGATAGACAATGTACACATAGGTAGGTAGATAGATAGATAGATAGGGACATAGATAGACAATGTACACATAGGTAGATAGATAGATAGATAGATAGATAGATAGATAGATAGATAGATAGATAGATAGACAATGTACACATAGATAGATAGATAGATAGATAGATAGATAGATAGATAGATAGATAGATAGATAGACAATGTACACATAGATAGATAGATAGATAGATAGATAGATAGATAGATAGATAGATAGATAGACAATGTACACATAGATAGATAGATAGATAGATAGATAGATAGATAGATAGATAGATAAATAGATAATCTAAGGTATAGACAGACAGATGTGACAAGAAAATTAAACAGTATATAAAAGTTCCAAATCTAAACCCTTTGTTTATTTATTTATTTGTTTGTTTATTTGCTTTCAAAAAAATGTTTTGCCCACTGAGACGCTTAGTTATTTAAAATTCAATATCAATACAAATTGACAGCCACACTCTTTTACTTACACATCTGCCTTAATGACATTACAACATACATCAGAATACAGTATGCTTTTCTTTGCTACACTGGTTCTGGTTTTTGATGCTGAGAAAGAATAGACACACATATGTTTCCGTGAGGTGGTCTCCATATGTTACAGTGTGACTAGGACATATCTAATGCTGTTTTCTCTCTGATTTCTCGCTGTAATAACCTTTGATTGACTGCGCTCAGCGCTCGCCGTATCTCAGAGCGCCCCCCCCCCCTTCATCATTTCCCATCCCAGAAATAAATAATCCCCCCTCCACTGTCTCCCCTGACAAGATGTGGGAAACCGAGGCCCTGACACTCATTTGTCTTGTTATATCCTCACACTGTGCGAGCTTTGAAAGCTCAAGTTCCCATATTGGACCCAACTGTGCAAGGATTTAATATCCTGCAGCTGGAGGCCCAGCAAAACGAAACAGCTTGTCATAGAGTGACTGCGCGCTTAAAGGGCCGCTGCAGTGCTTAAACAATGAGGGTTATTTTGTTATTTAGTAGCTGATTAGCAAGATATGATGATGAAATGTCATTTTGAATTTATTTCCCCCTGTTACATGTCCAGAAGGATGAATAGGATCTGCCTAGGAGGCTGTACTGATGACATTAGCCTCTACTGGGAAGAAGGCAGATATACAATGTAATCAGGATAACAGATAAAGGCTCCTACCAGGACTGTCCCTAGACATGCCATAGTGGGTGAGAAGTAGCAGATCTGATTAAGTTTAAAACACTAAAGTTCACATGTAAGTTTCAAAAGCTGCATTATCTTTTCTTTCTTCATTATTGCTAATTAGTAACTACATAAACACATTAAATCATATTGTATGAGTAATGCAGGGGCCCTTTAATTGCAGGTCCCTCTACCAGTGAAAGGGATAAGGGAATTATTGTAGTAAAAAAAAGCTGCTCTTGTTTGTGTAGTGTGTAAAAAACAAACATTAAAAGCTGAACATAAAAATATTTTAGAGAAAAAAACTTTCTTTTAAATTCCATATTGTCTTTGTTCCATCCTGATACCAGACAAGTGAGGGGTGTGGTTTTGAAGGGATGGAGCAAGAATGAGAGGGAGAGGTAAGGGGGATTTTTGTTAAATAATTGGATTTTACCCCTGCACTCTTCCCCACATATGTTTAGAAGCAGGCAGCCTATCTCAATAAATGCAAACACTGCTCTCCAGGAATGTAAATGCCCCTCTCACACACACAACAATGGAAGATAATTAATGACTATTGATAAAGCCATTAGCTCAGAGGGTGGGTCTTTCAAGTAATTTATGCATAAAATAACTATAATATCTATATCAGTTTTGAGTCGCTTTCACTTTGAATTTCTTAATAAGAACCAATAGCAGTTATGTTTATTTATATGTGTGCTGGGACCTTTGCTGTGTCCCTCTCACTGAACATTTTGCGATCACATTTCAATCTGTGTGAGATGACAAAGTGCGTGTCAGAATAATGAGGCGCAGGGAGCGCGGGATATGAGGCGCGGAGATTAAAGTGCGCTTCTCTTGAGCAACCTTACACCACGGCTGGGGAACTGCCATTATTTCTAACCTATGATTTAAGGGGCCGCTGAGGAAATACCTGCCAGGAACATCGCTCGTAAACACAGCGCAGAATAAATAGCAATTTATTACACAGGTTTAAACTGGATCCCATTGTGGTTCTGGGGCTCTGACCCGCTCAAGGATAATTGAAGATTTTTTTGAAAATGAGAGATGTATCCGGGAAGTTGCAGAGTTGAAGGGACGAGGTCCTTACATGTTTTATGTCATGCAATTCAAGCAATGTGTTTTCTGCATTCAGGATTTTTTTTTTTTTTTCAATGATCTGAAATCTTGCAAAGCTAGGTCCTGCAGGCAAGGGAGAATGAGCTCTACATTTATTAAATGACTGTTTGTTATGTGTCTGTGTGTGTGTGTATATATATATATATATATATATATATATATATATGGTCCTGATAAAAAGTTTATATACCTTTAAATGTTTGGCCTTGTTACAGACATACAAGGCGACACACACAGGTTAAAATGGCAATTAAAGGTTAATTTCCCACACCTGTGCAATTAGTGTCTGTGTTTAAATAGTCAATGAGTTTGTTAGCTCTCACGTGGATGCACTGAGCAGGCTAGATACTGAGCCATGGGGAGCAGAAAAGAACTGTCAAAAGATCTGCATAACAAGGTAATGGAGCTTCATAAAGATGAAAAAGGATATAAACAGATATCCAAAGCCTTGAAAATGCCAGTCAGTACTGTTCAGTCACTTGTTAAGAAGTGGAAAATTCGGGGATCTCTTGATACCAAGCCAAGGTCAGGTAGACCAAGAAAGATTTCAGCCACAACTGTCAGAAGAATTGTTCGGAATACAAAGAAAAACCCACAGGTAACCTCAGGAGAAATACAGGCTGCTCTGGAAAAAGACGGTGTGGTTGTTTCAAGGAGCACAATGCGACGATACTTGAACAAAAATGAGCTGCATGGTCAAATTGCCAGAAAGAAGCCTTTACTGCACCAATGCCACAAAAAAGCTCGGGTACAATATCCCCGACAACACCTCGAGACGCCTCACAGCTTCTGGCACACTGTAATTTGGAGTGACAAGACCAAAATAGAGCTTTATGGTCACAACCATAAGTGCTATGTTTGGAGAGGGGTCAACAAGGCCTATAGTGAAAAGAATACCATCCCCACTGTGAATGGTGCATGGTGGTGGCTCACTGATGGGTTTTTTGGGGGGGTGTGAGCTCTAAAAGCATGGGGAATCTTTTGAAAATTGATGGCAAGATGAATGCAGCATGCTTTCAGAAAATACTGGCAGAAAATTTGCATTCTTCTGCACGAAAGGCTGCGCATGGGACGCTCTTGGACTTTCCAGCATGACAATGGCCCAAAGCACAAGGCCAGGTTGACCCTCCAGTGGTTACACCAAAAAACGGTGAAGGTTGTGGCCCGGCCACCACAGTCTCCTGACCTTAATATCATCGAGCCACTCTGGGGAGATCTCAAACGCGAGGTTCATGCAAGACGACCAAAGACTTTGCATGACCTGCAGACATTTTGCCAAGACGAATGGGCAGTTATACCACCTGCAAGAATTAGGGGCCTCATAGACAACTATTACAAAAGGCTGCTATTTAAAAAAAATAATAATAATAATATATATATATATATATATATATATATATATATACAATAAATAGTACATTAGTGATTCTATTTGAATGTGTAAATAATAAGTCAGAAAACGTATTTCCTGCGCAAATTTACAGTTGATGCGCTGCACTCTGGGAAAACTGGGCGTGGACATACAAATGAGACCCCAATGCAAATTTGTCCCTCTATATATTCCTGTGTATCTCTCACGCTATCTCTCTCTCCACCCTCTCTCTATCAGGGGGCGAAGGACAAGAGCAGGAAGGAGATACAGCCGGGGAATGAAGGAGATACAGTCATAGGAAAAGAGGATCGACAACCAGGGGAAGGGATGAGAGACAACAAGGAGGAGAGAGACAGCAAGGGGATGGAAGGATAAACAGACATGGTAAAGGGGAGAGAGAGCCAGGAGAAGGGGAGAGAGTCAGCAAGGTGATGGAAGAAGAAACAGGCATGGAAAGGAAGAGAGACAGCTGTGGTAATACAGAGAGAGAAAGCCAGAGCAATGGAGGAGAAAGACAGCTAGGGAATGGAAGGATAAATAGTAATGGTAAGGGGGGAGAGAGACAGCCAGGAGAAGAGAAGAGAGAGAGGCAGCTATGGTAATAGAGAGTAGAGAGACAGCAAGGGGATGGATAGATAAATAGTCATGCTAAGGGAGGAGAGAGACAGCCAGGGGAAGAGAAGAGAGAGACAGCTATGGTAATAGAGAGGAGAGAGACAGCAAGGGGATGGAATGATAAATAGCCATGGTAAAGGAGGAAAGAGACAGCCAGGGGAAGGGAAGATAGAGACAGTGTTGTCTTGGGGTTCTACTGGATCCCGCCCTCTCTTTTATTCCTACATGTAATCAATAACAAAATCTTGTCAGTTTCACCTAAAAAACATCTCCAAAATTCGTCACTATCTGACAGAAGACACAGCTAAAATTTTAATACACTCCCTCATCATATCTTGACTCAACTACTGCAGCTCACTCCTTGCTGGCCTCCACATCTCTCGTCTGTCTCCCCCCCAATCCATAATGACCCCTCTGCTAGACACATCTTACATACTAAACGCTCAGTGTCTGCAGCTCCTCTCTGTCAATCACTCCACTGGCTTCCCTTAGCCTCCAGAATCACATTTAAAATCATGACCCTAACATATAAAGCCCTCAACAACAGGGCACCCCCTTATATCTCTGCTCTTGTTTCAAAATACTCTCCCAACCGCCCCTTCTTTCTGCTAATGACCTTCTTCTTTCCTCCTCTCTCATCACATCCTCTCACTCCCGCCTTCAAGACTTTTCTCGTGCTGCCCCTACTATCTGGAACTCCTTCCCTCACACATTAGATTATCTTCCTGACTCAAATCCTTTAAAAATCACTAAAAACACACCTGTTTAAAAAATCGTATCACCTTCAGCCTCAACATGTACAACTGCACACACCACAGCTTAAAATCACTTACACCCATGTGGCGATCTGCTTTCTTCAGTCGGCCTTGATAAGGCTGTTATGGCCAAACCTACCCAGCAGATACACCAGGTTCTTTATATCCCTTCACCAGACAGCTGATGTCTCTTCCATTAGATGCAGTATTTAAAATAAGAATGCAGGCTCAGCTTTATAAAAACATCAGGAACTGTTTTTATTGCTGTAGACACTTCATATCAGAGATTACCGTATATACTCGAGTATAAGCCGACCCGAGTATAAGCCGAGGCTCCCATTTTACCACAAAATACTGGGTAAAATGAGTGACTCGAGTATAAGCCGAGGGTAGGAAATGTGCTGCCCCCTGTGTCCCTCTTGTGCCCTCTGTGTCCCCGTCTCTCTCCATGTCTCTTCCAACCTCTCCCTTCCCTGTGTCTCTTCCCCCTCCCTTATCACCCTCCTCAACCACACTCCTCAACCTCCCTCCTCATCCTTAACCTCCCTCCTCATCCTCAACCTCCCTCCTCATCCTCATCCTCCCTCCTCATCCTCAACCTCCCTACTCATCCTCAACCTCCCTACTCATCCTCAACTCCCTCCTCAACCTCCCTCCTCATCCTCAACCCCCTCCTCATCCTCCCTCCTCAACCCCCCATCCTCATCCTCTCTCCTCAACCCCCCTCCTCAACCTCTCCTCCTCATCCTCAACCTCCCTCCTCATCCCCAACCTCCCTCCTCATCCTCAACCTCCGTACTCATCCTCAACTCCCTCCTCAACCTCCCTCCTCATCCTAAACCCCCTCCTCATCCTCCCTCCTCAACCCCCCCATCCTCATCCTCTCTCCTCAACCCCCCATCCTTAACCCCCCTCCTCAATCTTAACCCCCCTCCTCAACCCCTCCTCCTCATCCTCAACCTCCCTCCTCATCCTCAACCCCCCCATCCTCAACCCCTTCCTCATCCTCCCTCCTCAACCCCCCCATCCTTATCTTCAACCCCCTCCTCAACCTCAACCCCCCTCAACCCCAACCCCCCTCCTCAACCTCCCTCCTCAAACCCCCATCCTCATCCTCTCTCCTCAACCCCCCTCCTCAACCCCTTCTCATCATCCTCAACCTCCCTCCTCAAACCCCCCTCCTCAACCTCCCCATCCTCAACCCCCTCCTCAACCTTCCTCCTCAAACCCCCCCATCCTCAACCCCCTCCTCAACCCCCCCATCCTCATCCTCAACCCCCCATCCTCAACCTCCCTCCTCAACCTCAACCCCCCTACTCAACCTCAACCCCCCTCATCCCCAACCCACCTCCTCAACCTCAACCCCCCTCAACCTCCCCCCTCAATCCCCCTCAACCCCAACCCCCCTCCTCAACCTAAACCCCCTCAACCCCCCTCCTCCGGTTTAGGTTGAGGAGGGGCGAGGGAAAGAGACACGGGGGTAGAGAGACACACAGGGGGTTAGAGACACACGTGGGGGGGTTAGAGACACACGGGGGGTTAGAGACACATGGGGGGGTTAGAGAGACACGGGGGGGTAGAGAGACACGGGGGGAGAGTGACTCGAGTATAAGCCGAGGGGGCCCTTTTTTTCCTTAAAAAAAGGGCTGAAAAACTCGGCTTATACTTGAGTATATACGGTACTTTTCTTCAGAGACACACACACATTACCACAGACAAGGCTCACCCAAAAACGGGTCAGGAAGATCATGACAACCCACAATCTACAGTACAACACACAGACACCTTTCACACGGCCATCTTGCATTTGCCACCCTCTTGTATCACACCTAAGCCCTTTAGATTGTACGTTTGCGAGTTTTCAATCGTGTGTTGGTGCGCTGGAAACAAGCTCTATGCACATTTGATTTTAAGCTCAAAAACCGGTCCCTCAATTCTTTGCAATGTCTTAATCTTGTTTTGCCATGTACTTAACCCCTGTATAGCATAAAGGAATATGTTGCGTGTTACAAATAAAGATAATAATAATAATAATAATAATAATAATAATAATAATAATAATGGTAATAGAGAGGAGAGAGAGACATCCAGAGCAATGGATGAGAATGGTGGACTGACCATAGAAGGTGCGAGACTGTGAGTGAAATGCAGAAGAAAGAGAGGACAAGAGTGAGAACGTGTTGCTCATTATCAAGTCTAGTTATTCAAAAGATAGCATTATGAATTTGAGACTCCTAATCCCTTAGTGGGGCAGGAAAACTACCAAAACATTTGCATTAAAATCCTTAAACCAGACATGTATAACAGACACTCTAACACTTAGTAGCCTCTATGATTTTACTGATCTAACCAACTCAGTATGGTTTTCTGTGTCCCTTTAAAATGTGAGACACATGTATTTCTGGTGCTGGAGTTCTTGCTTTTAAATAAATGTGTTTTTTCCCCAAAACATGGTTTATTTTACCACTTTGGGATCATTCGGGTCAATAGACTATGAATTAGTTTTTCAACACTCTGAAGGTATATATTATGAAACCATATGGTGTGGGGGTCCCTGTGGGCCCCCGTGTGCAGCCCTGGAATCTTTATGGCAGTGTGCATACTGCGAGCGGAGAACGCTTTACGGGATCGGTTACCTGCGTCTGCGCTCTCTCCTTCCCCTATTTATGGACTTATAAGATGACAAGTCCAGAATTATGAGACAGGTATGCACCCCCCCCCCCCCCCCACACACACACACACACACTCGGCCTGTTTGAAGAGAGGCGCTTACGGGTTAACAGGAATTCATTTGTAGCCATTGCTTTTTTTAAGGACCAGTGTACAATCAAGAATTTATGTTTGAAAATGTTGAGTCGGACTAACAACATAATTAGGGAACACATGTTAAGCTAGTTTTTAATTCTAACTGTTGATGACGCTGCTGGACAGTGGAGGCATCCATGATTCTTTAATGCAGTTGTATGTGAGAGGGGCACTTACATTTTTTTGGGCAACAGAGCTTACATCTAACTTCCTGCTTCTGGGTCTGTGAGGAGGAAGGTTGTGGTGTCTATTTCAGTCAGATCCAATTATCCAACAGAGCACCATGACCTCTCCCTGTTCCCTTCTCTTCCCATCTCCAGTGATAGATACAAGAACACACCCATATGATCCAGCTCTCAGCAAGTGATCCATCTAGTCATAAATAAAACCTTCAAAAATTCTAATTCTCTAAAAAGTGTTTATGCTGCTAATGTTAGTTTGTTACATACTTCACAAACAAGCGACGTTTTTCTTGTGGCCCGATAAATATTAATATTATTGCAACATTTTAATTGCAATTATTAAAAACTGTAACAATGTCATTTTCCAGGTGCTTAACACAAATGCATGCAATGGAAATTATATAATATAATAAGTCGGAAAAACGTTATTAAAACAAAAATTATTACGCAATTAAAATAAAGAGAACCCATTGACAAATAGAGAGATAGAGGAAAACCTATGATCCTCAAGGGATCCTCCTATCTGGAAGGCTCAATCTGTATTGATACCCCGAAGCTTGTTATGAACCCTATTGTACAGAAAGGTAATTTCCATAATATATACATTAATAGTGTGTTCACTTCTTATTTACATTATCTATATACAGAACAAAAGAAACATATAGTAAAACTGCCTTAACTACCCAGGTCGAAAGCAGATGCACCAGTGATTGGCAGGATATTGGAGTGTCTGCTATAGTCCTATGGAAAATGTTAGCACATAACAAATAAAGTATAATAATCACATATGTAGTTGTCAGCATGCGAGGACCGCAGTTGCTGGCAAGGAGCGCCAAGTTGCTGGCAAGGAGCGCAGGGGCTCCTCCACTTCACTGCCTAGGGGCTCCAAAAAGGTAGATCCGGCCCTGGATAGAGGAATAAGATGAGTACTAATGTCACTCTATAGACCCCCAGTCAGACCTCTCCTACGCTACACTGTCTCTTCTTCCTCCCTGTCTCTTGAGTTGCTCGTCTCATAACAAGTGAAAGGGTTAAACAGGCAGACGGGATACATATTTACACAGAGAGACTTTTCTCAGCTGTGTATCCAGCTGTGAGGATTTGTACCACCCCCACTGAGAGGAGAGTCACTGCGCCAAGAATAAAGCACCAGCGGGGGACTGGTCAGTGGGCAATTAGTAGGGTCAAGCTGTTATAATATCCAACCCCACATGGGCGTCCTGCCATCGTTATACACAGACCACTTAATATTAACATGGAAACGTTATATTGTGTATATAAAACTGTACGTTAAAGGGGCGCTGAAGCCCCTACTTATTGTAAAGTATATAAAAATAAACAATTACAAGTGGCTGTTATTAAATATTTAGAAATTACATAAAAAGATGCCTACTCGCACCTAATGATTTTATCTGACATGATTAAGTATCTCACAATGGGGGTGATCTGCCACAAACGCATGTTAAGTTTGTATAAATAATAATAGTTACAGAGGCTTTTAAGTAATTAAGTCATATTGATATCATTATTCTTTATCATATTAACTGTCTAATCACCCCAGTGTGAGATAATTACTCAGATGTCATCTCTTCAATAACTAGACTTAATAATGGGCATGCTATTAAATACATAAATAAATAAAATAAACACAGTCTGTACATTTTTAGCTTCTATATCAAAGTATTTACAATGCAGGGCTCCATTTGTTTTGGCAGCTGATTCTGCCTGTGTCCTTCTAAAATAATTTGTTTTCAATTAGTGACAATTAGTTTTCTAATCATTGGACATTGTAGATGCCACATTTGCAGCATGTTCCTGTGCAAAGTCACTTTCCACCTCAGGAAGCTGATCAGCAGAAACCAAAATGATAGATTTCACAGCAGCAGAATTGCATATAAAAGTTAATATGTATTATTTATTATTTATTTATGTATTTTAAAAACATTTTACGTATTTTGTAGTTCTTGGAAATATTATTTTACTGTATTTTTCATATAAACTAATTGTAATTATATTTGTTTATTTATATGTGAACTTGTAATTTGTGAAACAACTGGGACCTTTGTTGTGTTACTTTTACTCACAGAGGGTGCCCCAAGTCTTATCTGATTTACATTGTATGAAGACCCTGTGTGTATATAAAAAACACATCGCCAGATCATGGTGGAGCTCAACAGGTTGAGACCCAGCTGGAGATATAGATCCCACAAGGGAATATAATAATAGACACAGAGAGGTGGGAGCGCCATTGTTCATTTGCAGACAGTAATGTGCCCTGAGGTTGAGAGGTGAGATGAGAGGGAGAGGAAGCCAGAGAAAGAGAGGGAGAGAATGAGAGAGATAAGGAGAGAGTGAGAGAGGATGAGGGATTGAGAGAGGGAAAGAAGGAGGAAGAGAGATGGGAGGTAGAGAAGGAGGGATGGAGAGAGAGAGAGGAAAGTAGAGAGGGAGAGGGAGGTAGAGAGGGAGAAAGAAGGAAGAAGAGAGAGGAGGAGGTAGAGAGAGGGAGAGAATAAGAGAGATAAAGAGAGAGTGAGAGAGGATAAGGGAGTGAGAGAGGGAAAGAAGAAGGAAGAAAGAGGGGAGGTGGAGAAGGGTGGATAGAGAGAGAGGGAGAGAGAAGGAAGAAGACAGAATGAGAAAGGTAGAGAGAACGAGGAAGGTAGAGAGAACGAGGGAGGGAGGAAGGCAGAGAGAGGGGGATAGAGAGAGGGGGGTAGAGAGGGAGAGTGAAGGAGGGAGAGAGAGAGAGGGAAAGAGAGAGGGTGGTAGAGAGAGAGAGAGGAGGAAGAGAGAGGGAGGAAGGTAGAGAGAGGGGGGGGTAGAGAGGGAAAGTGAAGGAGGAAGCGAGAGAGAGGGAAAGAGAGAGGGTGGTAGAGAGAGAGGGGAAGGTAGCAAGAGAGGGGGAGGTAGAGATAGGGGGAGGTAGAGAGGAGGAGGAAGAGAGAGAGGGAGGTAGAGAGAGAGAGGAAGGTATAGAGTAAGAGATAAGGAGGAAGAGAGAGGGTGGGTGGTATAGAGGGAGATAGAGATAGTGAGATAGAGAGGGAGGTAGCGAGAGAGAGAAGGAGGTGGAGAGATAGAGAGAAGGAGGTAGAGAGAGGGGGAGATAGCGAGAGAGGGGGAGGTAGAGAGGGAGAGTGAAGGAGGAAGAGAGAGTGAGAGGGAAAGAAAGAGGGGGGGAGGTAGAGATAGGGAGGTAGAGGGGAAGGTAGCAAGAGAGGGGGAGGTAGAGAGAAGGAGGAAGAGAGAGAGGGAGGTAGAGAGAGAGGGGAAGGTAGCAAGAGAGGGGGAGGTAGAGAGAAGGAGGAAGAGAGAGAGGGAGGTAGAGAGAGAGGGGAAGGTAGCAAGAGAGGGGGAGGTAGAGAGAGAGAGAGAGGAAGGTATAGAGGGAGAGATAAGGAGGAAGAGAGAGGGTGGGGGTAGAGAGGGAGATAGAGATAGTGAGGTAGAGAGGGAGGTAGCAAGAGAGAAGAAGGTGGAGAGAGAGAGAATGAGGAAGAGAGAGGGGGAGATAGAGAGAGGGGGGAGGTAGAGAGGGAGAGTGAAGGAGGAAGAGAGAGAGAGGGAAAGAGGGTGGGAGGTAGAGATAGGGAGGTAGAGAGGGAGGTGAAGGTAGAGAGAAGGAGGAAGAGAGAGAGGGAGGGAGAGAGAGAGAGGGAGGTAGAGAGAAGGAGGAAGAGAGAGAGGGAGGTAGAGAGAGGGAAAGGTAGCAAGAGAGAGGGAGGTAGAGAGAGGGAGGTAGAGAGAGGGAGGTAGAGAGAGGGAGGTAGAGAGAGAAGGAGGTAGAGAGAGAGGGAGGTAGAGAGGAGGAGGAAGAGAGAGAGGGAGGTAGAGAGAGAGGGAGGTAGAGAGAGAGGGAGGTAGAGAGAGGGAGGTAGAGAGAGGGAGGTAGAGAAGGGGGGATAGAGAGAGAGGGAGAGAGAAGGAAGAAGACAGAATGAGAAAGGTAGAGAGAACGCGGAAGGTAGAGAGAACGAGGAAGGTAGAGAGAGGGAGGGAGGTAGAGAGGGAGGTAGAGAGGGAGAGAAAAGGAGGAAGAGAGAGGGAGGAAGGCAGAGAGAGGGGGGATAGAGAGAGGGGGGGTAGAGAGGGAGAGTGAAGGAGGGAGAGAGAGAGAGGGAAAGAGAGAGGGTGGTAGAGAGAGAGAGAGAAGGAGGAAGAGAGAGGGAGGAAGGTAGAGAGAGGGGGGGTAGAGAGGGAGAGTGAAGGAGGAAGCGAGAGAGAGGGAAAGAGAGAGGGTGGTAGAGAGAGAGGGGAAGGTAGCAAGAGAGGGGGAGGTAGAGATAGGGGGAGGTAGAGAGGAGGAGGAAGAGAGAGAGGGAGGTAGAGAGAGAGAGAGGAAGGTATAGAGTAAGAGATAAGGAGGAAGAGAGAGGGTGGGTGGTATAGAGGGAGATAGAGATAGTGAGGTAGCGAGAGAGAGAAGGAGGTGGAGAGATAGAGAGAAGGAGGTAGAGAGAGGGGGAGATAGCGAGAGAGGGGGAGGTAGAGAGGGAGAGTGAAGGAGGAAGAGAGAGTGAGAGGGAAAGAAAGAGGGGGGGAGGTAGAGATAGGGAGGTAGAGGGGAAGGTAGCAAGAGAGGGGGAGGTAGAGAGAAGGAGGAAGAGAGAGAGGGAGGTAGAGAGAGAGGGGAAGGTAGCAAGAGAGGGGGAGGTAGAGAGAAGGAGGAAGAGAGAGAGGGAGGTAGAGAGAGAGGGGAAGGGAGCAAGAGAGGGGGAGGTAGAGAGAAGGAGGAAGAGAGAGAGGGAGGTAGAGAGAGAGGGGAAGGTAGCAAGAGAGGGGGAGGTAGAGAGAGAGAGAGAGAGAGAGAGAGAGGAAGGTAAAGAGGGAGAGATAAGGAGGAAGAGAGAGGGTGGGGGTAGAGAGGGAGATAGAGATAGTGAGGTAGAGAGGGAGTTAGCAAGAGAGAAGGAGGTGGAGAGAGAGAGAATGAGGTAGAGAGAGGGGGAGATAGAGAGAGGGGGTAGGTAGAGAGGGAGAGTGAAGGAGGAAGAGAGAGAGAGGGAAAGAGGGTGGGAGGTAGGGATAGGGAGGTAGAGAGGGAGGGGAAGGTAGAGAGAAGGGGGAAGAGAGAGAGGGAGGGAGAGAGAGAGAGGGAGGTAGAGAGAAGGAGGAAGAGAGAGAGGGAGGTAGAGAGAGGGAGGTAGAGAGAGGGAGGTAGAGAGAGGGAGGGAGGTAGAGAGAGAGGGAGGTAGAGAGAGAGGGAGGTAGAGAGGAGGAGGAAGAGAGAGAGGGAGGTAGAGAGGAGGAGGTAGAGAGAGAGGGAGGTAGAGAGAGAGGGAGGTAGAGAGAGAGGGAGGTAGAGAGAGTGAGGTAGAGAGAGTGAGGTAGAGAGAGGGAGGTAGAGAGAGGGAGGTAGAGAGAGGGAGGTAGAGAGAGAGGGAGGTAGAGAGAGGGGAAGGTAGCAAGAGAGGGGGAGGTAGAGAGGAGGAGGAAGAGAGAGAGGGAGGTAGTGAGAGAGGGGGAGGTAGAGAGAGAGAGGGAGGTAGTGAGAGAGGGGGAGGTAGAGAGAGAGAGGGAGGTAGAGAGAGAGAGAGAGGAAGGTATAGAGGGAGAGATACGGAGGAAGAGAGAGAGGGAATGAGAGAGGGTGGGGGTAGAGAGGGATGTAGAGATAGTGAGGTAGAGAGGGAAGGGATGTAGAGAGAGAGAGAAGGAGGTGGAGAGAGAGGGAGGTAGAGAGGAGGAGGAAGAGAGAGAGGGAGGTAGAGAGGAGGAGGTAGAGAGAGAGGGAGGTAGAGAGAGAGGGAGGTAGAGAGAGAGGGAGGTAGAGAGAGTGAGGTAGAGAGAGGGAGGTAGAGAGAGGGAGGTAGAGAGAGGGAGGTAGAGAGAGGGAGGAAGAGAGAGAGGGAGGTAGAGAGAGGGGAAGGTAGCAAGAGAGGGTGAGGTAGAGAGAAGGAGGAAGAGAGAGAGGGAGGTAGTGAGAGAGGGGGAGGTAGAGAGAGAGAGGGAGGTAGAGAGAGAGAGAGAGAGAGGAAGGTATAGAGGTAGAGATACGGAGGAAGAGAGAGAGGGAATGAGAGAGGGTGGGGGTAGAGAGGGATGTAGAGATAGTGAGGTAGAGAGGGAAGGGATGTAGAGAGAGAGCGAGAGAAGGAGGCACAGAGAGAGAGAAGGAGGAAGTGATAGAGGATACAATGGTGGAGGAGAGAGAGAGTGAGATATAGGGAGTGACCGAGAGTTACAAAAACATATCCATTGAGGTGGAGATAATATACATTTTACAGTGTGAAGATTAAAGAACTTTTTAACTTGTTACAGTTTAGTAAATATGTCCCAAAGAATAACAAAGATCTGGAGAGATCTCCTAACTTTCTACTTTAGTTCATCTGGCCCATAGAGTTAATATGTCTGTAACTCTACACAAACTTCCTGTTTTTAACTTATATATGTAATTATTCTTTTCCAGCGGATCACCATTTCCTTTTATGAGCTCATTATTTCTACAACTATAGAAATAAATAAATAATTTTTCTACTACTCCTACTTTAAAGTGTAGTTCTTCTAAATAGTATCATTTAAATGTATGAGGTCCTTTAACATAATAAATATACATAATGTATATAAAAATAGATTACATATAATTAATATAACCAGCTTCTCTGTGCCCCTCTGCCATATCAGTAAATCCCCTTGCAGCCCCTTCCCCTTCTTTTATCTGAGCAGTTTGCTGGACTTTGTCACAGAGAGTGTTGAGGCATCTGGTGTCAGGACCCCTTAGTTCCAGACACCTAGGGGCCACACCACAGGCTGACAACAAAGAGACCACCAGACTGGCCGGCCATGGGCCCCTCAGGATTAGCCCCTGTGAGAGTTGTATTTTTGGGGTTGCATTTTCACTGTGATGCTCTGCAGACAGTCTGAGTGGTTTTGTTTGACACATTGTCACAGTGAATTTAAAGGGGACTCACAGACATATGACAGGATAGAGCTGGACAACCAAGGGCAAGTACAGCTATAGCTATATGATGTGAGGGGCCAGCAGTGCATTGCAAAGCAAAGGTCAATCAGTTGTATATACAACAATCCTTAGTCTATAACCTGTCACATAGTCAAAGTGTGTAGGAGGGATGGATGGAGCGAAACCTTAGGGCCTCATTCAATTGCGATTTAGCCGATTGAATTGGGCTCTATATAAGCACAGGGCATATTTTTTTTTACTAAGGTTTTTAGTTAGTGAACTTCAATTGGCCAAATCACAATTGAATGAGGCCCGCAGTCTGTAACTTATATATACTTTATTTCCTCTCTCTCTCTCTCTCTCTCTCTCTCTCTCTATATATATATATATATATATATATCTATATATATATACATATATATATATATATATACATATATATATATATCAATATTAATATTGATATTGATATTAGATAGATAGACTGATAGATATTGTAATAACTATTTTCAAGTAAAATTTATTTTTTATGTCTCAACATTTAAATGCATATCCCTACTATAAAATATATAAAATACTCATTAAACTGCACCATATTTTCATTTAAAATACATATTTTGGGTTGCAAATAACAGACAGTATTTCTGAGACAGGTGACCGGTGCGTTCAGGAAATTAATAAACAATTTGAGTTTTTTTGGACAGATATTGATTCTGGAACCCATCCCAAACCTGACAGTTCCTGCGCCTTTTCTCGTAGCGTTGTCTCTCTGCGCAGGATAATATTCCAGAGACTGAACAAGCCCTTATTGGTCTCACTGATCAATTAATCATGGTTTTGACACTTTGTATATTTGAATACACTGCACTGTTCTTCTATGAGGGTCTCTCAGGGTACAGGGAGTCAATAGAAGGTGGTCCTGTGTCAAGAAATGTCAAAGGCTTCATAGACAGGTCAGTTATAAGAGGGGGTAGAAATAGTTTCAGACTGTAAAAGAAATAATAAAGCAGCCTCTAATGTATTACCTTTTCATATACTATGTTGCAATGGAATCTACTGTTTTAGGACCCCATGCTAATCCCTATATCACAAAATTGCACCATGTTTAAGAGCAGTGTAAATCCTGCTAAATATGTGGATCACCCATCCCGGAAACATTGCGAGAGAACCGCTCACCCAATAATTTTTTCACTGCCTAAAGATTACGAATCACTCTGCTAGACTTTTACACCAAAACCCTCTGCTAATATAATACCAATCACTCATAAACCTTGGCAATGCCGTTAGTACAAAATGCTGAAGAAAATATTATGGGGACCAAAGACCACTCGCAAATGGTTTTAAAACCATTGCTGAGTGCTGCAGCAGCAGATAAAGAAACAGTATAGCACCAAAAACAATAGAAAATTATGAAAGTTCATCATTACTTGACACTTAACAGTCCAATATAAACATGTAAGTAATTAAAAATATAATATTGTATTATAATGTCTGTTTTATTATACAACATCAAGGATAACACATAACTCAAGGGGTTAATACATATTAGGAAATTATGTGGAAACAAATGCTCTAATGCGTTGTCTATATGCATTTAATAAATATACATAAAATAAGCACTATTATATATATAGATATATGTTTAAAATGGTTATGGATTGCAAGTGCGAAGCCTTTGTGTGCACAGTTGCATGTCCCTGCCCAGGCTCCCAGAGTGCAGTGTAATAACTGTATTTCTTGGAATTCTTAGCAGGAAACAAGTTTTCTAAACGTTTTTAAACTTTAATCTGTCTATAATCTAAGCCTATGAGTAAGCCACATTGGTGGAGAAATGGCCGGCAAAGGGCAGATGGATTCAGCCAAGAGGTTCCCTAATTAGGGCATCTATAATATTGTGTTTGTTTGATGTTACAGTCTATGTTTTTTTTTTTGATCCATCCAGCCCACACTTACTAACTTTCAGGGACTATTGAGTTGTTATTTTATATTTGTCTTTTATATTGCAGTCCATAGCTTTTTAGTTATACTAAGGGCTACAACACTCTCTATATTTTAATCTGTGGAAAGGGAAAAAACGTCCATCTCCACAGAAGGTTCAATCAGTCGTGGTATTAGTGGTCCTATAGTACACCTCTTTTTCCTCCTATTTAGTAGTAGATTGTCTAGCAAGTTTTGGGGTTTCAACTAGTGAGCCTTCCAGGTAGGAGGACCACACTATTACATTTTTTTCTAGATGCAGATATGACCGAGGAAAATATATTGCTAACAAGAATTGGAGCGTGATTGCAAATTAGTCCCTTGTGATATTCTACTATCAGACTGTTTTTTACCAGTGGCGCTATTCAAATTCATAATTATTATTATTATCTTTATTTATATCGCACCAACATATTCCGTAGCGCTGTACAGGGGTTGAGTACATCGCAGAAAACAAATTAAACACCTTGTAAAGAATGGAGGGCCCTGTTTTTGAGCATAAAATCAAATGTACATAGAGCTTGTTTCCAAGGCACTGACACAAGATTGAAAACTCACAAACTTACAATCTAAGTAAACTTTGGAAAATTGTAATTTTAAAATTCCTTATATTCCAGGAAATTGTCTATTTGTTATATTGTAAGTCGGCGGAAGGCACCCAGGAAAATATTTACTAAACTTACCTTGGATGATATATAATGACACAAACATAATAATAAAAAGATTCTATTTTTACATTTCACCTATGTGCCTATGGGACTGTCAAGCCTTCATTCTGCTGAAGTCACTTATAATATTTTGGATGTCAAAAAATCAACGGGAAAGCTTGCCGTAATTTTGCTTGTCATTAGTAACTCACTCGCAATCACAGGGTTAATAGAACAGTTAGGGAAAGTTACTAAGCACTTTTTTTGTGTAACTTTACAAAATAGGGAATTGAACGGAGCCCTATGTTTGCAAACTCCCGCAGTTAGGTTGATTTATAACAAGCGTGTATGTTCTTTCTGCTTTTCGGATCGACTGTGAGAATTAATTAATCACATTACAGTGACAAAGATGGAGGGACCTTTCAGGTTATTTGTGCTTTAAATACTCATCTTTGAAGCTCAATTATCTAACACTTCCACTCTAAATGTTTAATAACAACCAGCTGTAATTATATGTATTTATATGTGGACTTTTCAGTCCTTTTTAACAGGCGGCATAGTGTTAATATAATGTATGTAGAGTAAAAAAAAGCCAATGATGGTTGCGTGTGCGCTATCTGCGCTTCCTACTGCTGACTGTTAGATTCATACAGAGAGAGTTTTGCTAATGAGACCTGAAAGAGATCATTGTTTGAGAGCCGTGCTATGTAGACATGACCTCACAGCTCTTATCTGTAGTAGGATACCAGAGAAAGCGGGTCTGTGCAGGGGGTCCGGGCATTCCTTACAGACATGGGAGCCGTGACCTTCACCTAGAGGTGTGAGCATGTTTGACCTTGAACTCAGCAGGACTTGTGGTCAAAATTCCCTTATAATATATTCAAGATAAGAACTCAGAATGCAAACATTTCATATCATAAATATAAAATAATATTAATATAAAAAAATATATTTTCCATGGAAAATACTATTTTTAAGTTTTCTTTTTCAAGATATATTTTAAAATATATTTCGAATAAATACACAAATATATTAGATCTCCTATGTTACAAATACAGGCATCGGGGGTTTAACCCGTTCCTCCCAAGCAGATATTATTTCAGCAGATGGTCACTTTCCCTGCAGACTCCTGATATCTATAATCGCCTATAAGGGTTCACATATGTGCGATTGTGTTGACATGATGAGACAGCGCCATTTTTTTCTGCGTTTTCCTGCGAGAGCGCACTACGTAATCTGTCTAGCGGCTCTGAGGTGCTGAGTGAGGGCAAAATACCTCAGAAAGCCTCTATTAATCCCCCAGACCCAAACACGGCAAAGAGATCAATCACTTGTGACAGGTCAAATCATCGGTGCATTCCTGCCAGTGCAAACAGGCACAATATGGTGGTTACAATTTACTGAACTCCCAAATGTTCATCAGTTCGGCTCTACATCATGAGACAGAGCAAGGAAAAAAAAAAGTTTTCTGTAACCAAGTTAATGCGCCTTCATTGCTGTCTGCAAATTACAAGGCTCTCTGCTTGCTGCAATAAACTGCTCAATCTGCCTATTGTTTTATTCACAGCAATCCCATAGCTAAATTAGCTTGTTACTTAATTAAGTATTGCTCATCACTAGATCTCTTGGTTAATAACTTATAATAGCAATATTCAGTCTTAAATTCATAAAAATTTTTTACTATCTGCCTTCAGCTGATTGTCTCCATCCTGATAAGGTCATTAAAGGGTTGAGGGGAGTGTCTGAGAGTTAGCGCTAAATGGTTTTAAGAACAATCAGATATGAAGATAAGAAAATACACAATCATTGCCCAAAGAGCATAAGCTTATTGTCATTGAAAACCTCTAACACAAGTCTCCAGCCAATGGTGTATGGATTATGGTGTTGTGGGTAAACGATGTGTCTGAAAATTTAGCAGTTACCTTGTAAAAAAAAAGCCACCAACCCCATTGCCCTTATAGTGGGGAGATACCAGAGAAAATGGAAACACTTTGCAAAGAATAATTGTTGTATTTATTTAATTATTTATATATACAAAAAATATTTGATAAGTGTGACTTTTCCTGTCTCGTTCCCGCCAGCAGCAACGTACAACGGTTAGTAGGTGGTATGGTGGTGGTGCGCCGAGTCTTTGTTCACTTTGTTCTTACACTTATGGTTAGATTTAGGGGTTAGGATTAGGTTTATGGATAGAATTAAGGGTTAGGGTTAAAGGTTAGGGTTTCAATTTAGGCTTTGGAGTTAAGTCTACGGGTTAGGGTTAGGCTTAGAGTTAGATTTGGGGGTTAGGGTTTAGGGTTCAGCTTAGGGTTAGGGTAGTGGCAGATAAGCTTTATATAGTAAAGTAGTGGCGTGCTGTGCAAAGCTTATCATCTAACCCCTAACCCTAACCTCTAAATCTAACACTCACCATAAGAACAAATTGAACAAAGTCTCGGCAATCCACCATAATGCCAACTACTGTCCGCTGCATGCCACTCCTGGTGGGGACCAAACAGGAAACTGTCTCTATGTATTGCATATTTTCAAGTGCAGTTCCTAATACTATATAT
>CM050168.1:240657915-240685415 GCA_027410445.1 Discoglossus pictus | reverse complement strand
CCAAACAATGATATTACAGCACCGAGGGCCTGCTAAAGCCATTTGAAGATCTGATCTAATGAGGTGTCATCACTTCCTCTCTGTCTAGATTTTGGTACAAGATTTAAATACAGTTATTTGGCGTTATCCAGATTCAAATATTCAGAAAACCACAGAAAATAAACAAATTTCATCCAAATAATGTCTCTTCCTGAGAATCTTTTTGTTGCAGTATTTTTCCGATAGAAATGATTAATTCCTCTTTTAGACAATAGAAAATATCTGATAAATTATAGAAATTATATTATATACTTAGGTCTGAGATGTAACTTCCAATAAAGGGACACAACAAAGGCCCCAGTTATTCCAAAATAAAAAGCCACTATATAAATAATTACAATTATAATTGGTTGTTATTAAACATTTTAATTAGAAGTGTTATTTACTTAGACTTGACAGTTAGTCATTAAGCATATCTACAAAGACCCCCACTATCTGCTACTAATATTATTAATTAATTGTGTGCTGATATCCTGCAAAAGCATGCCCATTTAGTTAAATCACAGTGATCACAACTAATTTCTTATTTGTACCATCTCCCCACTTTAAGAATGAATTCATCACCTTAGATAAAGTTACTAGCAGAGAAGGAGGATATTTCAATCTATCCACTTTGTTATATTATTACTTGCTGGAGCAGGTTATATATGTATATATATAGTGCCGTTTAAGGTTCCGTAAAATATGTAGTTATCAATGACCATACAGCTGGGAAGCATACTACAAGTCATTAACAACCATATACTTGTAGCACCATGCTCTATATTCCAAAGACCATACAGTTGGGAACACTATATTTCAAGATACTAGCTGAATTGCTATTGGGAACCCCATCCTCTAATACCTAGTGACCATACAATTGGAAATATCATACTGCATATCCTCAGTGATCACACTCTATGATAGCCCCATACTCAAAGTTACCATTAACCACATGTTTTTGAGCTCCATACACCATGACCCAAGTCACTATAATCATATCCTTAGTGATACATTGCCCCAAATACCCAGTGACCGGACACTAGAGGACAATATACTCCCAGTCACCAGAGACCAACTTATTTGGAATGCTATACGCTATTTTACTGGTGACCATAAAGATGGGGAACACCATGCTCCAAGCCACTACTGTCCAAACTTCAATCACCAAACGATTCTGGAAAACAATACCTGTACTACCGGTACAGCAGGTGCAAAACACCAGGCCTACAGCTGGGTAGAAGTCCTCTGCTACCAGCGGTCTTGAGTAAAGGGTGAGTATTAATTTATTAGTGGAGTGGGTGAATAAGGGGTAATCTGATAACCCACATATATTTTTGGGCTGGTTATTGACCCCTACAGGTCTTATATAAATAAGTTATAAGGGGGTCCCCAAAACTATTTTTCACCAGGGCCCTCCAGTCCTTAGCTCCACCACTGTATTTTAGTTAATTAATGCTTAAAATAGGCTTATTTATCTAATACTTCAACTCAAATTTTAAATAATAATTATGTGAACTTATATTTATGTATATATATTTTTTTTGCATCAGTCAGTTGTTTCCAACTCTCTGTGACCTCATGGACCATAACATCTTTATGTCCAAGATCCACATGGTATTCATGGTAGAGATACAGGAGTGGGTTGCCAGTTCCTTCTACAGTGGGCCACATCATACAGCTCCTAGGTGGTCTCCCATCCCAGTGCTGACTAGGCCCAACCCTGGCTTCAGAGTGGTGTGACCTCTTGGTTTCCCAACTTGGAATTGAACCCAGGTTGATAGTGGTGGAGGTACTGATTCCTAGCCACTGGACCACCAGGGAACCCGCTTATGTATATACAAGAGGCTTTACTGTGTCCCATTAAATAAGCAGGATTAAAAATTGCTAATGAGCTTTTGCCAAGAGAAATTAACAATCTGAAGCCTAGCAAACTAATATTTAATATCCTACATAAGAGCTTGACAGCTCCCCCCCCTTTTAGTTTAACGAACTAATAAAATTAGAGTTAGCCAATCAGACATTGTACAAATCTGGAGACGCTTGAGACATTTCTAATAGGATAACGTGTTTAATAATGATCTTCAGATCACTCCTTTTCATATTTTTTATTTTGCAATGGTTAAAACCGGCTCCTAAACCTGTTTTAAAAGTAAATTAAAACAGAACTCAATATAAAACTCAACTCAGTTTAGCATTCAGAGAGGTGGTGTATGTTTAAATAGACGGTGACACTGTATCACAGCTCTATGACATTGTGTTACCAAATGACACTTGTACACTTAACATAAACATCACCGAGGGGTTTAATGGCAGAGACATTTATACTGAGTGATCCTGCCCGACAGTGACAGGTAATTCTATGGGGCAGGAGCCAGGGGCAAGATCACAAACTAAATAAGGAATAATTGGATACAGATGCAGTTTTTCCATAAAGTATCATATTTAGACCTCTTTTCGCGAAACTACTGTTGGTGACATCCCTACCAGAACCAGTAGTGTCTATTACAGCAACAGCAGAAGCAAAAAAAAAATCAGCAACTGGTATTTTGCAAATTATTAATACATAGTATATAATAACTTTTATTTTTACATACTGTCTCATTGAGAGTCCAATATAAAACAAATAAATCTATACACATGCTTATTATCCTGGACTGCTGAAAAGTAGAATATACTCAGGGTGAAGGTATAACTGATTCCTTTGTTTTAGCACTGTCTGAGGACTGAACTTGGTGTTTTCTCTATCCACATCTTAGAGGTTTCTTCAACCTTGGATAACTGACAGGTTTATAAGACATTTTTTAATCTTATATGAATCTCCCACCAGTTGTAATTGCACACTATGTTATCTAATTTGTCAAAATAAGCCTTTGCTAACATCGATATCTCTTGTTTGCAGTGCTTTGATGATTCTTGGAGACTTGGTGACATGATTCTCTGAGATCCTGGAGTATGGTGATCCATGACTATATGGAGTACTAGGGACTTGGAGTTGGAATAACCCCTTTATTTGGAGTATGTTGTTTCATAAGTTTGTGATCATAGGCAACTTGGTATATTCTACCCAAGTACGTGGTCTTTCTCAAAGCCTTTAGTTCATAGGGACATTCATATATACTTTAAGGTCTGGTAGACATCTAAAGAACTTGGGTCTTGCCACTAGATCATGGACCAGTAGAATTTGCTATAATTTGCCCAGAATTGACCTCACTGGAACAAAGCAAGGGTGGGCACAATTATGATGCTCCAAATTGTGCGGTCGGTGGTGTCTTGGAGTATGTTGTATTGTCTCTGGCACCTGTTTATTTTAGAGAACTTTAATCAAATAAAGCTTAAAGATCACTGAAGTATTAGAATAAAAGTAAAGTAAGCAACAATATAAACATGAGGTTGGAATGACGCAAATTGATCATTGGAACCAGGTACTGGCTTTCTCAAGCAGCCTTTAATTCCTTGAGGAAGTCATATATACTATAATAGATGCTACACAAATAAAACAACTTGTAAGGTGGATAAAGGCACTGGATTGTCCATTAGTTGAAAGTGTTTGACCTTAGGCTAAAAGTTTCCCAATCTTGACCACAATGAAATAAGACAAGGATGGGCTTTAATTATGATTTACCATAGTTTATGGTCGATGGAGTCTTGCAGTATGTTGCATGGTCACTATATATTTTAGGGAGCTTTAATCTAAAAAATTAAATTATTGAGTTATTAGAAATAGAATGCAATCTTATCCCTGAAGGAATAACATGATCAAGAAGGTTAGTTGACCCAAATTCAACCTCAAACTGGCTTTATCAGAGAGCCATAAGCTACCCAGGAAATGTCATGTATAATATGAAGACTATTATCCATCTTAAAAAAAAAACTTTGTAAGATTTGTCAAAAATGGGCATTAATTATGGTTTTCCGGAGTCTACAGGTTGGAGTATGATAGCAATATATTTTTATTAAAGGCCACAGAGTTATTACAATGACACAATACAATATTTTCCAGGAAGATATGAGAATGGCCTAATCCAAAATTGTAACCAAAAACTCTGATAAACTTTAGCTCACTGGAATGGTCATATATACTATTAAGGTGAGTATCCATCTAAAACCACTGGGACCAGGCCACTGGATCATGGACCAGTAGGATGTGCTGATCCTAGGCTGCACCCATAAAAGATGAATGGAGAAGAGTGAATGTATACATATATACAAATAAATGATATTAATTATTGTCTAAAAGTATATTAATTCACTGTAAATATGAGATTTCTTTTGACAAGTCAAGAAGACCCTGTCATAACTGTTTTTAATGCTTTAGGCAGCCACAGACAACCAAACTTTCCCCTCTCTTTTTATGGACAAAGCAGGAATTAATGTGGATAAATGTGAACTATTACACTTTTATCTTCTGGACTTTCCCCCCAAAAATATTGCTCTGAATATCCAAAATGTAGCATCTGCTTCTTCTTGCCACATCAGAGGAACACTGTGATATACAATGTGAGAGTCTGCCTAAATATACAGAATCTTGGTGCTTTGAGAAGAATTGCCAATTTACTCCAGAGGAATGGCAGCGAGTCGAAGAGAGGAACTGCAAGACTCTGACATCCAATGGAGTCGAAGGCATGAATGATATCCCAGTTAATAAAACAGTCAGCATTTTCTAAAATTGTCAAAGAACGAAAAACAGGAAAGTTGGAGAGGAGAATCCCTGGTTGTGCCAGGACTTTGAATCCCTCGTCTCGTACTATTTATACAAACCCTTTGGAAGCGCTCTACTCTCAGTGGATAATTGCTCTCTCCCAGGAGGGACATTCCAAGCCCTGTTTTCTTTGCCCCTGAGTGGTATTCCAAATATTATGCTCCCCGTTTCTTTTTCCAAAGTGTTAAAAAATATTATGCCTGCGGGACAGGAACATGTCAAAGTCGGTTTTGTGGTGTTAGGGAGATGGCTGTGCGCTGGGATGGGATGGTTACTATAAAAGGGTCTTATATACCTTCTGTATAGATGCCTATTCATTAAAGGATCACTGTAGTTTGGGAAAAATAACAACATGAATAGATGTGTAAGTCAGGAACATAAAATAATTTATTAAGATTAGATTGTGTCATGGTGGATTCCCATTGTGTGAGGTGGTAATTTTCCTACTGGGGCTTACTCTTCTATTGAGTTCAATTGTCGAATGGGAATTTACAGAATTGAATAGAAATTATGTCTGAATTCAATGTTCCTCCTAAGTTTCTATTCCTATTAGGAACAAAAATGTATGTAGCTCTTAAAAAAAACTAAATATAGCTAAAACTTTATTTTAAACTTTGAATAAACATTTTGCACAATATCAAGTTACAATATCAAGTCAATCTATTCAAAAGAGTGTGCTATAAATATGAAATGTCAGTTTCAAATGTTTGGTAAGAAACAGGCAGTGATCAGAAAAATATGTGTTATAGAAAAGTACAGTGTAGATACAGAGTTATATGCAGAAAACTAAAATCCAGCTTTGCACACCCACAGGGAATTACAAACCCAATTACAAACAGGAAAGACAGCCAGGTACAGAGTTTGACCTTATTTGGTAAAGAGACTTTACAGCAGCTGCCTGAGCCTCCTCCTGATTGGCAAAAACAAATTGTGCATTTTATGCCAAGTTAGCCTGTGTTTCAACGGGTTGTTAACTTTAACTTTCAACTGACAAAAATTACAAGACATTTTGTTAACTTCAAGGCAAGTGTTTAAATGTTTATTCTGGTATTTTTTCATGCAAAAAAAAATGTTTTCATACACTACTATCAGATGCACTCATAATCCAGGAAACGCCTTTAACAGAACAGTGAACTTTCAGATTATTTTAGGGACACGTAAATTATATTTTTCTATCATTCATTTAAAATAGGAGGGGCCACATCTACTAAAGAGTGAAATGTTGGATAGATCACAACTTCTGAAATGTTTGCAATATATATACTAAGATTTTACATCATCACCTTGTAGTATTCACGAGTCCAATTTTTAAAAGTACATATCATTTGTAAACTAAACATTTTTAGAAAAATATAATTTTTAATATAATTTTAATATAATTTTCTCTGCTGGTGCCTGGAGGCTTCCATAATGGACCTCTAGAGCACTGATACAATGGTTATACTACTGGAAGTCCCCCTTATTATTATTATCTGTTATTTGTAATGCACCAACATATTCCACAGCGCTCTACAGGGGTTAAGTACAAAAACACAATATTAAACAAGGCAAAAAGTGGAGGGCCCTTGTATTTAAATCTATTATTAATTTTCACAACAATATGGCAGCCATACAATACAATTAAAAATATTTCTTATCTGCATCCAAGATCCCTTGTAAACTATTAATCCTGTTAAGAAAAAAAGCAAACACAACACTTCTGTGCTCCTTTAAGAACCTGATATTCTAGTATAACAAAAACATACCCTTGCTGTTTTTCATTTCTCTTGGCGAGCTCGTATTTTTGGACGCACGTTGAGGCGCGCTTGCCTAGTTTTCTCTCTCGTCTTTTCCTGGATCTGAAAACTTCATTTTTTTTATAACAGCTTCTGTCATTTTCCAACCAATTATTGGACCACCAGCGCACTGTGGAATCCGTGGGTCCAATCTCACAGCTCGCCGCACAACCATACACGGAATAGTCCATTTGTCTAGACGGAGGCGAAAGAAACAGGTTTCTTGGCAGCAAATTAGCAAAAATAATAAAAAAAAAAACAACCTAAACTAATAGATGGGAATGTCCGCCATTTTTTTGGCCAATTCTTTGGTTTGTTAAGAGAATTGATTTTAATGTATTTTTCTTGGATGGTTTAACGTAACCAAAGGAAATAAAATTTAATAAAACAAAAGCTGTATCACTGGGCATTTCGTTCAACACGTATTTGCCGTTAAAATTTGGTTTTATGGTCCGGTCGAGTTTTCTGTCGGCAGGTTTTGGGTTGGAGCCCGTCCAACGCCGCAAAATAACACAGCTAAAAAGAAATAGCCCATTGTGTGAAGGAAGGACGGAGGACGGAGGGGATTCTGGGCTCGAATTTACCCTGAACATTTCAGGTGTTGGAATTTGAGATATCTGCTCCTGTAGACCCCACATGTGAGAAGGAACAACACAGCAATTTGTATCATTAATATCCTACTGTGCAGGGTCCCCCATAGAGACTGCATGGGAAATACTAATTTCAGAATACTTACACGGAGCAGATGTAGAAGAATATAATGCAAGGTTTATAAAGATTTATACTATTTTATAATATGTATAATTTTATCTATTTAACAACACAAGTTAATAATATCGTAAGATAATCTTCATTACAAATAAATTGACACTATGTTGCTAGCACATTTTCATTGGTTTTATAAATAGTTTTAATACATTTAATGATTACTATTGTTTGGGAAAAGCTATGAGCCCCCTTATCATGGCGAAGGAGCTTGTGTGCTTATAATGAAGCCACCGAGATGGGCAGGTCATAGCAGAGAGTTCAGACAAATTATAGTACACTGGAGAAGGAACTGGCAATCCACTACAGTGTCTTTGAGAAGAAAACCATATGGTTAAGCACAACCAGAAACACAGACAGATATGCCTGGGTGCTGCAGTCCATATGGTCAATGAGAGTTGGACATGACTAAAGGATGGAACAACAACAATAAATGTCATTGCCATCTTTTGTCTCTTATCAGTCACTTTCAACTTGAGAAGAAACTTTGGGAGAGGTAGATACTGAGTTGCTGTGATATGAACCAGACTATATAATGAGGATCATAATAATTCAGAAACAATTGCTACACCTGACAAGGACTCCGTATAGAAACAGGTCAGAAAATTATACAACTTCTTGAGGCATAGATTTCTTGTCCATTGAGATACAAGGAACTGGACAGTGGAGAAGGAACTAGAAACCTACTCCAGTATTTTTGCCATGAAAACCTTATGGATAAGCACAAGATGTGCCGGGCGGGCTGCGGTCCATAGAGTCACGGAGAGACAGACACGACTGAATGACTAAGCAATAAAGCTATGAGTATAAAAACATTTTAGAAAAAAAACTTAAAGGGCTGTTGTAGTCATTTTTTCCAACACGTTGTTTTAAATAACAAAGCTTGATAATGGGAAAGATTATTTGAGAAACCAAAACAATAAACAAAAATAAGAATCATTAGTTTACAAGGACACTGCCTCTGATCACCTGAAGAAATGTAACGCTGCGCTAAAGAATAATTACATATAAATATAATTGTTGTGTCACTGAAGGAATGAACATGAGTTTGATGCAGCTCAGTGGGGCAGTTGTGGACTGATGTACCTGGTGCACTACTGTCCATAGGGTCATAGAGAGTCGGACACAACTGAACGACAAAACAACAATAATTGCTCTGTTACTTTTTGGGCTTCTAATGCATTTTTTCATTATGAAGTTTAGTTGTTTACATTTTATCAGAATCTGCTTGTGTTCATTTGCTGTTGTGTTGGAGCCTGAGGGGGGGTGCTCTGCTACTTTTTATCTATTCAGTAGAGCAGTGAGGAAAGTACATGGAGTATTTTGTTTTTTTTTCAATAGCAAAGAATGATAAGGGAAAGATTATTTTAGAAACCAAACAATACACAATAATAAATAATTAAATTACAAGGACACAGCTCCTGAGAAATGTAACGCTGCGCTAAAGAATAATTACAAATAAATACAAACGGAGCCTGAGGAGGTGTGCTCTGCTACTTTTTTTTTTATTTATTTAGGAAAGGAGGGAGGAAAGAGGGTGGGATATGCGTTATCTCATTGCTGATTCAGATCAGCATTTATTATTTGGCACCTGCTTCCTGCCCCTTCTGGGTCGCTACCTTTGTGGTGAAGAGGCTTGTGTACTTGATTGAAGCTGTAAGCTATACCATGTAGCTCCACCCAAGGGCAGGTCATAGCAGAGAGGTCAGACAAATTACTGTCCACTGGAAAAAAGAACTGGCAACCCACTCCAGTATCTTTGCCATGAAAACCATATGGATAAGCACAACCAGCAACACAGACAGATGTGCCAAGAGTGCTGTGTTCATATGGTCACTGAGAGTCGGACATGACTGAGGGACTGAACACACATTCCAACCCTGCACACGGCTAGAAGCAGGTGGCACAGTTTAAACAGCAAACCATACTGCTCTGAATCTGACCACTCATGCCCAGAACAGGAATGATTAAAGTCATGTCAGCCGCTATGCACTAGCAGTCTGCTAAAACAAAGAAAAAACGACATTTCTATATGGTTTTATAAGGAATGAACATTTTAAATAAATAAAGTATTTGTTGTTTTAATCTGTGCATTCATTTTTACTGTTATGGCAGCAGACATTTTGCCTTGGTATCTAACACAATTAAAAACTCAGGGAAACTGGCTGCTCTGTATTCATTTATGTTGAAATACTGTCACTAGACAATATAACTAAATAGAAGAGTAAACCCCAGTAAGATAACCCTTCCCCTGTATGTACAGGCAGAAAAAAACATTGAAGATGGGATCCCTCATGACATGCAGTTAGTTTAATATAAGAATTTGACTGTTTTTATGCTCATGGATGATACATCTACTATTGTTTTTTGTTGTTACATAGTTTACAAACATGTGACATTTTTCCCAAACTACAGCAGCTCTATGAGTTATTTTAATACTATTCTGGCATCAGATGACATTATTTTTCTGGCAACTGATGTAATTCACAGATTACTGGGTTGTGTTTCGATGACTCCAGCTCGGATCAAATACATTCCACAGGAATAAAAATGGTGATTTATCAAAATGCACAAAGTGTATTATTTATCAAAAAAATTCAGATATGTTCCAGTTGCTGCCTCAACCTCCCCACCAACAAAACAGAGCATTATGGATGTTTGTCATGACCTGTGCGTCTGCCAGCTATTTATACGCCAAAAATGCCACGGAGTGAACGCTTAACGGAGAAATTAGGTATTTAAGTTTTCACAGCTCCAAGCCACAAAATATTATATATTGGATGTGACACCTCCAGAACAAATTAGGTAAAGGAATTAAAGGAGAACTGTCATGTCCTAACAATAGGAACTTGATTTTTGAATTGATAATTAATACAATTCTTATATAATGATTTAAAAAAATAATATTTAATATTACGTTTACAGCAGCTCAATGCAGAGATCTACAGATGAGTGTCTGGCTCCTCCTGCTTCCTTCTGTAGAGGACTACACATCCCATGATTCCTTCTTGCACAAGTTGCTATTACAGATTGCTGCAATGTATTAAGATGTTTTAGCTGCCTGTGATTGGCCAAAACAATTTGTTAATGTTATGCTAATTTTAGCAGGGATATTCAGGGGTATTAACTCTGATAAGCAACTGCTTGCAAACTCAATAGATATCGCAAACATCAGGGTGAGTTTATTAATGTTTATTTTGGTAGTTTTTCATGCAATAAAAATGTTTTCATACACTACTGATTCTCCTCCATCAGAGGCATTCATAATCCAGGAAACTTAGATATGCCTTTAAGACTTGCAAGAGACTAGATGGGAAATAAGATGTTAAGGCGCTTTTCCTGGCAATGAGCAGAGACAGCATATAACTTGTTTTACCTATTATCTAATCAAATTCTCCTAAAACTCTTTAACCCGCATAATGGCTTCCTTTTGCATAGGTATCATAGGACATACATCGGTAGAAACTAGAATGATAGATTCCCTAATTGCATATTGTTATTGTCTGGGAGTGAGGTGGAACGCAAATTTAAGGCAAATTCGACTACTTTCACCACACGAAAATCGCCTAAGCGAGAAAAAAATGGGCGTCCGAAAAAATTTTAAACGACCCCGCTCCGAGCAAAACACTGCCAAACGTGTAGCACTTTCCCACAGGAACGAACAAACTACAAAATACAAAACTACAAATAACGGAAAATGCTTGTGAGCCGCGTAACACATGAATAACATTACGAATTTGCAATGCCGCTTTACACAACAACACCAACGGTTTGCCCACGCGCACGCAGCCTATTTCTAATGCACAGTTGGGACATTCATTACACTTTATCATCAGGACACCAACACTCAAACTGTACATTGTATGCTGGCGAAAAATACAAACAGATTGTTAGCTCGAGCGTGAGCACGTGCACGTAGTGTGGGCGAATTGCGTGGCAGAGCGAAGCTTGCGGCAATAGCCACAAACCAGATTAGAAAACAGGAGGGGGTCGGAAGACACAGGGGAGAGGGGGAGGAAGACACAAGAAAGTGGGAGAGGGGGAAGACACAGGGAAGAGGGGGAGGATGAGGGAGGGGAGAGGAGGAAGACACAGGAGGGGGGAAGACACAGGGGAGGTGGTGGGAAGAAACACAGGGGGGAAGACACACAGGAGAGGGGAAAGAGACACAGGAGTGGGGGGGAGACATAGGGGAGGGAGAATGGGGAAAGAGACACAGGGGAGGGAGAGTGGGAGGAAAGAGACACAGCGGAGGTAGAGGAAAGAGACACAGGGGAGGGAGAGTGGGAGGAAAGAGACACAGCGGAGAGAGAGGAAAGAGACACAGGGGAGGGAGAGGGGAAAAGAGACACAGGGGAGGGAGGGGGGAGAAATACAGGGAAAAAAGATGGGGCAAACGACTAGTAGTATATAATATACATCAAATTAGTGGCTCTATTATTTTTGTTACATTATAACATTTTGCCTTTTTTTAGTTCTTCACCAGAGTGTACTTTATATGAATACTTTGGTTCTTTAAGGGAATGTGTTCCCCATCCCTTTATATTGAGCAGTGTAAGATTCATGGTTCCAGGGATCTGTCTGGGATATGGCACCAGACGGTGCGGTGATTCCACTTGTGATTTATTGAGGAGATTTTATGTCAAGCAAAAAAATCCCTTTCATTATGTCATTAGGAACATATTGCAAGGCTGCGCTTCCCAGGGTTATAAACAGAATGCTACTGTATTTGGGACTAAGCTGTGTCTGGAAAATCTCTAGAATATTATATATTATCATGATTAGTTATAGGGTAGCAGAGCTTGCTGTGTCCTGAAACTGAAAGTATCAGTATAGCTACAGATCCTCAAACACTGAAAACAAGTAAAAAATATTAATAATAATAATAATTATTATTATCCTTTATTTACACAGCGTCAACATCTCCAGTAGTGCTAAGTATTGGGGTGCAGTCATTTTATGTTTTAAACTTATGCAAATGTCACTGTTTAATAAATCCAGTAATTCCTCCCTCACTACTGCCTGCAGTTTGTTTGTGTTTGCAGGTACTGAAAGGACCAAATATCACAAGCTCCCTGCAGATGCCAATGCACTCTGCTTGCTGCAACAAGAAAAGTCATTTTTTTCCATAAGTTTCTTCAGTTATACACCATAAGCTGAACTATAGATAAGACTCACGATAAATAAACAGTTTGAGTGCTGTAAAAGCTAACACAGCAGCATTTAAATGCAATGAAATAACTTATTACACTATATTTTTGCACGGCTCAGTATACTGTAACCTACCATTGCGCAACATGGCGGGACTCATTTTAATAAATATTCGTGCACATGGGGTATGACGAGACTAGATGGGCCGCCATGGGACACTTAATCTTAGTTAATTCTCCCCAGTGAGTTCATATACCTTTTAAAAGTGTATCCTGTTAACACTCTCGTTCATCTATTTGTTTAGATACTTTGCTCATTAGTACTTCCTGGGGTTAGAGGAAACTTGAATGCAGAAGAAGCTTGAGAATGTGGCTACTAAAACTGCAGGAATCATAGAAAGATCATTATCATCACTCTCCTGAAAAAGCAGCAGGCAGAATCAGCTGAGAAAAGACAATGGAACTCTGCAGTAAGGAATAATTGCATATAAATATTAAACATGCAAATTATTGTTTTTAATTTTTGTTTCTGGAGAAATAAAATCTCACTATCATTATAATTAAGTTTAATTATTTTAAATATCTTATAGAAAAGTGCATCTTTAAGGAACAAGTTATGAAGATTTTCCAAATAAAGTGATAAAGTCTTCAGATCACTCATTTTAATGCAAAAGAAAAAAACAATGTTTGCAGTGTTTAAACATGCAAATGTGAATTTCTGCGTCCCTTGATAAATAATGTAGCGGGCGTCTGTCGGCCACATGTCTGGGATTCCCGAGCTGCGTGTAGTGATGCTCAGTCTTGATATATTGTCGCTCTCATCCATTCAGCATCTGTTCATATTTATGACACAAGTCAGCTTAAGGCGGCTTTGTGTTATATTGGGCTATTACATGCAGAGGTATATAATGTGGTTACCCAGTGACAGAAAGGGGCAAATACACGAGGAGGGGGTAATTGGGGGATCAGGACAAGTAAGAACCGCGGAGCAATTTATTATTATACATCATAAGGAAAAGTGATAATAAAACCCGTAAAATTAGTTAAAAAATGCAAAACTGTGTTAAAGAATTATTACATTGAAATGTCTGTGTGGAATAATGTCTGGATAATCTTAGTGCAATTTTTAGATAAAATGTAGCTGTCAATGACAATTAAGCATCTCTATTTCCCCCGTCTCCTTTGCACAAGCTCAGTGATTTCAGTTAATGTCTGAGTTGAGCATAAGGAGAGGAGCTAATTAATTTAATTATGCATTATAATAGCAATATTCAACAATAAATCAACTTGATTGGAGTATCAGCCCCCTGTTGAGCTCATTGCCTCCACCCTGATAAGGTTATCAATGGGGAGGTTAGCTGAAAGACAGGTTTATAGCGTTCTAATTATAATTTAATTAGATACATAAAAGGCAAAACAATCACAATCATAAACTGTGTCCAGAGCATATTGTGGTGTCAAAGGGAAACTACTTTAACAGTGAAGAGCATTGTGTTCTTGGGCAATGGAGCTAAACAAAATCTGTGGGGGGGGGATAATTCAACTCTACTCCCAGGACAGGAAGCAGGGGCGGATCTACTACCCATTGCTGCAGTGTCCCTCAAAAATGTTTAATTTCTCGGTTTAAATTCTCAATGCCCTTACCCCCACAATTATGGGTCAAAAAAGCTTTCATGGGAAAAAAAACACACTGTGCCCTCTTGTGGCCAAATCCAGGGCATAATTAAGTTTGATTGTGCTATTTTTTAGGTCCCCTATTCATTTACTCTGGGGGAGATGTATCCCATCCCCCCCTTATTATGTTGAGAAAACCTTGTTCCTGAAAATGTAGCACTCTCTGGCAAATCTGTCAACCCCAATTGACCTTATAGTGGGTGGGTAAAAACAGCAGCTTAACTTTGTTAGTAAGTTTAATATTGAATATTGTTTATTTAATACATTGAATAATAATTGTATTAATGACCAGTGGCTAATTGTAACGACCTTGCTGTTTGGACATGACAGTTGTCATTTAAACTTATTTTATATCAGGCAGAGGCCCCCAACTCAGGATTGTGTCCAGTAATTGAATTTAATAAATTCTGTTGTGTCCAGGTGTTTGCAGAGAGCTGAGAGCAGCCACAGAGACAGAAGTGATTAGACGGGGAACGACGTGGCAGCTAACGAGCCCTGATATTGGCCACGTTACGGGGGATGGTGTCAGTGATCTGGAATGTAAACCTGAGCCAAAAAATGAAGAAATGCTCCCCGGCCAAACCTGGGCAGAGGTGTGAAAGGAAGCGCAGGCGAGACGTTAGAGGGCCACTGAACACGGACAGTTTTATTAAGTTTAATATAAACACTGAGCCCGCACATTTACAGTCATTTGTGTCAAAAAAGGTAAAGTTTTTTTGCTAAATTTTAATTGCATAATTTTGTGTGGTTGGGCAGACATTGCTTTATTTGTTAATCTAGTTTGTCAATCCTCAATCCATCCTCAATCCACCCATCCTATACATTGTGACCATAGGCGGAGCTACTGCCAGTGCAGATGGTGCAAGGCCCAGTGGGCCTCCTGCGGGTCCCCTCTGGCCCCTGCACCACCCTGTGGCCCTTGCGGCCCCTGCGGCCCTCTTGTGGCCTCTGCGGATCCCCTGTGGCCCCTGCGGATCCTCTGTGGTCTCAATGGGTCCCATGTGGTACCCACGGATACACTGTGGCCCCCGCAGGTCCACTGTGCCCCCTGCAGATGTTTTGTGCCCCCCACGGGTCCCATGTGGCCTCCACAAATCCCCTGGGGTCCCTGCTGCCCCTAGAGCACCCTGTGGCCCCAGGAGACCTACCATGGGGCCCCATGTGGCCCCTAACAGCCCCTGTGCCCCCTGCCGGCCCAGTGATACCCACAGCCCCTTATGGCCCCCGCAGAACTCCTGTGGGTCCCCTGCAGCCCCTTATGGCCCAATGTAGCCCCCACATGGCCCAGGGGCCCCCACGGCCCTTTAAGACTCACTGTAACCCCCAGGGGTCCCCATCAGGCCCTGTGGCCCCATGGCACCTTATGACCCATGCAAACCTCCCGTGGGTCACCTGCAGCCCCTGATGGCTCACTGTGCCTTTCCCCACTGTGGCCCCTATGGCCCCCGCAGACCACTTGTGGCTCCTCGTGGACCTCTGCAGCCTCCCTCAGCCCCTTGTGGCCACCTCAGTCCTTGCTGGCCCCTATGGCCCCCTCGGACCTCTGTGGCCCCCCTTGGCACTCCGACCTGCAGTGGACCCTTCTCATCCCAGGAAGTGGAGTGCAGCAACGGGCAGGTAAGTAAGTATTTATCACATAGATAGTTGTCAGCAATGCGGGTTGCTGCTAACGCTTGCGGGCTCGCGTAGCGAGCATGCCCCAACTCTGGCCCTCGCAAAGCAAAGGCCACTATTGCTGGCAAGGAGCGTGAAGCGAGGGTCCACATTTGCGGAGGTGGAGGCTCTACGGCACCTTACACGCGGTTACAAACACCCACTCAAGCGGCACTTTACCAAAATACATTTAACACGCAATCACTATATAGGGACTTACACAAAAAAATACGAACCGCGGGACTTAGAACGGAAAAATTACGACCTCGCAAAAATATGACCTTAACGGCCGATCCGCGCGCACCTGAAAACATTAAAAACATAATAAATACACACAAAAAATACATTAAAAGATTACCCACAGCAAGTGAAGTTACACCTCAATTTAACTCCAAATTCAAGAGTTTACACACACAAAAATCCCCTAAGCAAGAAAAAAAAATGGCCGCCGAAAAAAACGAAAACTAGGCTACAGGCCCCTAAACACGCAAAACAGCACCAAGCACATACGGCTTTTCAAAAAACATACACTCTTACCAAGGACCCTACATCATCCACAGCCGCGTACCACACACATTCACCGCCATTTTACAGCACTAACTTACACAATGCGGAAGGACACAGCTACCCTAACAGCTTTTCCTCGCGCACGCAGCCTATTTACACTACACACATTGCTGACACTTACACCTCAGCTCCACAACAGTGCAAACCGACATATGATGCTGCAGGAACATCAAAACAGATTGTCAGCTCTTCAACACAATGCTTCCTGCATATATTACTTCAAAATAGGTAAAGTATATTCATTTATTAATTTATTATTTATTTAATTAGCATACAAAAAAACATATACACAAAAAAAATACACTCTCACAATAAACACAAAAGCCATTCACTGCGTGACTCACAATGAGCGCCAACGCTCCTCATAGCACACAAAGCCTTGCAATAAGAGCAAAAAACAGATCACAATAACCAAAACAATAACCAAACAATAACACCAAAAGTGCAGAAAAAAAAACTACAACCAACAGCCTCGCAATGAGCGCCGAAGGATCTCGGACCACCAACAAAAAAATGTCTCGACCAAACAGCATTACCTGCCTTACAATTTTATTGCCGTAATTTTTTGACGGGCAAGTCGCTAGTAGTACTATAATATATATAGATGTATATGCAAATGTGTACATTTATATATATAAATATATATCTATATATATATATATATATATATATATATATATACACACACACACACATATATATATATATATATATATATATAGATAGATAGATAGATAGATAGATAGATAGATAGATAGATAGATAGATAGATAGGGCTCTATATAAGCACAGAGCATATTTTTTATACAGAAGTTTTTAGTCAGTGAAGACCTGGCTTTTGGATAGAAGTTCACTAACTATAAACTTCTGTAAAAAAAAATGCTGTGTGATTATATAGCGCCCTTTAGAATTTGCCGAATTGCAATTTAATAAGGCTGTAAGGGCCTCATTCAATTGCAAGCCCGCAGATTGCGTCCTAAAGGCGGTATGTTTGCAGGCTTGAAATTTGCTTAAATTACAGAGCGATTCAATTGAACAAGCCCACAAGTTATGGGCCGAAAGCCAAAACCGTCATGCAATCATATGTAGCTCTTCAGAGCATGAACAGGATCATTAAGGAAGGCAGTAACTATCCATTTAAAAACAGCCAATAGAAAGTGAGACCGTCATCATTACCTCAGTAAAACATGGAGGTTACATGTCAATTAATTAGCTTTTAGAGGTCCGATATGCGATCAGACTCGCAATTTGGTAATGTACAAAATAATAAAAATGACGGAAGGAAATGTTCTAGTCCATGTGGGTGGCCTGATATGTATTAACTCATTGATTCCCGAGATTGATATAACCCCAAAATGACACAAACAATCTTTGATTGCAGATTTGTGAGCTTGAGACTGTTGTGCAATGAATTATAATGTCTATCATCGCTTTTCCCATTATTTACAGTGAAGTATTCTGTTTTTATTTGCATTTACAGTGCTACGAACAGGTGTTTAACCCCCTTGCGGGTCCTCTCTAGCACTCGTAGAATTTTCTCCACACCTCCTACACACTGTTTCTCTGTGACAAGTTACAGACTAAGGACTGCCGGGATCATCTCTTACTCTATCCCTGCTACATACTGTGACTGTGTGACAAGTTACAGACTAAGGACTGCCGGGATCATCTCTTACTCTATCCCTGCTACATACTGTGACTGTGTGGCATGATACAGACTAAGGACTGCAGGGAGAGCCGCTCACTCCAACGTCCTGCACACTGTGAATGTATGACAAGTTAGAGACTAAGGACTGCAGTGCACCTACAGTGACGCACTCTCCTGGAATGAATAGCTTCTCACTTGCTGTCCTCGGGGTAATTTATTGTAGCGACTGAGCTCATGACTTTTCCAGACTGGCAGACCCTCCCGTGACGGCAGAAATCGGATAAGCTTCATTAACACCTCAATGCTTATTTACAGCTGGGTGGAGACCCCAGAGGGTCTTTGTGTCACATTCCTGTGTACCCGTCCATGCTGGCAGGATTAGAGATGCATGGCTCATAGAGGGACAGCTGCCTCCCCCAGTATGGGTACCTAAAGGGGCACATAACTCCCAAATGATCTATTCCACATATATATTACATTTTTTAAAATATTATATGAAGTCTAAAACGTATATTTTATACTGCAGTATTTGAGCTTTACAGACAGCAGACTCCGTGCTGGAGGGGTTATCAGTAATTATTGATAATTATCTCTCATTACTGTTTGTGGCTGACAGTTAACAATTATAAACTTCAATGTGAGTTTACTGTAAGAAAATATCTATTAAATAACATTAAGATAATAATGTACATATCATTAAGTCATGCACATAAACGCATTTTGGAGAGAATGTTAGTACTATCACACTCTTATTGTTAAATTACACAACATTGGGGCAGACTTTTCAATTATACTGAATGCAGATCTTATCTGCATCCAAGTTATTAGTCCTGTTAGGATAAAAGCAAATGAAGCATCTAACAACATTTGCATCTTCTGATTGGACTACTGTTCTATTGAGTTATATTGTTAAGTGGCGTTTTTTTTCATAGCACTAAACAGAGATAGAACTAAATCCAAGGTTCCTCCCATTCATTCCTGGGGCTTAATCCTGTTAGGAACAAAGGCAAAGTATCCTACCATCAAAGTAAAAACATTTAGTTTATTATCAAGTCAAGTTATGGTAGACCTTGCGCTACATTAATTGCATATAGAAGCTAATTTAATTAGAGGCCGTAATATATTTTTATTCTAATACATATTCTAATACCTATATTCTAGTGTAATTATTCAAAATAGTATTTTTACATGTATGACTAGAGAGTTCCTTTAAAGTTACATATATAATTACGTGTTCACCAATATTTCCTCCCACTAGTTGATCTATGTGATCACCATATCTCCTTAGCAAACCAATATTATTATTCCCTAATCCTTAAATTCCAAAATAGACCTCACACAGCCCCTCTTGCCAGAAATGTGTCTGGAAAAGAAAGGGGGCTCTGGGATGTTATTAAACCATATGTGGGTTTGATAATATTTTAAGAAAAGAACTCCAGACCAATATCATCTCATCACCTCCTAAACAGCCCTCTCTGTGTCAGTTGGACACAATCCTAAAATAATATTGGGGGGAAATATGAAAATTCAGGGGGAGAAGATGTATCAGTGTGTTCCGTGAGTCACATTGCTGACTGCAGACTGAATTAAGGACACATTTTAATTGGAGTAACTTTTCCACTATAGGGTAAGTTTTCATTATTAAAATGTCATGACATCATTAAAGATTGGCATGCTGAGAAAAGGCACTTAGAGCTGGCGTCTAATCCGAAATAACCTCAGCAGGATCTCCTGTTCCAGAAATACGGAAGATTACATCCCAAAGCTCCTGATTCATAAGGTTTTACCATCAGTAATACCCAAATATGCTTTGTAATCAGAGGAAAGAAACTAACTTTATATATTAGTTTCAGATGTTTTTCTTTGAACGTCCCCCTTCAATTTTAATTTGATCTGTCTCCCCAGATCTGACCATTCTATCCTTATCAGATCAGACAATTGTATCCTCCCCAGATCAGACCATTCTATCCTCATCAGATCAGACCATTCTATCCTCATCAAATCAGACCATCCTATCCTCCCCAGTTCAGACCATTCTATCCTCCCCAGATCAGACCATTCTATCCTCATCAGATCAGACCAATCTATCCTTATCAGATCAGACCATTGTATCCTCCCCAGATCAGACCATTCTATCCTCATCAGATCAGACCATTGTATCCTCCCCAGATCAGACCATTCTGTCCTCATCAGATGAGATCATTCTATCCTCATCAGATCAGACCATTCTATCCTCATCAGATCAGATAATTCTATCCTCCCCAGATCAGACCATTCTATCCTCCCCAGATCAGACCAGTCTATCCTCATCAGATCAGATCATTTTTTCCTCTCTAGATCAGACCAGTCTATCCTCTCCAGATCAGGCTATTCTATCCTCATCATATAAGACCATTCTATCCTCCCCAGATCAGACCATTCTATCCTCCCCAGATCAGACCATTCTATCCTCATCAGATCAGACCATTCTATCCTCATCAGATCAGACCATCCGATCCTCCCAAGATCAGACCATTCTATCCTCATCAGATCAGATCATTATATCCTCATCAGATCAGACCATTCTATCCTAATCAGATCAGACCATTCTATCCTCCCCAGATCAGACCATTCTATCTTCACCAGATTAGACCATTCTATCCTCCCCAGATCAGACCATTCTATCATCCCCAGATCCGACCATTCTGTCATCCCCAGATCAGGCCATTCTATCCTCATCAGATCAGATCATTCTATCCTCCCCAGACCAGACCTTTCTATCCTCACCAGATCAGACCATTCTATCATCCCAATATCAGGCCATTCTATCATCATCAGATCAGACCATTCTATCCTCGTCAGATCAGACCATTCTATCCTCACCAGATCAGACCATTCTATCCTCATCAGATCAGACCATTCTATCCTCATCAGATCAGACCATTCTATCCTCCCCAGATCAGACCATTCTATCATCCCCAGATCAGACCATTTTATCCTCACCAGATCAGATCATTCTATCTTAATCAGATCAGACCATTCTATCCTCATCAGATCAGACCATTCTATCCTCATCAGATCAGACCATTCTATCCTCCCCGGATCAGACCATTCTATCATCCCCAGATCAGACCATTTTATCCTCATCAGATCATATCATTTTATCTTAATCAGATCAGACCATTCTATCCTCATCAGATCAGACCATTCTATCCTCACCAGATCAGACCATTATATCCTCCCCAGATCAGATCATTCTATCTTAATCAGATCAGACCATTCTGTAGTCATCAGATTAGACCATTCTATCCTCATCAGATCAGACTATTCCTATTCTTTCCTCCTCTTGATCAGTCCCACACATCCACTCTAGATGAGATCCTTCGCTTCCATCCATGTCACACCCTTCTATTCATCCCAAATAAGACCATACCTGTCCACTCTAGATCAGAAACTCTGCCCCCAAATTAGACCTGCTTATTCCCTTCAGATTATCCCTACATCAGACCCTCCTGTCCCCCCTTAAGATCAGACCCCCATTTCAACCAGATCAGATTCTCATGTCCCCTGCAAATCAGACCTTCCTGTCCCCTGTAGATCGGACGCTAACATCCCCTCCCCAACAGACCCTCATGTCCCCTCACCAACAGGCCCTCATGTCCCCTTCACATCAGACCATCCTGATCACTCCAGATCAGACCCTCCTGTCCCCTCCAGATCAGAACCATCTGTCCCCTTTCAGTGCAGACACTTCCGTGCCATCCAGACCAGAACCACCTATCTTCTTCATAGCAGACCCTCTTGCTTCTCCAGATCAGACCCTCCTGACTCCCTATAAGAGCCCCTTTTTCTCCAGATTTGACCCCAACTTCCCCCAGATCAGACCTTCCTATCCCCTTCAGATCCGACCCTCCTGTTGTCTCTAGATAAGACCCTCTTTTCCTCTAGATGAACCCCTCCTGTAATTATAAATGCAATTAATCTATTAAAGCTTAATTTAACTTGTTGCCTTATACAGTCTGCTTCTGTTCACCAATCATTTTATATCTAAAGGAAAAGGCTGTCCTGATAGGAGTCCCACTACAGGCAAAAAAAAGACTGTTCAGTAAGACATATTAGTACAGCCTCCAGGGCAGATCCATAACACCAAATTGGGAGTGAAGGAAAGCAGATCTGCTGTTCAAATACATTTTTTGAAAGCTACATCCATTTTTTTAAATACAGAATTTATTCCAAATCAGTCATTAAATAAATAAATTGAACCCTATTGTGTGATTACTATAGCGGAGAAACTTTACCATTGGGGGTCGGTAACCCCTCTCAACCAGTGATTCCTATGAAGTATCAATTACTACAGCAAAAAATAGAACAATTCTGCAAATTGTACCGTAAAAGCAATGATCTAATTCCAGACAAAAGCAGTATTCTTTCTTTTGGTTTTGGCAAAATGGAATGAATTAAATCTACGAGATTTATTTAACAGCGCAGTTATTTTTCATAATAAATGATAGGACTCTGGCCATGTCAGGGAATACAGCGAGCGCTGTTACAAACACCTCCCCTGCTCAGCATCACTAATAGGACCCATTCCCTGCGGCCACAAACCTTCCAAAACCCCTAACCCTTCCTAATCGCATGAAAAATCAGGTGTTGGGAGATTTGGTCCCGGATAGCATTACACAGCTTAGAATGAGAGGCTTTAATCACTTCAGAAAGGAAAATTGTATATATTTTTTATTATTGGTTCAAAATGTGGCGTAAAAAATGGGGACATGGATTGGGTGCGCACAACAAATTATACAGTTTGTAGGACGCGGGTCTCATTTCCTTGAGAGTATGTAATTCCATCTGGAATATATAAAGAGTTTGTAAATATGATAGATACAAACTGGGGCTTATGGCATGAATATTAGTGTTTAACCCTATAGTATCCTATACCCAAAGTATACTAATTTCAGTGACATGTTTAAGACTCAGTCATTGCTAGACCCAAAGCGTACTAATGGAAAGGATATGTTTAAGGGACCAGTCTCCTCTAGGCCCAAAGTGTACTAATGGCAGGGACATGTTTATGGGCCCAGCCACTGACAGACCCAAAGTGTACTAATGGCAGTGACATGTTTATGGGCCCAGCCAATGACAGACCCAAAGTGTACTAATGACAGTGACATGTTTATGGGCCCAGACTCTGATAGATCCAAAGTGTACTAATGACAGTGACATGTTTATGGGCCCAGCCAATGACAGACCCAAAGTGTACTAATGGCAGTGACATGTTTATGGGCCCAGCCACTGACAGACCCAAAGTGTACTAATGGAAAGGATATGTTTAAGGGAACAGTCTCCTCTAGGCCCAAAGTGTACTAATGGCAGTGACATGTTTATGGACCCAGCCCCTGATAGACCCAAAGTGTACTAATGGCAGTGACATGTTTATGGACCCAGCCCCTGATAGACCCAAAGTGTACTAATGGCAGTGACATGTTTACCCCTGATAGACCCAAAGTGTACTAATGGCAATGACATGTTTATGTGCCCATCCCCTGATAGACCCAAAGTGTACTAATGACAGTGACATGTTTAAGGGCTCAGCCCCTGATAGACCCAATGTGTACTAATGGCAGGGACATGTTTAAGGGCTCAGCCCCTGCTAGACCCAATGTGTACTAATGGCAGGGACATGTTTAAGGGCTCAGCCCCTGATAGACCCAATGTGTACTAATGGCAGGGACATGTTTAAGGGCTCAGCCCCTGATAGACCCAATGTGTACTAATGGCAGGGACATGTTTAAGGGCTCAGCCCCTGATAGACCCAATGTGTACTAATGGCAGGGACATGTTTAAGGGCTCAGCCCCTGCTAGACACAAACAGCCTCATTCTATTGCTGCGATTTTGGGATCCGGGCTCGCAAGTGGAGGCTGCAAGCTACTTTGCTATTCAATTGCCTTCCGTTTGCGGGCTCCGATCAGGTTACTTGCTGCAAGCTGCGATCCATTGTGATTTGTAAACACGCAGGTTACTTCCCTCCAAGCCTTTGATCTTTCACGGCTGAAGGAGTTGCAGCCGCTAAAATCACAAATCAATTACTCCAATTTTCCGTTGCTAACCAGTCCGTCAAGCCCGCAAATGGCAAAAATCGAACCGCAGGTTACTGGGACCAAGGAGGTCTTGCAAAGGGCTTACTTAATAATCAGAGCACTTTAAATGCAAATATAAAATCAATACAACACTGTAAATGATGGGAACACAATGGGTGACATTAGAAATAAAAGCACAACATTCTCAAGTTCGCACATCGCCAAAATCCAATACTTTATTTCATGTTTAATTTCTATCCAAAGTTCTACAGGCTTCAACCTCCAAGCCTGTAGGACCTTGGAATACAACCTCCATTTTTTTCTAAGTCCTATGTGCTTGAGTTACGGGCCTGGAGGTCATTCAAGCCCGTAGGACTTTGGACAGAAATTAGACATTAGAAGTAATTAAAAGTATTATATTTTGGCGATGTGCGAGCTTGAGAATGTTTTGCTTTTAATTCTAATGTCACCCATTGTGCTCCCCATCATTTACAAAGCTATATTGAATTATTTTTTTCATTTAAAGTGCTCCGATCTTACGTGCTTGAACCACAAGTTACGGGCTTGCGTCCGCAATCATGTTCAAGCCCGCAAATGCTACTGCTGAGGGCATGATTTCCGATTCTCGTGACTGGTGCCTAAGTTTCGGGCCCGGCCAATTGAATAGCAGAGTAAAAGTAGAGCAAGGGGAGCCCGCAACTCAGTCGCAGGAAATCAACTATCTGCGATGGAGTTACGGCCCCCAAGGCTGAAAGGGCAGTGACATGTTTAAGGGCCCAGACCCTGCTAGACCCAATGCATACTAATGGAAAGGACATGTTTAAGGTCTCAGTCCCTGCTAGTCCCAAAGTGTACTAATGGAAAGGACATGTTTAAGGTCTCAGTCCCTGCTAGTCCCAAAGTGTACTAATGGAAAGGACATGTTTAAGTTCCCAGACCCTGCTAGACCCAAAGCATACTAAAGGAAAGGACATGTTTAAGGTCTCAGTCCCTTCTAGTCCCAAAGTGTACTAATGGAAAGGACATGTTTAAGGTCTCAGTCCCTGCTAGTCCCAAAGTGTACTAATGGAAAGGATATGTTTAAGAGCCACAGTCTCCTCTGGACCCAAAGTGTACTAATGGAAAGGGCATGTTTAAGAGCCACAGTCTCCTCTAGACCCAAAGTGTACTAATGGAAAGGGCATGTTTAAGGGCTCAGTCCCTGCTAGTCCCAAAGTGTACTAATGGAAAGGACATTTTAAAAGAGACCTAAAATTCATAAATACTGCTCTACACCATTATACACTCATAATCAAGTAAAACAAATGTTTACAATTTGTTTAAATTGGTTAATATCTTACATTACATAAGAGTTTGTATTTCACTCTCTGCAGTGTGTGTGAGTCCAGGTTCTGCAAGGACCACAAATTGCAAGCACCCTGGAAATGGCAATACAACTCTCATGCTGCAGAGTCTTCCATTGAGTTCTTTTTTTACTGCAGTAATGACATATTGGAGCATTTAGAGGGAGTTTATGACTTTTATTTCACTGAGGACCTGACAGGAGGTGCCTATAAGCTCAGTGAATCTTGCAGTGCAAAGACTACTGCTTAGGGACAGGTTAAATCAACAGTTTGAGTACCTTATAACAACATTTTTAAAGAACTATAAAACGACAAAAAAGATCTTCAACTAAAACAGTTTTACACATTTTCTGTTTGTTTTGAACTGCTCTACATGATGGTGCATGGTAAAACTTGGCAGTGAAGTTCTTAAGATTTAAATAAGGAGCTGAACATTTTAAACTGGTTAATCTCCATGTACACAGTGTCTCCCTGTAACAGAGAGGTGTATCCCCTTACAACACATGGTCTCTGCTAAATAAATTTGCATAAATTACATTGTATCATAAAATATCGCGAAATCTGCATATTTATAGCTATTTACTGATATCATTCCCCAGCTCTGGATCTTTTCCAGCTATAGTTTACATATTATATACATATTATACAAAATGCTTAGTAACTTAATTTAAATGTGTTTGGCATTGAGAGCTGGCTCTGATTCATAGTCAGAATGGAGAAAAGAAACATTTGCAACAAAGTATCCAGTTCTTAAATGTAAAATAGTTTATGTTATATTTTAAATGTATCAATGTTAACTAATTGGATCAGGCAGAAACATATCAATACTCCAACAAGGGGACCGGATAGATGAAAATGTAAATGCAACGCGTCACTTTAAAATGATGTACTGTAAATATATAAATAAGGATTTGTCTCATGCTTTTAATTTAAAAATATGCATATAAGAGCATAGGCAGCTAGTAGGGTGACCGATAACTGGGATTCTGCTGTATTATCCTTTATCTGTCTATCTATCCATCTATCCATCAATCCATCAATCTATCTATCCATCCATCCATCCATCCATCCATCCATCTATCTATCTATCTATCTTTTCAGGCAATTCATGCTAAAAATCCATAATTGACACAGCAAAGGTCCCAGTTACTGCAGAACTGAAGAAGTACACATATAAATTAATATAGTTCTATTAAACATTGTCAATGGAAGTATTAGATAATTGAGTTTGAAAATTGGGTATTTTAAGCATAAATTATATGATATATAATTAAGTTCCCTAATGATTTTATACACACAAGATTTCATGGTGGGTGGAGGTAAACTACAAAATCATGCTCAGTTACTATAGATTAGAATAATGATAATATTTTAACATTTGAAAATCTCTGAAACCTCTCAATAATTTAACATTCCCACTTAAAATGTTTAATAAGATCCAGTTGTAATTATATTCATTTATTTTGCTGATGACACTAAGTTCTGCAAAATCAGATAATGATGTACTTTCCCTACAAAGGGATTTGCAAAAATTGGCGGCTAAATGGCAGATGAGATTTAATACAAATAAATGTAAGGTTATGCATTTGGGAAGGAAAAATAGCCAAGCAATTTATAATCTTAATGGAGCAAATCTAGGTGTATCAGATATTGAAAGGGATTTGGGAGTACTAGTGGACAACCACCTAGGTAACAGCGCTCAAAGCCAAGCAGCAGCTGCAAAGGCAAATAAAATATTAGCATGTATTAGGAAGGGTATAGAAGCCAGGGAAGCAAATATAATTCTGCCACTATACAAAGCCCTAGTACGCCCTCATTTGGAATATGGAGTACAATTTTGGGCACCACTTCATAAGAAGGACATTTTAGAGCTGGAAAAAGTACAGAAAAGGGCTACAAAACTAATAAGGGGAATGGAGGGGCTAAGTTATGAAGAAAGACTAACCAAACTAAACTTATTTTCTCTAGAAAAAAGGCATCTAAGAGGAGATATGATTACGTTATATAAATACATCCAGGGTCAATAAAAGGCTTTGTCAAGTGAACTTTTCGTAGCAAGAGATTTTCAACTGACAAGAGGACATCCTTTGAGGTTAGAGGAAAAAAGATTTCACCTTAAACAAAGAAAAGGGTTCTTCACAGTTAGGG
>CM050168.1:240547915-240652915 GCA_027410445.1 Discoglossus pictus | reverse complement strand
TTTCCTCTCTCTATCCCTCTCTTTCATTATCTCCCTCAATTTGGAAGCACCAGGAAGAGATAGAAAGTAATAGAGAATGAAATAGAATTGAAGACAACTACGATTACTTGGTAGAAGATGTAAGAAGCTGGTAGGATGTTTCCATGTAGTAGGAAACAGTAGCGATCCAGAGCAATTTTAAGTTCCAGCTTCGTAAATTTAGCACGTAAGGGCTGCATGCTTCAAATTTAGCCGAGTTGCATCACTATTTCATTAGAAAGGGCTGCGAGCTACGAGAAAGAGACGCTATTTCGTAAACCAGTTCGCTCCCATCGGACTTGCGTGCTCGTATGCAAACAATTAAAAAATCTCGTAGTTACGGGTTCAGATGGAGCCAATGGAAAGAGAGATTGTAAGCGTGACATCACTGAAAAAGGGGAGGGTAGATTTCCAAGTCCAACGTGCTTCAAATCCAGTTTGCGATCGGTCCAACAGGCCAGAAATAATGCAATATTAATAAATCCTTAAATATGATATTCTATTACATGCGAGTTACAGTATATGTCATAAGACATTGATTGCAGGGATCGATATTACACAAAAAATTATTATGAACATTTTTTTTTCTGCCCCGATTTGCGGGCTTGGGAATGTTGTGCTATTAATTCTAAGACCTAACATCACTTTCCCTTATAATAAATGTACAGTAGATTTTATTTACATTACAAATGCTATGTATCGTACTTGGGCTCCATTTGCGTGTTACGTGCTTGCTCACGAATGACCACGTAGCACTTTAATATCTGAATTAAACAATTAGCGGATACGGGCATGAAAGATCAAAGGATTTACGTGATCAAAGTTTAACCTTGCTCTCCACGTAGCCTCTTCTCAGACGTCCTGTGTGTTAACACGCAAAGCCCGCTGCAAGCAACGTTACGAGGCATCTTAGCACGCAAATAGTCTTAAGATGACAGTTACGAGCTCCGTGTTAGCACGCAGCTCCAATTGAATGAGGCTGCTAATAGGGAGGAATTGTGGTGCTACTATGCAGTCTTACTATCTACCTACGTCCTCTTTATTTCTATACTAGCGAATTGCCCGTCAAAAAATGACGGCAATGAAATTGTAAGGTAGCTAATGCTGTTCAGTGTGTAATAATGAAATATATAATACATAAATAAATGAATATACTTTACCTATTTTAAAGCATTGTGTGGAAGAGCTGTGAATGTGTTTTGATGTTGCTGCAGCATTAGTGGTGTGGATCTGCTGTGTAAGCGTGCTGAATGTGTGCAGTGTAATAGTGTGCGTGCGCGAGCCCAAACCGTTGTTGTGTACTTCCGCATTGGCGTCAAATGGCGAGTAATGTGTGTTATACGTTTGTATCGGAATATCCGTAGGTGTTTTGTGGTGTTTTGCGAGTTTGTTGTGGTGTTTTGCGAGTTTAGAGTGCTGTAGCCTCGTTTTCGTTTTGTTCGGCGGCCATTTTTTCTCTCGCTTCGTTTTTTTTTTAGTCTCTAAACTGTTTTATTTGAAGTAAAATCGAGATGTAAGTTGTATTTTTGAGGTGCTGGGTGCTCCCTCTTGGTGTAGGTAATTTTTTTATGTATGTGGTGTGTGTATGTATTGTGTTTTACATTTTGTAATGTTCGCGAGTTGCGTCCGAGTGTTGCGAGTCCGTAATGTGTGTGAACGTGTGTCGTATGTTGTTTGCGAGTGTCGTAATGTGTGTGTCGTAGTGTTTGGGTTGCGACGTGAAGTTTGCAAGGGTCGCAGTTGCTGGCAAGGAGCGCCTTCGGCGCTCCATGCCAGCAACTGCGGCCCTCGCTTTGCGAGGTCCTCAGGTGCTGGCATGGAGCGCCTACGGCGCTCCATGCCAGCAACTGAGACCCTCGGGCAGTGCCCTCGCTTCGCGAGGGCCTCGGCTCGCTGCGCGAGCCGCGGCCCTCGCTTCGCGAGGGCCGCAACTCGCTACGCGAGCCCGCAGCGTTAGCAACAACTCGTACGCTCACAACTATTATTTCTATATCTCTCTCTTTCCTCTCTCCCTCTGGCGTTATCTCACACATTGTCTCTTTCTTCTCTCTCTTCTTCTCTCCTATTCTCATTATCTCCCTCCATTATGCCGCTACTCTCTCTCTCTTTCTCTGTCCTCTCTCTCCCTCTCTCTCTGTCATTACTCCATTCTTGTTCCTCTCCGTCTCTCTCTCCATCCTCTCTTTCATCAGTCTCTGTTTACCTCTACTGCTCATTATCATTTAGTGTTATATAAATATACTAATTATGAAATTGCTGTGATCAGGTCTCTTGCAGGATTTTCTTGTCTGCTCTTCACTTCCTGTAATTATTCCCCGGATCCCCATCAGTGAACTGAGATACTTATAACATTGTCAGTGCTCAGATTAGCTTTTTATTACAGCTGTGTAAAAAGACAGTTTAGGTTGGAAATGGTGCCACATGGAGCCCACAGCAGGTGCCATATATCAATTAATACAAAATATGCCCCAAATTCCCCTTATTGCAGATAATCAGGTATTGAGGCTAAACAAACCTCTAAAGTGGAAAAAGAATAATATCCCTACGAAGCCGTGTCACACACACACAAAAGTCACACTAAAAGAGAGATTTTTTTAATTCTTCTTTATCCAATATTTTTTATTAAAGGCACAAGGTGATACATGATTATATTTAACACTAGCCACTTGCCCGTCAAAAATGACGGCAATAACATTGTAAGGCAGGATGCTGTTTGGTCCTTCGGCGCTAATCGCATGGCTCGCAATGAGCGCCTTTTTATGTATTTTTTGTGTGTATTTATTGTGTTTTTAATGTTTTCAGGTGCGCGCGGTTCGGCCGTTAATGTTGTATTTTTGCAAGGTCGTAATGTTTTTTTTTCTAAGTCCCGCATCTCGTATTTTTTTATGCTAAATCCATAATTTTTCCGTTCTAAGTCCCGCTTCTCGGCTAAATCCCGCTAAAAGTGCTCCGGGTTTAACGGCTCACCTCGCTACGCAAGGCTTGCTGGCAATGAGTGCCTTCGGCGCTCATTGCCTAACTGCTACGGGTTTAACGGCTCACCTCGATACGCAAGGCTCGCCGGCAATGGGCACCTTTGGCGCTCATTGCCTAAGTGCTACGGGTTTAATGGCTCGCCTCGCTATGCGAGGCTCTCCGGCAATGAGCGCCAAAGGCGCTCGTCGATAAGTCGTACGGACTCCGCAAACAGCGTGACGACTCGCAGTTGGACTATTATAATATGTGATGTTACAATAAGCTGAGTTATAATGAATTTTTCAATAAAGCATTTCACACTTGCTTACTGTCTATGCCTTTTCAATTTTTGGTGTTTTTGGTTATTTAATAAACAACAACAATGAAGAAAAAAGAAGAACAATTAATAAATAAAAAATAGTAACATATAGTGATATGAAAATTACATACCAATGGATATTGCGCACAAACACTTAGAGATACGGGGTGATCCATTATACATAAGTTCACACTTTAAACACAGCCTTAAACATTCAACTCAATATGGTGACCTCATGTTCTCTCTCTGAACCCTTGGGTGGCGTCCCGGTCCCCTCCGCCTCACTTCCCGGATCTTGTGTCCAGATGGTGGAAGTTGGGAGTCAAATCAGGGAAACACTAAGTGGGGAGTCTATCCAGGGTTCCCAAGTGTAACGGATCTACTGGCACCCCGACCGGGTACCTCCGTTGATGGATGCGTCCTAGCTTGCGTCGAGGCCTACAAGCACTGCACCGGACACCAAAACCACCACAGACTCCAAGGATAGTACAACAGGAACAAGCGTTCAGTAGTTACAGCTCAAGGGAGTATGCAAAAGCATAGCAATCCCCAGTATGGTATAGCGATCTTCAATAACGAGACAAGGCTACGTTTTGAAGGGTCAAGTAGAACTATATTTTAATGACAGGGAATCTCCTTTTATGCAATGTTGCCCTCTGAAGGGCTACACCCACATAATTATCACAACAGCCAATTATCTGCATGGTTCAACCCCCATGTTTCCTCCCCTCAGATAACAGGTAACACAATTAAAACAGACACAATTTTAACCACATTCTGGATGTACCCCAAATACAGGGGGTACACCTTTAAGTCCCGCACCATTCAATATCTCTCACCCAGGGGAACAACATATACAAAAATGGCATGAATCAGACCAGGGGTTCAAAAGTTAGTAAAAGTATGTTTTTACACATAACACACAGACATTGCACATATCCCCCATACAATACACATATAGGACAATAGGTGAGTCACACCTCCCTGGCAACTTGGATACAATCAGACATTAATTAGATCATTCTTCTTTGTTCTTATCAGAGAATGAAAACACTTTGGAAAATGCAAGGATCCTTTACAACTTTCTTATCTCTTGAATCTCTGTAACAGGATTATCTATTAGCCTAGGTCTGCAAAAGTCTGGCTAATATTCTGAGCCAATATATTCTGTAGAACATCAAACAACATACATATAGTAGGATCATATTTTAACCATAATAATCATAAGACAGTTTAAAACAGTGATGGGTTCCGCTACACACCTCCCCCGTGACCATAAGCCGGCATACACGGTCTGATCCCAACGGATCGGCCTGGGGATGTCCGGACAAAAGTATTTGTTGGTCAATTCTCTAGTTTGACAACCCATCAGCATTACTGCAATTCACATTTACTCACATTTCCCATATCCCCAGATAGCTGGGATCTGAGCGCACAAAACCACCCAATAGCGCTCAGATCCTCTTCACACAGTTCAATTGCCATGTAGCTAAAGTCTTTCCCATAGTCTTTCATTATATGAATGGGCTTCATGGCACAGTTATCTGGGGTATCATGGTTCACACAGGGCAAGTACAGAATTACCCCCCTGTATGTAAAGGGCCAGAATGAGTGACTTACACTCTGGTATGGCCGAACACTGGTTCCAAAGGGCAATATGTACCAGGGCCATAGTCGCAGGGCAGGAGGCTGGCAAACAGTCCTCTCCAAGCCAAAGTGGCGAAGGGCACTTCGTCACACATCTCTCCTTTGGGGGGAAGTCTAACCAGGTACCTGGATATTTTGCTGTGGTGATGGGGCAACACGCTGAAAGGACTTGAGGGGCAGAGGCCAGGGGCACTCTGCCCTGATGCCAGCTCTTCTGCTGGTATAACCTGCAGGACATCCTGCTCTGTACAAGGGACAAAGGGAGGGCAGAGGCAGACTGCACTCTGCCCCGCTGTCAGCTCTTCTGCTGGGGTACTTGGGACATATTCCGGCTCAGTAGCCAGGGAAACGTGGGGGTCAGTGGGGGTTAACATTTCCTCTATTAACCCTGGGGCCACATTAGAAGTTAGCTGGGGAGGGGAATTTGTACTTACCCCCTCCTCCCGTTGTCCCAGTGACGGTAGTTGGGGATCTGGACCAGCTGTGGGCGCAGAGACCACGGTCCCATCTGCGCTGTCTGGGAGATTGGTGTCTCCCCTGGTTAGGGTAAACTGCCGCTGGGGGGGAAGGACGACACCTTCTGCCCCCTGGGGTTCACACTGCCGCTGAGGGGGAAGGACGACACCTTCTGCCCCCTGGGGTTCACACTGCCGCTGGGGGGAAAGGACGACACCTTCGGCTCCCTGGGGTACACACTGCCGCTGGGGAGGAAGGACGACACCTTCAGCTCCCTGGGGTACACACTGCCACTGGGGAGGAAGGACGACACCTTCAGCTCCCTGGGGTACACACTGCCGCTGGGGAGGAAGGACGACACCTTCGGCTCCCTGGGGAACACACTGCTGCTGGGGAGAAAGGACGACACCTTCGGCTCCCTGGGGTACACACTGCTGCTGGGGAGGAAGGACGACACCTTCAGCTCCCTGGGGTACACACTGTCGCTGGGGAGGAAGGACGACACCTTCAGCTCCCTGGGGTACACACTGCCACTGGGAAGGAAGGACGACACCTTCAGCTCCCTGGGGTACACACTGCCGCTGGGGAGGAAGGACGACACCTTCGGCTCCCTGGGGAACACACTGCTGCTGGGGAGAAAGGACGACACCTTCGGCTCCCTGGGGTACACACTGCTGCTGGGGAGGAAGGACGACACCTTCAGCTCCCTGGGGTACACACTGTCGCTGGGGAGGAAGGACGACACCTTCAGCTCCCTGGGGTACACACTGCCACTGGGAAGGAAGGACGACACCTTCAGCTCCCTGGGGTACACACTGCCGCTGGGGAGGAAGAACGACACCTTCGGCTCCCTGGGGAACACACTGCCCCTGGGGAGGAAGGACGACACCTTCGGCTCCCTGGGGTACACACTGCCGCTGGGGAGGAAGGACGACACCTTCAGCTCCCTGGGGTACACACTGTCGCTGGGGAGGAAGGACGACACCTTCAGCTCCCTGGGGTATACCCTGTCGCTGGGGGGGAAGGACGACACCTTCTGCCCCCTGGGGTTCATACTGCCGCTGGGGGGGAAGGATGACACCTTCTGCCCCCTGTGGTTCACACTGCCGCTGGAGGTCATCCCAGGACCAGTCAATGAAGTCTGGTTCTGCTTGTCGAGTAGGTTGGGGCTGCACAAGGCTGAGCAGGTGTTGGTAGTCCTGCTCCAGCTCCCACTCTCTCGTTACCAGGTGGGTCATGTCTTTGCTCACCTCGCCTTCGTCATCCCAGACATACATGCCCATCCGGTAGTCGTAGATGTCCCAAAACCTAGACCCCTCCGTGCTGCCAAGATCAATATCATCCTCCAAGGCATCCCATAATAAACCCGGGCCATCATAATCATCCCCCTCCGGTAAGTCGTGTTCAGCCGTCCAGGGGGTAAGTCGAACGGTATGCCACCAGAAGGCCTGGTATGCGTTGTCTAGCCAGAGCTCTCGCCATACCAGGGTCTCTAGTCTTGTCACCCACTCATCCAGGGGCTGCTCTCCCAATAGATACATCCGCATCGCCACACGCTTCTGTAGCCGGTGCTCATCACTGGGGAGACTCTCACCTCGCCGCCATTGGGCATCTTCCAGGGCATCATACCAGAGTTCCTTTCTGTCTGCATCCCTGTAGTCCGCGGCCGCCTCCTCCTCATCATGAAACGCTGTCTGAAAATTAGCCGGTTCCATCCTGCTGTAGCCAGGGGCGCTGTACGGATACTAGCGTTGCCCTCAATTTGTAACTCCAAACGTTACCGGTGTCTCCGTGCTGCTTTTCCTCTTAATAGGACGCCATCCCACCACTGCCAGCCAATGTAACGGATCTACTGGCACCCCGACCGGGTACCTCCGTTGATGGATGCGTCCTAGCTTGCGTCGAGGCCTACAAGCACTGCACCGGACACCAAAACCACCACAGACTCCAAGGATAGTACAACAGGAACAAGCGTTCAGTAGTTACAGCTCAAGGGAGTATGCAAAAGCATAGCAATCCCCAGTATGGTATAGCGATCCCTTCAATAACGAGACAAGGCTACGTTTTGAAGGGTCAAGTAGAACTATATTTTAATGACAGGGAATCTCCTTTTATGCAATGTTGCCCTCTGAAGGGCTACACCCACATAATTATCACAACAGCCAATTATCTGCATGGTTCAACCCCCATGTTTCCTCCCCTCAGATAACAGGTAACACAATTAAAACAGACACAATTTTAACCACATTCTGGATGTACCCCAAATACAGGGGGTACACCTTTAAGTCCCGCACCATTCAATATCTCTCACCCAGGGGAACAACATATACAAAAATGGCATGAATCAGACCAGGGGTTCAAAAGTTAGTAAAAGTATGTTTTTACACATAACACACAGACATTGCACATATCCCCCATACAATACACATATAGGACAATAGGTGAGTCACACCTCCCTGGCAACTTGGATACAATCAGACATTAATTAGATCATTCTTCTTTGTTCTTATCTGAGAATGAAAACACTTTGGAAAATGCAAGGATCCTTTACAACTTTCTTATCTCTTGAATCTCTGTAACAGGATTATCTATTAGCCTAGGTCTGCAAAAGTCTGGCTAATATTCTGAGCCAATATATTCTGTAGAACATCAAACAACATACATATAGTAGGATCATATTTTAACCATAATAATCATAAGACAGTTTAAAACAGTGATGGGTTCCGCTACACCAAGTTTTCTGGATTTGGGGGAGTGTGTCTGAAATACTATGAGTTAGTCTCTCATTAATTAGTAAATAATTTAGCTTCCTAATTACGTCAAGGAGATTCAGTGTCGGTGACTTATAGCTAGAGATTTTAGAATTTAAAGAGACACAGTGAAGGTTATTGCAGAAATTAAACTAAATATAATTACAGTTGGTTGTTAAACAATTAGGTAATGTGTTACACAATTAGGCTATTAAGCTTGAAAGGTACCAGGTATAAGTATAATTTACTTGAAAATATCCTTCATCTCCCATAATGCTGTTATATTGTGTAATTAATTATCTGTTACAGTGGGAGACGATAAACCACAAGAACATGTCCGCCTGGTATTGATCAGAGTAATGATAATACTTTGGAATGTAATGATCTTGGTGACTATTAGTATTTATTCATCTGGGCATGCTCATGTGGTGTATTACCCACCACTATGAAGGAAAATGAAGGATCTCATTCGGGAACTCAAGCTGGTAAAGATAGTCACTGAGGCATCGACCATGACCTTCACAGAAACATATTTGCACTCCATTGGGCTGAGATCAGAAGGCGCTCATTGCAGGCCTCGCAATGAGCGCCACAGGCACTCATTGCCAGCTACGCCGAACTTAGGCCGCAGGCACTCATCGCAAGCCGCGCACGTGGGACTTACAACCGGTACAACTTAGGCCCGAAACCCGTACATTTACTGTGCACCTTGCAAAAAAACGACTTTAGCGTCCAAACCACGGAACTCGAAACACCTGTAAATAACAACAAATATGCCTCAAATTAACTTACACACTCACACACAGCACAGGGGGAGAGGCAGGGAGCCTGTGAGTGTGGTTGCAAGTTAATTTGAGCCATATTTGCAATTTTTTCATGATCGTAAATCGACAAAAACGAGGCCGAAGGACGTAAAACTAGCCCAAAGGACATAAAAATGAGCCCTAAGCAGTAACACTTAGCGCAAGCCAGTAACAGTTAACCCAAGGCAGTAACACAACCCAAGACAGTAACACTCAAGCGCGACGCCTATAAAGTACACAGGGAGGAGAGCCAATGGCGCTGATCGTGGGGCTCGCTAGGAGGTGCTTGGAGGGCCCATAGCCTTGCATTGTGTGGCAAACAGCAATGCCAGGCTTACAATTTTACTCCCGTCATTTTTGACGGACAATTTCCTAGTAAGTAATAAAAAACACTTTATTAATTGAGTATTAATATTTTCTTACTGCAAAACCTACATTGAAATTTGTAATTTTACCTGTTGAGCAGCCTTCTGATCCACCTACCACGCCTGTGCTTTTATCATTATTGTACATTCTAATGATTGTCAATTAATCAGTGTCAAAAGGAATTGATCAAAGGAATCAGAGCCCATGTAGACGAAAGGAGTAATTACAATGATTACACTGTAAAATAAAGGTAAGAACACCAGTTTGGTGGGTGAGTGACAGGTAAAAAATGCAAATTTTAGAGTAAATTTGCTGAAAGAAGAAAAATTAAATTGATAAAGTGCTTGTTATTATCTATAGTTTCAAAGTATATTATACTGGGATCCAATGTATGTTTAAAGGGATCAATTAAATGTCCTCTCTTCTGACATATGTTTTTCATTTAAGGTATTTTCAAGCAGTTTATCTTTTATGGCGTTTATTTCCATGGTAATGCGCCTAGGGACGTAAGTCACAAAAGCCGGTAAATGACATACGTAGGAGGGAAGAAAAAAAGGGAAATTGGAGAAAGCTTTTAACTGAATCGTCACGTCAATTTGCAGAGCAATGATATCAGAGAAACTGCGCATAAAATAGCGTAGGCGGCGAAAACAGGCCAGCGCAGCACCTGCCAGGTGGAATTACTGCGCAAAGGGAAAATGGTGCGACAATAACAAAATAAAGGAGTCAGCTTATTATATATAGAATTATAGCATTATTATTATTATAGTATTATATGGTATTATATAATCCCAGTGCGCAGAACGCCATACGACTGCAATTACTCATATGAGAGTAGGAAAACTAAAAACAGATATACAATGTCGCTGTAATGATCCTGCTTTTATATAATTTAAGTGATAAAGATCAGTAAAAACAACTTTAAATTAAACATGCTTACAAAAAAGTGGATAATTTATGAGAAAATTTACACTGAAAACAACTATTTTTTTACATTAACTTTTTGGCTGGAGCTTCTCTCAACTATGAGGACAATGTGCTGAAAAAACGTGTAAAGTAGAAAGGGCGATGGAACAATAGAGTCTAATGGCAGATTAACAGCAAGTTATGCACCCATGACCCAGGATGCACTTTAACCTAATTGGGCTCTCGTTCTGATTTGCTGTTTCAACTCATCATAGATTTTATTTCAATTTTATTATGTGCAAACCTATATGTATTTGCAATGCAACATACACAGAATGAAAAAGGGGCCATTGCACACATAATCCTTAAAGAAACACAGTGGGGGTTCCGAATAAGGCAAACGATAACATTATAGCATATAACAAGTGCTTTAGTAATTAAATATTATTGAAAAATTACATTTTCTTTCAATAAAATTACATTGAACATTGTAATGTCAGTCAGTGTTTTGAATCGCCAGCAAAGTATTGTTTGGTGTGTGATTCACTTCTGAGTGATAATTGCCAGTAATTGCTAATCAATCCGCAGAGGTCTAGCAAGATTGTTTTTAGTCTAAAAACACAGAATAGGCTGTTTAGCCTAATTACTACTTGAGGAATGCACATGCTCATTCTTCTACACATCATACGTTCTCAGATTGAAAACATTGCACAAGACCCATGAATGTAATAGTGGTGCTCTGCTTTCTTCAGTTGGGCTTGATAAGGCTTTTATGGCCAAACCTACCCAGCAGATACACCAGGTTCTTTTTGGTCCCTTCAACAACGCAGCCAATTTCCCTAACATCCCTTTCCTCAGATACAGCATTAAGAAATATGAACTCAGGATCAGCAATCAGGATACTACATCTTACACCTGGACAAGCTGTGCTGGAAATGATAACAGTTTGTGGGTCTTCTGGATTTTGTATAGATTGCTAATACTACCAATGAAAATATTTCTTTACCAAAGCATCATAACATCTTAACATCCACTTCACTAGTTGTATAGCACCAGGGCAGCTCTTATATTCTCTGAGGATACTGACACATATATCTACTAGATATCTTATTCCATAGGCATATACACCTAGTCAGAGACAGTGATATATGTGACCTCACTTTATTAAGTTTGAAGCAAAAGTGACAAGAAGTGGAACTTTCAGTTTGAATAGAAACTATCACAGAGACTGGAAACATCATCTAACCACTAGAGCCCTCACCTCTGTTCCTTCTCTCTCCCACTAAATGAAAAACCTTTCTAACTTTCACTTGCCTTCTGACTCTTGTTATTCCTTATCTGTTTAATCTTTCCCCGTTTTCTGTCCCTTCCATTCCCTTTAGATTGTAAGTGGCGAGTTTCCAGTCTTCTAGGATGCTTTGGGAAAAAGCACTTTCTGCAAAGACTCTAAGCTCAAAACAGGGTCCTCCATTTTTGGAAGGTTGTTAATACTGTATTTTTCCATGTTTTTATCCCCTGTATAGCGCTACGGAATATGTTAGCGCGTTATAGATAAAAGTTAATAATAATCTAACATCAGGAGGTAACATACATGCGGTACTGGACATAACATAAAAACATATTAAATAGCTACAAAACAACTACTGAGCCCAGTCATTAGGCTGGCGGATGCTGCTAGCTCCATATGCCATTACTGGCATTCCATGAGGAGACACCTTCTCAAATGTGGTTTGGAAGCCTAGACATGCTCTGGATAGGTGGTGGAAAGGAAAAGTGGTGAGGTCTGTGGAAGATGCTGCCCAACTAGTGGTCATGGAGCAATCCCCTCTGCTATGCAAGCCTGTTTCTTGGATCACCATAGCCGCTCGTCAGAAGCTGCAGGATGCCTAGCGGACCAATATTGGGAAACTAGAGGTGACCAGTCATTGTGGATAGAACAGCAGCTGAGTGGTTTTGGGATTCTTGGTTCATATCTCTTATTCACTACTCTTTGATCAGCCCCTAGGCTTATAGGGCAAGCAAGTGGACGTGGTTGACACTGGTGGTCAGAAGCACTCTATCCCAGTGAACTGTTGACTTTTTGTTTGATGTTTGATTTGCCTAGAGTTCCCTTCCTTATTAAATGTTCCCCCATCCCCAAAATAAAGGTTGTTATTCTGTGAATGTGATGACTGGGATCTCAGCGGATGTTTTATTTTGGAATAATCTAGTCCGGATGGAGTGCAAGTACGTAACTATTGTCACACACAGTGGGGACCTGCATGCCGCTAGCCCATAGCAGGAGCAGTCATTAGACTACTAACGTCCAGCCTGTTACCACTGTGAGTAGCCTGCCTGCTGGAAGAGTAGGGAGCGCTGGGCTTATCCCAATACGTTTAAGAGGGAGTTAGATCAGAAAGCTTCCTTAGCTGGGATCCAAGCTAGAATAGCTACAGGAGAAGAGGGAGCAGAGATTGACAGGTATGTGTGGGAAGATGGGTTGCTTTACTGGGTGACTGATCCTCATCGGGAAGATCAACCATGGAAGGTTGTTAAAAAGCTGGCTATCACTGAAAAATGTAGGGCTAGGTTACTGGCTATTGACCATCACATCCCTCTGGCTGGGCACCTTGGGACTCACAAATCCTTCAGAGTCTGACATTCCACTGACCTGGAGTATCTAAAGATTTTACCAACTACTGTAACACTTGAGCTACTTATCAGTGCCTGGGGTGGGGAGGAAGGATCTGAGCCCCCTAACAATCCCTGCGAATTATAGAAACTCTTTTTCATAGACATTATGGGTCCAAAGGCTAAGTCTAGTCATTCTGTCAAGAGATACATTCTTACCAAGGTATACTATGCTATTCACTACAGAGAATCTATAGCCTTGTCCAAGATCACCGCAGGGGCTCATGCATTAGTCACAATCTTTACCTAGGGTTGGGATCTTGAGTCCTATCTGATCGGAGCACCCAGTTCATGTCCAAACTGTCTCATCAACTATGGCAACATTGCAGGGTTAAACCCCTCTGCTCTACCCTGTATCACTCCCAAACCAATGGACGTTGTGAGAAGTTTCATAGGGCTTTCATGGACACAGAGACGGATTTGGAGAAACTTTTTACTCTCCTTTTCTTTACCTATTGCAAAGTAGGGCAGGAATCAATGGGGTTCTCCCTGTGCAAATGCATCATTGGTTAAGGGGCCCCTTAGCTCTAATCTGAGTTTTTTAGGAAGGGGAATATCAGAAGTTAACTGTGTACTGAGTTTCAAAGACAGACTTGAAGCCCTGGGTGGACTTGCTAAGGAGCATATATTAGCTGCCCAAGCCAAACAGAAGGTCTGGTACAACTGCAAAGCCCAGGCTATGGTGTTTCTTATAGACCAACAAGTTTTAGTTCTTGTACCCAACATCCAAAACAAGCTACAGACTGGACCCGATTCTGGTACAACTGCAAACCCCAGGCTTTGGTGTTTCTTTTAGACCAACAAGTTTTAGTACTTGTACCCAACATCCAAAGCAAGCTACAGACTGGATCCCATTCTGCCATAAGGAAATTAAAAAGAAAAAACATATACAGTGGGGCTAGATGAAGATCATTTTGTACAAAAACCTCTCTATGTAAATCTATGTGAGCCATACAACTCCTGGGATCCCCCAGTAATGGCCATATGCCAAATGGCAACCGAAGTCCAAGATCAAGGGTACCCCCCAAACACATTGCTCCAACTCTTGGGGAGACAAGAGAGGCCCAACATCCTCATGCCCTAACATTAAACCCCAGCAGGAGTAACAGCTTCAGGGCGATATGCCCAGATATTTTCAACCTGCTCCTGTCACACCTCTCTGATTACCCATGAGGTCCTCACCCAAGGTCTGGCCCTATTAAGCAAAAGTTCCACAGAGTCCCTAAAGATAGCATCAGGAAAAAATTCGGGAGATGTTAGCCATGGGTATAATTAAAGCTTCCTGCTGTCTGTGGGCCTCCATGCTTTTGCTAGTTCCTTAAAAAAGGATGGAACTACCCGCTTTTGTATAGACTACCAGAAGCTCAATGAGAAAAGAGTAACACATGCTCATCCCATTCCTCTGGTAAACGACTTGGTAGATAGCCTAGCAAAGGCCTCTTACCGAACCTCCTTGTCAAAGGGTTATTGGCAAATGCTACGAAGAGATCGACTTTTATCACCCCATTTGGACCAATTCACTGTGATGCCATTTGGGACGAAAAATGCATGCTTACCTCTTAGATAGATAGATAGATAGATAGATAGATAGATAGATAGACAGACAGATAGATAGATAGATAGATAGATAGATAGATAGATAGATAGATAGATAGATAGATAGATAGACATACTGATAGATAAATAGATAGATAGATAGATAGACAGATAGATAGATAGATAGATAGATAGATAGATAGATAGATAGATAGATAGATAGATAGATAGACATACTGATAGATAGATACGATGATAGATAGATAGATAGATAGATAGATAGATAGATAGATAGATAGATAGATAGATAGATGGATAGATAGATAGATAAATCGATAAACAGATAGATAGATAGATAGATAGATAGATAGATAGATAGATAGATAGATAGATAGATAAAAAGATATATAGATATATAGATAGATAGATAGATAGTTAGATAGATAGATAGATAGATAGATAGATAGATAGACAAATAGATAGATAGATAGATAGATAGATAGATAGATAGATAGATAGATAGATAGATAGATAGATAGATAGATAGATAGATTCTCTTGTATATAATGACCAAAAGGCAGGGCAACATTGTGCCTTTAACTCTCCCCATTTTAAAGTACAAAAGAATAAAAAACAAGTTGAACAACTGGAAAAAAAGAAAAATGGTGTATATTTGTTTGGTCGCCAGGCTGTGCCACAGGGCGCCGTCCTGCCACTTTTTGTCCTGAGTACATTATCACAGCCTCTTGTAATCTATTAAAGTGAACACACCACAGTCCTGAGTGTAATAACTCAGAGGGTCCCAGCGGGCTACGGCTCCAGACATACTCGGATACGGACCTTGAGTACCCGCTCCGGGCCTCGGGTGTCTCTCACAAACACTTTAACACAGCAGGAGACAGGAGAGAAAAGCCACTTGTACCAATGTGTAATAAAGAGCTCCAGGAGGGGGATATTCAGCATATCAGCTCCTAATGCTCATACAGTGGAAGCCGCGTGGGTTTATTTAGTTACTGATTAGCAATACAATCATTATTTCAACACAATAAACTCATTGTAGCTTTTAACACTTGCACCTGAAGTTTAGAGCTTCTACCCCCTATTACGTGACCAGGGGACAGGGGAGAATCTGTCAAGGAGGCTATCTTAAGTTGTTTTCTGACCTGTCTAACTGCACTAAACACTGCAGTGTGTAGGGAATGTCGGACAAACAGATCTCCCTGCAGTCCTTAGTCTATAACTTGTCACAGTGTGTAGGAGGGTTGGGATGAGTGTCTCTCCCTGCAGTCCTTAGTCTGTAGCTTGTTAGTATATGGGGAGGGGGAGGTACAAGCTGCTCTCCCTGTAGTCCTTAGTCTGTAACTTGTCACAGTGTATAGCGTGGTGGGCCGAGTGACTCTCCCTGAAATCCTTAGTCTATAACTTGTCACAGTGTATAAAGGGAGGTGGGAGCAAGCTGCTCTTCCTGCAGTCCTTAGTCTGTAACTTGTGACAGTGTATAGGGGGTGGGAGCAAGCAACCCTCTCTGCAGTCCTTAGTCTGTAACTTGCCAGTGTATGCGGGAGGGGGGGGGCACGCACTGCTCTCTCTGCAGTCCTTAGTCTGTAACATGTCCTAGTGTATAGGAGGGGTGGGGCAAGTGGCTCTCCCTCCAGTCCTTAGTCTGTAACTTGTCACAATGTGTACGAGGGGTGGGAGTGAGCTGCTCTCCCTATAGTCCTTAGTCTGTAACTTGTCACAGTGTGTAGGAGGGGTGGGGTGAGCTAACCGCTCTCCCTATAGTCCTTAGTCTGTAACATGTCACAGTGTATAGGAGGGGTGGGGCAAATGGCTCTTGCTGCAGTACCTAGTCTTTAATTTGTCACAATGTATAGGAGGGTGGGAGTGAGCAGCTCTTCCTTGCAGTCCTTAGTCTGTAACTTGCCATAGTGTATAGGTGTGTGGGAGCGAGCAGCTCTTCCTGCAGTCTTTAGTTTGTAACTTGTTAGTGTATGGGGGAGGGGGCATGAGCTGCTCTCCCTGTAGTCCTTAGTCTGTAACTTGTCACAGTGTATAGGGGTGGGACGAGTGGCTCTCCCTGCAATCCTTAGTCTGTAACTTGTCATAGTGTATAGGGCGATGGGAGCGAGAGACTCTCCCTGCAGTACTTACTCCATAATTTGCCCAACAATCATAACAAGTGGTCATGCTTTGATGCAGGAAGGTGGAAGATTTACATATAGGGCGTGAAAGTACTACTTTATTGAAAAGGTAGTAGATAAGTGGAGCAGCCTTTCAGTGGAAGTGGTAGAGATAGATAAAACATTATAAACGCTGTAAAACCACTTTATGTCCTGCGGCTGTGCGTCTTCTATAAATACATCGCAGGTCGTCGCTTGTTCCCTACGGTTAGCGGTTTCCCTGACTTCTGTCCAAATGGCAAGCGTAAAAAGCCTCCCTTTCTTCCCCACGATGCAATGGGACAAGAATGTACTAAATTACACGCATGAATCGTAACCTCGCTCTCCTCTTTCCGACTGTATATTTTTTCGTCGGAGATTTATTTGAAGGCAGAATGAAGATTAAACGATTATAATCTGGGAATGATTTCTATCGCATGTTTGTGGGAGCGAGCGCGGCGTTCAAGGTCGCTCACATAAGGTAGCATTGTCTGGGGCCGCATGGAGCACGGTGGGCGCAGGACTCGTGCGTCTGGAATCAATTTCTGCCGCGTTATTGACAGGAACATAAAATCAAAAGGAAAAATATTAAATGTGGTAAAAGCATAAAGCTGCCTCGTAAAGGGTTTAATCTGGTTATGACTTGCAAATAAATTTGTAGCAAACTCCTGTACGGTGGATAGAAATTAGAGACAGGTCTTTGAAGTGGGAGGTTATGATTGGATCACATCACACTATATATTTTTATCGGTAGTTATATATAACGAAATATAAATAAATTGTTGAATAAACTAAATGTATTTAGAAATTCAATTTAAAAATAACTGTAATTTGAGAAAAAGTTCACATGTTTGGGAGTTGGTAAGAGACTAACAGCATTAGCAGATATGAATATATATATATATATATATATATATATATATATATATATATATATATATATATATATATGCATCTTTGGACATTGCATCCTCCCATTCCTCCCAGGTTTCTAATCCTGTTAGGAGCAAAGACAAAATGTCTGCTGTCATTACAAAGGGGCTTCTCTCATGGTCTCCTAACCATAAGCTGATTGCAATTTTGAATAAACTAAGATGCAGCATATTTGAGAACCAGCATGTGTGGACCGTCACAAAGCCTTTACGGGACATTTTTGTTTAGCCATTCAGTCATGTCCTACTCTCCATGACCATTTGGACCTCAGCACGCCAGGCACAGTTGTTGTGCCTCTGATTTCTGGTTGTGCTTAAACATCTTGGCAAAGATGCTGGAGAGTGTTGCCAGTTCTTTCTCCAGTGGACCTCGATTTGACTGCCCTCTCTGCTATGATTTGCTCATTTTGAGTGACCCTACATGGTATCACTCACAGCTTCATTGAAGTACACAAGCCCCTTCACCGCTACAAGGTGGCAATGCAGAAGGGGGGCATAGAAATACCCAATTTTCTTTATTTATGTACTTTTCATGTGCCAAGAAAGTGCTGATTAGTAATTGTCTAATGGGTATTGATTTTACAAAAGCACTACAGAAAATAATTATAATACAAAAAAAACATGGAAGCTTCTATCTTCACAGTTGGACTGTAGCATGTGGTGATCCAGGATCCACTGGACCCCTCTCTGGGGGGGGTACTTGGAATGTGTCAGGATAGGATCATACGATGATCATCGGAGGATAAGGAGGAAGATTCTGGAATAAGGTAATACACAGGAGTCCTAGACCCTGAAGATTACACCAGGCATCGCTACTTGATCACAAACACGTGACCCTCTATTTGGGGATCTGAGGATCATAAACCATTAACTTGGTAAACAAAAAAGCAACTTTGAATTTCCCACAAAAAATAGAACAGTCAATGAGAACTAAGCCTACATCGGCATGTCTGTGATTGGCCCAGAGTTAGCCAATCAGCAAATACTTTGGCAACTTGGTTTAAATTACCTGCCTTGCATGAGCGGAAGATGATGTAGTGGCCTTCATCTGCATTGTTCTGATTGGCTTGTAGTACTCCTCGAGCAACCAATCAGAGTGGGGACTGCTCTACCCGAGTAATTCAATTAGTACAGGAACAGTAACAGCAATGGGGTTAGGGCAATCAGTAATCACATCAGGAACATAATATAGGGTTTAGTGGCCGCCTCTTAGTCTAGCCACAGGACGATGTGAGGGGAGATCATGAAGAGAGTCATAGCTCCATTGGGATTGCTGTAGCTCAGTTCTCGGTAGATTGGGACAGTTCCTCCAAGATCTGGAGGTTTCCTCTGTCCAGTTCTAAATTTTTTGTCCATCTGGTATTGGGGGCAAGCAGGGAAGGGTTTTAGTCGCTGTGGCTGCCTCCTAAGTTTTCACATTTCCATCCTTCGCCCTGCTAGCCAAGCCCTGATTTCACCTCGTCAGCCATTGGCTAATGGTTTAATGTCTCAATGTCCTTTTCAAAATCCTCTCCCAAACTCCAATAACCTATCACAAGGAGGAGTCCCTCCTACCGGTCGCTGCCTTGACTGACCGAGCCAATCAATGAGAAGCCAACAGATCTGCCCAGTTCGAATAGGCCTATAGCAACATGGCCTACGTCTATGAGGAAATGTATATAATTACCCACCGCATGGCTAATTGGACCATGATTCTCCACTTCCAGCACTAAGATTAGCTTTTCTGGGCGTCAGTAGGGCCCTGAAGGGTCGGGGCAAGGTTGATCCAGACAGGCCCATAATGGGGCAAGGGTAGGTAGTGCCATAGCATGTAAAGCTATCATTGCTTCCCAAAAGACTAATGGAAAGCTTATAATGTACCAGGACAAACCCTTCTGAGAAAATTGCACACAGCTGAAAAAAATGGAACACCAGTAAGAAATAGTTGTATGCACATGGTACACACGTAAATACTTTATTAATTTATTTATTTATACATTTTGCCCATTTTCAAGTTTAGTTATTAAACAAACTTTACAAATGAATATGAATAGTATGAGTAGGCTCTGAAGAATAACATAGACACTCTATATAAACATTTATGTGACACGATTATAAGAAGCCATAAGGCAGCTCTTTCTTCCAGGAATATTCCAGAGATTATTGTACTTTAGTTGAAAAGCTCTAAATAAAATAAAATAAATATCCCATTGAATTAAAGATTGTATGTAAGGAATGTGCGTCCGCACAGCAGAGATCTCACAGACTTATTATTAATGGACAGACACCCTCTATAATATGCCAGCGCTGCGGTCAGGGTGTGTGTGAGGCTTCAGTATGCATAGGATCAGGATCCCCCAGCCGCTCCTGGCTGTGAGAAGGCTTCTTTATTCAGGCGCCGCAGCCAAGATTAAATCAAAATATCTGAGGGTTTGGGGCCAGATCATATATAAGATAGAAAGTGATATTACTTGTGTGGTATTCTGGATTTTTTAAGGTACTCTGAAATTCTTCAGTTTATAATGACATATTTTCCTCAGAAAGCAGCTTAAAGAAGCAGCTGAGTTAGGGAAGTGGAACCCTGCAGTAAAGCATAATTGCATATAAAAGTTAAAATGTAAAAGCTGTGTTTTTTTAAATTTATTTTGCCATCAAAAACTCCAATTCAGTTTAATTATTCAAATGAACCGACAGCATTGATCCAACGTCCATCTCAAGTCTTTATTAAGGGTCAGTGTGTAATGGGAGCTCTCTGAGCGCTAGGAGAGCGATCTAATGATGTCACTGTAAGAATATGGTGAGACAGTCTGCAGAACACATTACACGGTGCAGAGACTGCACAAACATGGTGCCTCAGGAAAACAGGATGATGGAGAGCACCTCAGGAAAACGGCACAAATGGAGAGCGCTTCTGGAAAACAGGACGGATGGAGAGCGCCTCCGGAAAACAGGGCAGATGGAGAGCGCCTCAGGAAAACGGCAAGGATGGAGAGCGCCTCAGGAAAACAGGACGGATGGAAAGCGCCTCAGGAAAACGGCAAGGATGGATAGCGCCTCAGGAAAACAGGACGGATGGAGAGCGCCTCAGGAAACGGCAAGGATGGAGAGCGCCACAGGAAAACAGGACGGATGGAGAGCGCCTCAGGAAAACGGCAAGGAGTGGAGAGCGCCTCCGGAAAACAGGACGGATGGAGAGCGCCTCAGGAAAACAGGACGGATGGAGAGCACCTCAGGAAAACAGGACGGATGGAGATCGACTCAGGAAGACAGGACGGATGGAGAGCACCTCAGGAAAACGGCAAGGATGGAGAGCGCCTAAGGGAAACAGGATGGATGGAGATCGCCTCAGGAAGACAGGACGGATGAAGAGCACCTCCGGAAAACAGCATGGATGGAGAGTGCCTCAGGAAAACAGAGTGGATGGAGAGCGCCTCAGGAAAACAGGGTGGATGGAGAGCGCCTCGGGAAAACAGGGTGGATGGAGAGCGCCTTAGGAAAACAGGGTGGATGGAGAGCGCCTCAGGAAAACAGGATGATGCAGAGTACCTCAGGAAAATGGGACAGATGGAGAGCGCCTCAGGAAAACAGGATGGATGGAGATTGCCTCAGGAAGACAGCATGGATGGAGAGCGCCTCAGGAAAATGGGACAGATGGAGAGCGCCTCAGGAAAACAGCATGGATGGAGATTGCCTCAGGAAGACAGCATGGATGGAGAGCGCCTCAGGAAAACAGGGTGGATGGAGAGCGCCTCAGGAAAACAGGGTGATGCAGAGCACCTCAGGAAAATGGGACAGATGGAGAGCGCCTCAGGGAAACAGGATGGATAGAGAGCGCCTCAGGGAAACAGGAAGGATGGAGAGCGCCTCAGGAAAATGGGATGGATGGAGAGCGCCTCAGGAAAATGGGATGGATGGAGAGCGCCTCAGGAAGACAGGCCGGATGGAGAGAGCCTTTAGAAAGACAGGTGCCTCTGACCTCCATATGCTTGATGAATGCCCAAGTGTATCTGGCATCTGTCTACATAACAAGGAATCCCATCTTAAAATTCCTAGAACACAATGACCGAGGCCCACTATGTCAGTGGTTCTCAAACCTCTCCTCAAGACAGGCCATGATTTCGGTTTAACACTCTGTGAACACAGGAGAGCAATTGGCATTCAACAGACTCTAATTGCCTCATCTGTTAAACCAAAATCATGGCCTGCCTGGTGGGTCTTGAGAAGAGGTATGAGAACCACTGCACTAAGTGACAAGGAACTGAGAAGACGTCATTTTCATGTCAGGGAGAACTGGTCCCTTCATCAGTCCTCTAAATATCCACACTACAGGAGTTTTGTGTATTGTCATTTATACAAAACAAGTTTAAACTTTATATATTTTACATTCCATCATTAACGTCACTGTTACCCAGCAGGCCATTCGTTGCATAGAGTTTTAAACTACAACAGCAAAGACCTAACTGCTGCTTTCAAAATAAAATGACTCTCTACTTCTTGTCTCCCACTCTCCTCCTCTCTCTCTCCCCTCTTTCCTCCCCTCTCTCCCCCTCTTGTCTCCTCTCTCTCCCCTCTCTTCCTCCTCTCTCTCTCCCCCTCATCCTCCTCTCTCTCTCTCCTCTCTCTCCCCCTCTCTTAACCTCCCCCTCTCTCTTCCTCTCTCCTCTCTCTCCCCTCTCGTCTCCTCTCTCTCTCCCCTCTCTCCTCCTCTCTCTCCACCCTCTCCACCTCTCTCTCCCCCTCTTTCCTCCTCTCTCTCCCATCTCTCCTCCTCTCTCCTCCTCTCTCCACCTCTCCCCCCTCTCCCCTCTCCCCCCTCTCCTCTCTCTCCTCCTCTCTCCCCCTCTTCCCCTCTCTCCCCTCTCTCCCCTCTCTCCTCTCTCTCCCCCCTCTCCTCCTCTCTCTCCCCTCTCTCTCTCCCCCCTCTCCTACTCTCTCCCCTCTCCTTCTCTCTCTCTCCCACTCTCCTCCTCTCCCTACCCTCTCTCCCCCTCTCTCCCCCTCTCTCCTCTCCTCTCTCCCCTCTCTCCTCCTCTCTCTCCCCTCTCTCCTCCTCTCTCTCCTCCTCTCTCTCCCCTCTCTCTCCCTCTCTCCTCTCTCTCCTCCTCTCCCTCCCCTATCCCCCTCTCCTCTCTCTCCCCTCTCTCCTCCTCTCTTTCCCCCTCTTTACTCCTCTCTCTCCCCTCTCTCTCCCCTCTCTCCTCTCTCTCCCCTCTCTCTCCCTCTCCCCCTCTCTCTCCCCCTCTCTCCTCCTCTCTCTCCCTCTCTCTCTCCCCCTCTTTCTCCCCTCTCTCTCGCCCTCTCTCTCTCCCCTCTCCCCCCCCCTCCTCTCTCTCCCCCCTCTCTCACAACATTTATTCTTCTACATACCTACTGTATATTTATTATATTGAACTCTTCAGTTCTTAGAGCCCATTCTATGGATCTTTCCTTTTTATTTGCCAATATTCTCTCCAGATAACTTTCAAGGATTCCGGAACCCGGATACTTTATCCTGAACACGGAAAGTCGCTTTTGGGACGCGTGTAATGCTCTCCTTGTCCCTATTGATTGGAGAATGGATGAAATGTAAAAGCCATAATGTGAATTATACAAATCCTCACAGACATCTTGGAGTCAGCCACTCGAACACAAGCCCAGGGCTGCAATCCGAGCCACTTAATGATGTGTCCAAATCCTTTCTGGATTTCTGGGTCCTGGTACAACTCCAGCAGGCCATTCGTTGCATAGAGTTTTAAACTACAACAGCAAAGACCTAACTGCTGCTTTCAAAATAAAATGACTCTCTACTTCTTGTCTCCCACTCTCCTCCTCTCTCTCCCCCTCTTTCCTCCCCTCTCTCCCCCTCTTGTCTCCTCTCTCTCCCCTCTCTCCTCCTCTCTCTCCACCCTCTCACTCCTCTCTCTCCCCTCTCTCCTCCTCTCTCTCCCCTCTCTCTTCCTCTCTCCTCTCTCTCCCCCTCTCGTCTCCTCTCTCTCCCCTCTCTCCTCCTCTCTCTCCACCCTCTCCACCTCTCTCTCCCCCTCTTTCCTCCTCTCTCTCCCATCTCTCCTCCTCTCTCCTCCTCTCTCCTCCTCTCTCCACCTCTCCCCCCTCTCCCCTCTCCCCCCTCTCCTCTCTCTCCTCCTCTCTCTCCCCCTCCCTCTCTCTCTCCCGTCTCTCCCTCCTTCTCCCTCTCCCCCTCTCCTCCTCTCTCTCCCCTCTCTCTCCCCACCCTCTCCTCCTCTCTCCCCTCTCTCCTCCTCTCTCCCCTCTCTCCTCCTCTCCCTACCCTCTCTCCCCCTCTCTCCCCCTCTCTCCCCTCTCTTCCTCCCTCTCTCCTCCTCTCTCTCGCCCTCTCTCCTCCTCTCTCCTCCTCTCTCTCCCCTCTCTCTCCCTCTCTCCTCTCTCTCCTCCTCTCCCTCCCCTATCCCCCTCTCCTCTCTCTCTCCCTCTCTCCTCCTCTCTTTCCCCCTCTTTACTCCTCTCTCTCTCTCCCTCTCTCTCCCTCTCCCCCTCTCCTCTCCCTCTCCTCTCTCTCCCTCTCCTCTCTCTCCCTCTCTCTCCCCCTCTCTCCTCCTCTCTCTCCCCTCTCTCTCTCCCCCTCTTCTCCTCTTCCTCTCTCTCGCCCTCTCTCTCTCCCCTCTCCCCCCCCTCCCTCTCTCTCCCCCCTCTCTCACAACATTTATTCTTCTACATACCTACTGTATATTTATTATATTGAACTCTTCAGTTCTTAGAGCCCATTCTATGGATCTTTCCTTTTTATTTGCCAATATTCTCTCCAGATAACTTTCAAGGATTCCGGAACCCGGATACTTTATCCTGAACACGGAAAGTCGCTTTTGGGACGCGTGTAATGCTCTCCTTGTCCCTATTGATTGGAGAATGGATGAAATGTAAAAGCCATAATGTGAATTATACAAATCCTCACAGACATCTTGGAGTCAGCCACTCGAACACAAGCCCAGGGCTGCAATCCGAGCCACTTAATGATGTGTCCAAATCCTTTCTGGATTTCTGGGTCCTGGTACAACTCCAGAATGTGTCAGGAATAATTAAATGAACCCAAATGTTCTATCAGGCATTTAAACAACATTTAAACATTGCTTGAACAATGAATGAAAAAACATGTAGGCAAAGTAAATACATTTCTTATATATTTTTTCTTTCCCTGAAAGAGTGAGCCATAGTTTAGAAAATGTATCTTAAAGGAACACAGCAACACACCAATGAAAATCACGTATTTAATTAAGTATCATTAAAATTGGTTAGATTAAAACTTTTTGAGTGGGATTATTGAGTTTGAAAGTTGGAGATTGTAAACATAAATTACATCATTCTAATGACTTTGGCTCCACCCTGATAAGGTCCGCAAAGGGAAAGTTTGGTTGGGAGACAGATCTAATTGGGCCTAATAATCATTCAATGGCTGCTCTCCCATCAAAAGCTTGTTACCCAGGAAACCACTTTAAAACAGCAAATTTTAAGCCAATGGAAAGCATTGTGTTGATATAACATTGTATCTGAAAATGTACCTCTACCTGTTAGATAAAGCAGCTTCCCCTATGGCCTTATTGTGGGTGGATACCAGCAGCGGCTGAGCCTGATCTTTATGAGTAAGGTTAATACTGAATGTTGCTTTTAAATCATTGTATCTAATTAGTGATCAGCCCCTGATTACAACATCCAGCTCCCGTTGTCAGGGCGCGGTCCTATAATGTGACTTTGTGTAAAACACACCATTTATTTCTTACTTTTAATGCACATAACATGCTTTTTTTTTTTTTTTTTTAAGAGAAACTCCGGACTTGAGTGTCCCTTTGGCAGCACGTTTGGTTCCTTGGGAGTTCCAAGGCTTTCAGCGCTGAGCCTTATAAGGAGAGATCATTATAGCAGCACATTAGTGAGCTCACGCTTGTCACACGTGTCCTGTATCCATGGAAATTGTCCTGTACGTTAAACAGATATTTACACACAAAGACCTGTCTATACTGGGCTCCCTATGTCTGCTAAAGCCATGTCCTGTGTAGCTTTTGGCAGAGACCCTCTATATGATGTAAGGGCCCCCTCCATCCATAAGTCCACAAACTGTATGGGGTGATTTATACTGGAAAAGTCTCATATTTACAGCTTGCACTTCTAAAGAACTAGACTTTTCTATGCAATTATTCCTAGTGCAGGGTTCCATTTTCTTTTCTCACTTGATTCTGTTCTTTCCCATGGTGTGTTTTTGTAAAGGAATGAGCTTTTCATTAGTCCTACTGATAAATTTGTGTAAAAAAAAAAAAAGTCCCTGTCATTTATTTATGAAGTAAGAGGCCTCGTTATTTATTTAGGGCTCTGGCCCCCAGTGGACGCTCTGTTTTCTTTTTGTGTTGTACTCAAAGCATCTGTCAGACCCTATTACACTGAGGTGTTGTGACAGCTAAGAGGGTCTCGTTTTCTAATTACATTATGGGGTATAGGATTTGCATAATATAGGGTAATTAAAAGAGAGAGAGAAGGGATTACATGAGAGAGAGGGTGAGTTATAGAGATGGGTGAGGGATTAATGAGAGAGAGATAGGGGAGCAGGAGTTAAGTAAGAGAGACATGGACAATAGGCAGAGAGATCACTCATAGAGTAAAGGTTAAGTGAGGGTCCGAGGGAGTGCACTGTTACTAGCAAAAAATAAGGGACATGTGATAATAAATAAGAAAGACATGATAGAAAGGGTTAAATTAAAGAGAGAGAGGGGAGCAGGGGGCAAAGCCACCACTGGGGAGCCGTATTTATTGTATTCCCTTATGGTGAACTTAATAATGTGGTTTTTACACAGTTTACAATAATTGCAGCCTTCATTTTTAGCTATTGTATTCAGTTTTGTTTTAATGATGTTGGACATTTGTTATTTGTTCCTAAACGTGTTAGAATCTTGGGGTGACTTGGAGGAACAGTGGGTTGAGATGAGATCTCTGTTCAGTTATGTTGCGAATAAAAGTATGAAATTAGAACTAAATGGAAGAAGAAGCCCCTATAGTAGGGGTTGGGCAAGTTCGGTCCTGGAGGGCCCACACAGGCCAGGATTTGAGGATATCCCTGCTGCTTACAGGTGAGGCAATCGCTTCTTCAGTCATCCTGATTGACTCACCTGTGCACAGAAAGGATATCTTCAAATCCTGGCCTGTGTGGGGTTCTCCAGGACCTAACTTGCTTACCGTTGCCCTATAGGATAGCTACTCTCAAACTACAGACACACTAGGTGGAACCCCCTATGATACAATCAGAGTCAACTAAACATATTATTTAATGCTGGACCTTTACATCACAAACATGAGATGTTGGTACTAAACCAGGGGTGTCCAAACTCGGGGAGTCAATCACTTCTTCAGTCGTGCTGATTGAAACAAACAGCGGCGCACATAAAACAGGATAGGACCCATATTGGTTTTTAATAAGAGAGATGCAGGAGAGCAGTGCTTAAATGAGAGAGGGATGGGGAGAAGGGGTTAAATGAGATATAGACAGAAAGAGAAAGATGGGGAGCAGGGATTAGATGTGAGACAAAGGAAGAGAAGGGGAGCAGGGGTTAAATAAGAGAGGAATGGGGAGAAGGGGTTAAATGAGATATAGACAGAAAGAGAAAGATGGGGAGCAGGGATTAGATGTGAGACAAAGGAAGAGAAGGGGAGCAGGGGTTAAATAAGAGAGGGATGGGGAGAAGGGGTTAAATGAGATATAGACAGAAAGAGAAAGATGGGGAGAAGGGGTACAATGAGATATAGACAGAAAGAGAAAGATGAGGAGCAGGGGTTAGATGTGAGACAAAGGAAGAGAAGGGGAGCAGGGGTTAAATGAGAGAGGGGTGGAGAGAAGGGGTTAATTGAGATATAGACAGAAAGAGAAAGATGGGGAGCAGGGGTTAGATGTGAGACAAAGGAAGAGAATGGGTTAAATGAGAGAGACAGACAAGCAGGCGTTAAACTAAAAACAGAAGGAGAGCAGGGGTTAAATGAGGCCAAGGAGAAATATTGCCCCAAAAACTAGGGCTGCTGAAGTCTCCTTTCAAGCAGACAAAGTACCTTAAAACTATTTGTCTACATTCCGAGGCCAGAACTCATTTGGGGCTCATTCAGCTTAATATTTCAAATAAAAAAAAAGTTCTAAAAGGATCATAAATTGCAAACTCCCATTAAATGCTTCTATACTCTTTTCACTATAATAATACATTAAACATTGTTTTCCTGATGGGATCAGAAACTCTAAGGAGCAAATACGTAGAATATTTTGGTTGAAGCAAGGAGAGTTTATTGTCATTTTTGGGGTGCTTGTGGTTTTTGGTCCTTGCAGAACCTGCTGAGTCTAGGAGGCTCCACAAAACCAGTAAGCAGAATTATTTTATATTTAATTGGCCTACATCAAACTCTTATAAAGCATTAAAATATACAAAAACATGTTATTTTTACTTGGTTTTCATTGTTCTGTTAGGTCATGCAGAGAAGTAATGTTGAATTTAATGTTACTGCGCAGTGCACCCCTTCCCCTCATTATGCACAGCCCCTCTCCTCCAAATCGGGAGCATTTCCCCATAAAATAACAATGACTTTACATGTAGACAATTTGCCTTTCTTCTTAACAAACACATGAAAGAACAGCAATATATAAAAATGTAAGATGAAGTGATGATTGGGTTGAATTAAGTCATAAAAGTGATTTCTTGCAGATGTTAGAGATAAATGAAGGGGATATGGAGTCCCAAACACAGCTAATCTGAGAGATTTGGGTTCCATAATGAAATCTTTGTAGGCTGCAGCCGTAGGAGGTCCCGAAAACCTGGGCATCTGCTAAAAAAAAACGTAAATCTCGTCGATCAAGGGTATTATAACAAAATGTGCAATTCTATCCATACTGAAAGTTAAACTAATCAGCTGGGAAGAGTGTAAATTATAATCAAGGTGGTGTAATCTAATCGTGACGGCTTTATGGAGAGAGCGGAGTATAATTGCGCTTGTGGCTTTCCGCAGTCGCCAAATTTACAGAGGACAATTCGTTAAAATTGTGTGGAGTTTACATTAAAAAAAGCTTTGATGAAAAAGGCAGGAAATGCCCCTTAGAGGTATAGCCCCTTAATCTGCCCGGGGGGACCGTGACAGACACTACACAGACCCCCGTGGTTTGAGTGTTTAGATGAACGCCAAATTACATCAGCACCATCGCTTCCAGTTTCTCTAGAAGCATATGATATATTTTCTGTTGTAGAAGGGATTTTATTTTCTCTGCATAAGGGTCAAATCAGACCCTGCTGGCCCTATGTCCATTCGAAATCTGACCCCTCTAGATCTGCCCCTTCTAGGTCTGATCCATCTGTTTCCTCCAGATAAGATCCAACTGTTAAACCCAGAGCAGATCCTTATCCTTATCAGTCCTTCCTATGCTCCAGACAAGACCCTCCTGTCCCTTCCAGATCACACATTCCTGTACCCTCCAGATCAGACCCTTCTGCCCCACTCTTAGGTCTTCCTGTCCGTTTCTGATCAGACACCCCTTTCACCTCCAGATCAGACTCTCCCCTTCAGATTAGACCATCCTGTCCCTTCAGATAAGATCCTCCTGTACCCTCCAGATGAGACCCTCCTGTTCCCCCAGATGAGACCCTCCTGTTCCCCCAGATAAGATTCCCCCATCCCCTTCTGAACAGGCCTTCCTGTTGCCTCAATTTCCGAAACTCCTATACTCTTCCGATCAGACTATTGTTCCTTGAGATCAGACCACCCTGTCCTCCCCAGATCAGACTCTCCAGTTCTATCCAGATAAGACCCTCCTGCCCTCTCTGGATCAGACTCTAATGTCCTCTCCAAATCAGACTATACTGTCCACTTCAGATTAGACTCTCCCCATTCCTCCAGATCAAACCCTATTGTTCTTCCAGATTAGACCCTCATTTCCCCCTACAAATAAAACTCTCCTGTCCCTCAAGATCAGGCCCTCCTGTCTCCTTCAGATGAGATCCCCGTCTTCCTCGAATAACATTTTCCTGGCCTACTCCAGATCAAAACTTCCTGTCCCCTCCAGATCACACCCTACTGATCCTCCACATCAGACCATCTTGTTCCTCCAGAAAATTCCCTACTTTCCCCTTTAAAACAGATTTTCCTGTCCCTCCAGTTAAGGGCCTCCTTTCCCGCTCCAAAGCAGACTCTCCTGTCCTCTCCAGATCATACCCACCAGTCTCACCATATTCCCCATATATGATTAGCAAGAAAGTCTGTATATAAAGACAAATTACATATATTTTTAAAACATATATTTGAACTTTATTGTTGCATTCTCCAGCAAATCTATATCTCTCCACCCCCCTATAAGGATCCGTATGGTTTTCTTGCCAAAGATACTGGAGTGGGTGCCTGTTCCTTCTCCAGTGCAATTTGTCTGACCGATCTGTATGAGCTGCCCATCTTGGGTGGCCATACACGGTATGGCTCACAGCTTCATTAAGGTACACAAGCCCCATCACCACAACAAGGTAGCGATCCAGAAGGGGCTTTTTAAATTACCACTGGGATTTTTTGTCCATTTTCTTCTTAGCTGGTAAAAAGATCTGGCACCCATTTGGGGTACAATGTGCTTTGCTGAAGGACCCGTGGCACCCAGTACTTGTCAAATGAATGAAGTAAACATTAACGTCTTGCTGCAGTGTTCAGCTGGGTCTTTGCCTGGAATTTTAAGTCATCTGAGACATCTCCAGAAATGGTCTAAGATCCGTCACCTGACCTGTTTGCTCTGGCACCTTCTGCTGATTAATTTTGGACAGAATATTGACTTTATAACTTGCAAAATATTTTACACAGTTTCAAAGATATAAATACAGCATTTAAATGCATGTATTATATTCAATGCTGCTTTAATGGCAGCAGACATTTACTTTAATTCCTAACAGGATTATAAACCAGGGAATAATGAGATTCATATAACATCTCTATACAGTTCTTTTGAAAAACAACTGCCACTTTACATAGCCACTTGACAGTAGAACTATAGTATATATTCCTCCCCAACTATAGTATATAATCCTCCTAAAGATAAGTAGTCCACCATGACAGAAGGAGAGTCTGCTAAAATTAAGATAATATTGAGTAAAGAAAAGTCTTCAGCTAAGATTGATTGCATATAAGGTCTCTCAGCAAACACCCTTTCCTAGTAATGACCTTATCAGGGTGGAGACAATCAGCTCAACTTGAAAGTGAATTTAATATTCAGATTCGCTATCATACATCATTAAATTGTATTAGTGATCAATGAATGAATAAAACACCAAGTTCCTCTGGTTATGACAGTACAGTGGCCCTTTAAATCATTACACTCCCATTACACAATGTCACTAAGAGCCGCTCCGTATATTAGGAACAAAACAGATTTATGGCTTGGAAATTGGAGCCATATTTAACCTGTGGTCTCTATTGTGAGTCTGGTAAACGCCAGATACGGATCTCTCTGCCGCTGCGCGCCGTGCATGTGTTTGTAATAAATACGCCAGGGACTCGAGCCAAGAACGGAACCGGTGATCTCAGGAGATAATCTCCAAGAGAGAACAAAAGCGAGGAATTTATTAGCGCGTCCCCGCGTGACGCATAACAGAATGGAACCTTATTTGTAACATAAATAAATAAATATTTATATATTGAAACGATTATTATTATTATTATTATCCTTTATTGGTAACACGCCAATATATTCCATAGCGCTATACAGGGGTTACATGCAAAGAATGGAGCCTCAAATCAAATGATTACATTTATTATATATACTAGTCACTTGCCTGTCAAAAATTATGGTATAATATTGTCTTCAAAATTGTGTTTTCTGTCTGTTTGTGCACCCTCTCTCTGTGCCCTCTCCCTCTCTCTGTGTGTGTACCCTCTCTCTCTGCGCCCTCTCTCTCTCTTTGTGCGCCCTCCCTGTGTGTACCCTCTCTCTCTCTCTGCGCCCTCTCTCTGTGCGCCCTCTCTGTGAGTACCCTCTCTCTCTCTGCACCCTCTCTCTTTCTCTCTGCGCCCTCTCTGTGTGTACCCTTTCTCTCTCTCTGCGCCCTCTCTCTCTGAGCTCACTATCTCTCCTTCTCTCTCTCCCTCCCTTCTTATATCTCTCCCTCCCTTCTCTCCCTCTCCTCTCCCTTTTCTTCTCACCCTCACTCTCCTTCTCTCTCCCCCGCTCTTTCTCTCTCCCTCTCCTTCTCTCTCTCCTTCTCTCTCTCTCTCTCCTTCTTATATCTCTCTCTCCCCCTTCTTCTCTCTCTCTCTTTCTCCGTCTCTCCCTTACTCTTCTTCTCTCTCTCTCTCCCCCCTTCTCACGCTCTCTCTCTCTCCCTCCCCCCCCTCCCCCGCCCTTCTCTTTCCTTCCCTCCTTCTCTTCCTCTCATTTTCTCCTCTCTCCCTCCCTCTCCGGCGCCCATTTTAAACCAAGCCAATATGCAGCGTGCATGCGCAACTCGCAATTTGCAAGCGTTACGCACAAACTCGCAGTATGACAACTATATTAGTGATAAATATATATTTTTTTACGAGCTGAATCTCGTTCTCTCCTCACTCGCTCTCCTCACTCTCTCTCTCTCTTCTTCTCACTCTCCGTCTCGCTCTCTCCCCCTCCTTTCTTCTCTCTCCTTCCCTCCTTCTCTCTCCCTCCCTCTTTTTCTCTTTCTTCCCTCCTCTCTATCTCCCTCTGCTCCATTGGCACCAATTGCGAGCCTCGCAATATGCTGCGTGCATGCGCAAATGGCAATTTGCGAGCGTTACACACAAACTCGCAGTGCGACAAGTATATTAGTGATATATATATTATGAGCTGAATCGTAGAAACGTTCTGCAGATCTAGCATGTCTTTGTAGTGTTTCAATAGGCATTGTTTCTAATGAAAACAAAGATTTGACAGCAGAAAAGAACAAAAAAAGCCCATGTATCCAACCTATTTTATCTAATGACAAGCCTGGCTTAATTAACTTCAGACATGGGTAAATTCCTTCCACTAGAAGGCTATTTCATTTACTGACTGCCATTCATAAATAAGAAATGACAATGTCAAGTCTTAGTATGATCCCATTAAAAAAAGTGAGAGGTTCTCAAACAATTAACCTTTTATAGTAGATTTGGCCCAATTTCTTTAGTGAATTAGTTAAAAGTACAAGGTCTTCTTTTTAACATTTAATAAGAAAATGTGTGATTTTTTATCCTGCAGATTTAACATAAAAAAGGAGCTATGTGGGGATTAAAATGGAAGAGTTGTTACTTGTTGTTTGGTCATTCAGTCATGTCCAACTCTCTGTGACCTTATGGACCACAGCATATCTTGTGTCCGGTTCTGCTAATCCATAAGGTTTTCATGGCAGATATACTGGAGTGGGTTGCCAGTTCCTTTTCCAGTGGACCACGATTTGTCTGACCTTTCTGCTATGACCTGCCCATCTTTAGGACCCCATATGGTATAGCTCACAGCTTCATTAAGGTACAATGACAACATAGTGATCCAGAAGGGGCTGTTACATGTACTGGACCCCAATATTTTCGATGCTTTTAAACACAAGGCACAGTGATTACACCTGAGGATCACTAAAACAAATTCTTTCAATTAATGAATTTCTTACAAAAGCTTTTTATTTGTGTGGGGGGATCACAGCCCCCTCGTCTTGTGAGTATTATTGCTCTTGTTTGTACGAAAAACAACAATTTTACAGTAACAAGACACCAGCAATTTTTTTCCCAATAAATCAATTTAGTCTGTGATTGACAGACTAATGGCTCCCACAATACGCCGCGCGCTGAACATAACACGCCAATTACAGCGCTATAGTACTCTATTTTACAAGGTCTTAAGGAGCAAAATTGAAATAAAATGTCAAAAGCTGCCTTTGCACAATGGGTAACTGTAGATTTTCCATAGCAGATGTCACGAAAATGAAAATCACATAAATAGTTGTTGTACTGCAAGTTGTTGTCATGCTTTGCAAGCCTTGCAAAGCGAGGCGAGCCGTCGACCACTCGCCTCGCAAAGCGAGGCGAACAGTTGAGGCACGTGGGACTTAGGCTGCAATGAGCGCCAGAGATCCCTCCGCCCGAATGACTTAGGACCCAAAGCACGTAGATGGCCTGCGGCGCTTGCAAAAATACGACTTTAACGGTCGAACCACTGAACTGAAAAAGCCTGCAAAAGCACACAAATATGCCTCAAATTCGTTTACACACTCACACACAGCACAGGGGGAGAGCCAGGGAGCCTGTGAGTGAGGTTGCAATTTAATTTAAGGCATATTTGGCATTTTTTTAACAACGAAAATCCCACTGGCTGCGGAAAAACGTAACACGAAGAAAACGAGGCGAAGGACGTTAAACGAGACTGAAGGACGTAAAACCAAGCCCTAACCAGTAAGACTTAACGCAAGCCAGTAACATTTAACCCAAAGCATCGCAAGGCCTCTAAATAACAAATTGAGCGCCGAAGCTGATCATTGCAAAGCATGAAAGTTGTGGCTCTCACTGAGTGCCGAAGGTGCTCATTGCGAGCCATGTGATGAGTGTCGAAGGTGCTCAGAGGGGCCATAGCTTCGCATTGTGTGGCAAACAGCATTGCCAGTCTTCAAATTTTTATTGCTGTCATTTTTAACGGGCAAGTGGCTAGTCACATAAGTCGCTACTCACACACAGCACAGGGGGAGAGGCAGGAAGCCTGTGAGTGAGGTTGCAAGTTAATTTTATATTTAGTTGGCGTTTTTAGCAAGCAAAAAAATGGCGTCCGTAAAGCCGTAAAAATGTTTTAAAGGCCATAAATCGGAAACACCTTTCGGGCTTGGGGAAAATGGACAATTTCCCAAGCCCCCAAATGGTTTCACACCCGTAAATGCAAACAGGAGAGGAGATGGGGGAGAGGGTGGAAAGAAACACAGGTGAGGGAGTGAGGGGGAAAGAGTCACATGTGTGGGGGGGGGCTGGGAAACACAGGGAGGGAGATAAGGGTAAAAAACAAGGGAAGTATAGGGGGCAAAGAGACACGGGAGGGGAGAGAGTGGGGAGAGGCTTGCGATGATCGCCCAAGGCGCTCATTGCGAGACCTGAAAGTTGCGGGTTGGCCCACGCCTGCAATTAACGGCGAAGGCGCTCATTGCGGGGCTCGCGATGTGAGAAGGAGAGAGGCTCGCAATGTGTGGCAAACAGCATTGCGAGGCTTCAAATTTTATTGCTGTAATTTTTGACGGGCAAGTCGCTAGTATGTACAGTATATAATTCAATATAATTTATTGCTATATATATTATATATATTACTAGTGACTTGCCCGTCAAAAATGACGGGGCAATAAAATGTTAAGCCATGGGAATGCTGTTTGACACACAATGTAAACCGTTTTGTACTCTGAGGAACTTCAGCGCTCATTTCGAGGCTTGCGCTGAGCACCTTCGGCGCTCATTGCGAGCCTCTCCTGTCATGTACTTTTGGTCCTCTGAGCACCTTCATCATTCATGATAAAGAGAGATATATATTTTTATGTATATGTAGTTAAGTAATGAATGATTTATTCAATAAATTAATATACATTAAGTATTTATAATTAATATATGCAGCCAGAAATAGGCTGAAGAGCTAACAATCTGTTTGTATTTTCCGTCTGCATAGAATATACATTTTGAGTGTTGGTGCCCTGCTTATAAAGTGTAATGAATGTTCCAAATGTGCATTATGAATAGGCTGCGTGCGCGAGGTAAAGCCGTTGGTTTATTGTGTAAAGCGGCATTGTATAGTCGTAATGTTATTAATGTGGTACGCGTCTCGTGAGCATTTTCCAGCTTTTGTAATAGTGTATTTTGTAGTTCGTAGTTTGATGTGTAAAGTGCTACGCGTTTTTTGCCGTCCTAGGTCGTGTAGCCTCGTTTTCATTTTTTCCGGTGGCCATTTTTTTCTTTGCTTAGGCGATTTTTGTGTGGCGAAAATCGTCTAAATCTGCTTAAATTTGCGTTCCACCCCAGTCTCAGACGTCCTGGCTGTTGCCCCGTGCTGTCTGTGATGTTTTTGTAATTTTTTGTGTTGTATTTTGTTTGTTTTTTGTTTTTGCTTTCGCAGTTTAAGCCGTTAATCTCGTATTTTTTTGCGTCTCGTATCTTTTTTTTTCTAAGTCCAGCCTCTCGTAATTTTTTTTCTTTCTAAGTCTCGTGTTTGTCAACCGCTTGCAGGCCAAGGCGATCCCGCGTTTAGGAAGTGTTTTGTGGCTAAGTCCCGCGTGTTTCATTGCCTTATCGTGTTTGTGGTGATAATTGTAGTGCTTGCCTCGCAGCGATGAGCACCTTCGGCGCTCATCACCTAAGTGCTACGTGTTAGCGGCTCGCCTCGCAAGCGATGAGCACCGCCTATCTCGTACAACAACTATAATATATTTAGAAAATTAGAAGTGTTATAATAACTGAAAGTGAGGGGTGATAAGCAATTGATATACATAAGAATAAGGCTTTAACAGTTATAAACATCTGTGATTATGCCGACTGAACCAACTGGGCATATTCTTGAGCCTTTTAACACACCCTGTGAAAGATAATTAATCACTTTAAAGGGATATTGATGTTCCCTGGATTACGAATACATTTTAATGCAACGTAACAATGGCAATTTGTGCAGGAAGGAATCAAGGGATGTGTTGGCTTGAAGGTTAGTAAAGAGTTTTGAATGCAGTGTTTCTATTGGTAGGTACACTGAGTATGTAAGCAGCTCAGGGGGTGTGGAAACCATTTTTTTAATAAAATAAATCTATATGTGTATAGAATGAATCAATGCAATGTGTGTGTCTGATATAAGCAACATGTGTTAAATTCACACAGGGAATCAGAGATATACATTTAAATAAAGTAATTTAGCAGAGAGAACCTTTTCAGATACTACAAGAAACCTAATTTTCAGCACTTCAATTATAAATGTTTAATAATAACCAATTATAATAATATGTATATTTATGCAGACTGTGCACGATAGCAAGAACCGTTGCTGTGTCCCTTTAAGAAACTCAATGTTGCAGCAGAATAATGAGTGTAACATCTGCACAGACAGAAACTTCTTGGTTTAAAAATATATTTATTGAAAGTGACATTTGAATAAAATGTTTTTTTTAATATTAGGAAAATTGGCAACAAAAAAACAAAATTGTGAGACGTATCCAAATTATACAGAATGTCTTTAGTTAAAAACAAGTACAAAGTAATTTAGTAATTTACATTTCACCAGCCATAATTTAGTCTGCACAAGGATATATTTATAATGTGGTGTTCAAATCAGGAGCTGTAGCAGTGACTTAAAGCTCTGTGCAAAGAGAAACATGTTTTAAAACTCATATTATAGGATATATATGAGCACAAATACTATTAATCTATTTATTTATTATTGTTCTAGTACTCAAGGGCTTGTAGCCAATCAGATTCTCAAGTAGCCAATTAATAGCCCTGATCTTATATTGAAAAACTGTGCTGCCACGGCTCTCGAGGGCTGGAGTGGTTACAAATTGTATTAGAGTGTTGGGGGGTATTAGGGGTATGATTTTACACAGACGTAATAAGGCACTGAATGAATGAATGAGTAAACGCAGTGACTGCCCCGTTTATCTGTCTTGATAAGGAGCTATTGCAGAACATTCTTTTTTTTTTGTCAACCAATATAAAGATATTAAATAATCCTTGAAATATGAAAAGGACCATGAGAATATTCTCAGAATAAACCTCGGGCATTAGCTATAAACTGACTTTCTGTAATCTGGCTTTATTCTCTGTCAGGAGGGAAACAGGGTTACAAAGTCACAATAAACTGCCACGTCCTAGGCCAAATAGTGTGAAGGGTTGGGGAGCTCTTGGTCACCTCTCTATTGCTATGTTTGGCTCTTTCCTGTTGGGTGGCCGGGACCAGTGTCGGTAGCAGCGTGGCAAGGGGCCGCTAGATAGTGCTGTGGACATTTTACACAAATTCTAACCTTAAACTGTTACCACAACCCTTACCCTAACCCTAATGCTATTAAATTCAGTGAAATCACCAGAAAAATCTTGGCCGCGCCATCTAGCGGCCAATCACCACCACTGCTAGCGGCCACCCAACAGGAAAGGTTGCTATGTTCTTCTAATGAACATTTTTCATAATATTTTAGATCTCTAACACTTTTTAGTGCATATGATCCGCCTATTTTTCTCTGGTCACCCTGGTTAACAAATACAGCTCCTTTGAAGAACCTAGGAAGTTGGTCATTGACTGCTTTTTTGCCCACCCTGTTTACCCCTGCACAATCAATATATCATGTTCAAACTCAACAATCACCAAAGGTGCCATGGGATGTCTCAAGTGTGGAATTTTATGAGCAAGATGTTTCGGTTGGCGAGTACATCAGTATGGAAGCCACCTGAGATCTCAAAAGGCTTAGAAATATTAGTGAGGATAATTTCACGATGAAGGTTATACCTTCATATTTTTCACAGTTGTACAAAGCTTCCAATCACTGATGTTTTATTTAAGCTTATTCAAGGCTAGAATTTTGAGGATTGGAAAGGTTAACTCCTCCTCAATGAAGATTTTACTTACATCCATCTTTCTTAGCCCCAAAGGCAATCATAAACTTTAAATTAGTATTTAGAGTTCACATGGCTTACACATCAACGTGTTGGCATCCATCATTAGTGGTCAACTGATAAAAATGGTCATGAGACTTATGATATGAAGCTTGGGGACCTCTTGAAGACCTCTTTTAGATATTAGATCAACACCAACTATAGAGATTTACCAAGTTTCTCATCTGGAAACATCAGACCCAATCTAATTGATTTTATTTCCTGAGACAATCTAATTTTATTTATCCAGTTGTGAATGTTCCTTAAGAGTTCCGAAATTGTCTTATCCTGGAGACATCTAACCTCATATAATTAATGTTAGTTACCAGGCCTTTTTAGACTTAATATTTCAGTGATTAAACCGATTTTCTGAATATGTTAAATGTATGACCCATTTGCAAATTATATAAAAAGATTGACATATATGTCTCTGTAATGATTGCCATATATCTAAATTTGGGAAGACAGTGATGCTAAACATTTATGTAAAAAATATAGGTATATATTAGATTTTTTTCTCTTCAGTAATCCCAGCCAAAGTTGTGTCCAGTCATTTGGTAGAACTTCATGTTGAAAGGCCTGTAGAACTCTCTCAGTTCCTGGACCACTTGTGGGTTGATGTTTGGATGAGTTCTGCCCTTGGTTTTTCCCAAACAGTGAGGTTTACTGCTCCCCTCTGCCTTTTTCAAACATGGGAAGCCCTTCGTCTTGTTGAAATAAAAGTGTTTGTCTGTTATGATCCTTTTGAGTCCCAAAAAATCCTGAACACGTCCAAGCTCCCCAGCAGGATCGGTAATCAACCTCTCCCCACTCACAAAGAGGATCTGGCCAATCGGAAAGTCCAACAACCAGTTCTCCAAGTGTTTGGCGTAGATGCCAATCTGGATGGCACTCCATGAAATGTCGATGAGCCCTGTAGTCCTGTTTTTGAAGGTCAGGCTCTCGAATGTTGGGATGTCCGGCCGTTTGGACAATGTCTGGGTGTAGTCTGATATGACTCGGGTCACCGGGTCTCTCACAACCACAATTAATTTGGTGTCCTTCGACATGGCAGCAATACGGGCCGGAGCCTCCTTGGTTACAAAATAACTGGGTGTCTTCTCCATTGTGATCTGACCCTCCAAAGTCTTCGGCATCAAGTCCCTGGGTGTAGAAGACAACAAGTAAATACAATGACATACTAGTGTAGAGACGAGTAAATAAAATAATAATCTAGTGTAGAATACATAGCGTTTATCAATGAAATAATTAGAAATTACTTGGATATATGGAACACTGTTTTAAATGTTGGATAAGTGATAAGGTAATCAATCTTGCAACTTGGATACAGTGGGAGAGTGAGGAAGGGAGAGAGGATGGGAGGCAGATACACTTGGAGAGAGGGAGGAAGATGGAAAGGAGGGAGAGAGGGAAGGGGAAAGGCGGAGGGAGAGGGAGAGAGGGAGGCAGAGAGGGAGAGGGAAAGACGGAGGGAGAAGGAGAGAGGGGAAAAGCGGGAGGGAGAGGGACAGATAGAGGGAGGGAGAGAGAGAGGGTGAGAGGAAGAGAGGGAGAGGAAGAGAGAGAGAGAGTAAGAGTAGGAGAGGGAGACAGATGACAGTCACAGAGGCAGGGAGAGGCAGATTTCAGAGAGAGATTGATATAGAGAGAGAAGGAGAGGGGGAGAAAGAGGAAGAGAGGGAGAGGGAAAGACGGAGGGAGAGGGAGAGAGGGGGAAAGAGGGAGGGAGAGGGACAGATAGAGGGAGCGAGAGAGAGAGGGTGAGAGTAAGAGAGGGAGAGGAAGAGAGAGAGAGAGTAAGAATAGGAGAGGGAGAGAGATGACAGTCACAGAGGCAGGGAGAGGGAGATGTCAGAGAGAGATGATATAGAGAGAAGGAGAGGGGAGAGAGGAAGAGAGGGATTGACAGGGAAAGGAAGAGGGTGAAGAAGAGAGGGAGTGGGAGAGAGAGATGACAGTAACAAAGGCCAGGAGGGGTCAGAGAGAGAGGCACGGTTAGTGAGAATGTAAGAGACTTAGAAGAGAGATTGGATGGGAGAGACCCAGATGGATACAGAGACAGAAAGAGACTAGGAGAGACATCAACTGATAGTTACTGAAGAAATGAGAGAGACTGAAATACAACTGATACTCTGAGAGACAGAGAGGGACACAAGGAGAACTAGACAGATTGAGGGACAGACACAAAAAGAGATCAGTGCACCGAGAGATACAATGAACACTCTCCCTATGAACAATCATTAGTGATTATATCCAGTCTGTGCTGGTGCCCTGCCCTCCCTGTGCAGCCCTAGGCAACATTAACCCCTCCCAGGCCTACTCCTAGAGCCTCTCTCCAATCCCCCCTGCTCAATTATACAAACAGACGATTAGCGCTTCAACTAATGAACATATAGTAGATCTGACACTCTGGCCCCAGCGCACCTCGGATAATTAGCCCAATTTGCAAATCCTACAAAATCTCTAATTTGTCTGGAAACATCCAGCTCTCGAGGGATCCGTGCAAGGAAAATATTGGAGACACGTGGCTTGGAGTTTATGCAAAGTATCAGTAGCATCTCATACAGCAAAGGAAAGAGGGATAAGAACTATAGTCGGGGTGCATCTAGAAGTGGGGTCCCTGCATCTGAAGGCACGATTTCAAGATTGCAAGATCCTAAATTAGTCCACTGACATTTTCTATCAAGCATTTAAAAAGCACAATGCGGACCCAGACTTAGACGATGGGGTGGATCAGCTTGATTGTTTCTTTAGGTTTTCTTAAACTTCAGATCATTCTTTTCTCCAATAACTGGGACCTTTGCTGTATCACTTTAAGTTACTTTGCTATAAAATGTGTAATTGCGGCGCAGCGAGGTCGTTGTACATTTATTGGGTTCCATTACAATCTCGGTACATGGTTGTCTTTTCGCGGAAGGTTAATGCTCGAGCCTGGCGCTGAGCCGCGAGCCACTCGATCCTGACATCCACAAAGTGTCACATAAAGTAATTGATAAAATCTAATCCGCGCTAATGCTGTAAATGTCCCATCTGTTCTCGCCGTGCAGTGCGCACTGGGACATCGCTGTATTACTGCTCGCAATTAGCAGAAGCCATTTAACAATTAGACAATTGATTTAACGATGGATTGTGTCAGACTGGCGCAGCCAGCACTTATCAGGTCTTAACATAAAAAAAAATCCTGCGCGCAAGATAAATTGTTCTGCACTTAAAAGTTTTCTGTAATGATCCGACTTTAATAACTAAAGATAAACAACTTTTAAAATGTATTAGGATTATAGGCTAACTGCAATATCCTAAAAGATGAGATATTTGTTTAATTAAACACTGATCATTAATAACATTTCTATATAATGATTTATAATAGTAATATTTAATATTAAACCTGCTATCAAAGTTTAGAGTTTCAGCCTCCAGTTGCACTGATTGTCTCCACCCTGGGGTTAGTGGGATTGGCTGAGAGACAAGGAGCCAAGCAATCATTCATATTATGCCCCAACAGCCACTTTAACGCAGCAAATTCACAGCAATGAGTAGCATTGTGTTGATATAGCTTTGTGCCTGAAAAGTTAGCACCACCTGCTAGACAAAGCTCCCTCCCTCAATTGAATGTATAGTGGGTGGGTACCAGCAGCAGCTGATTTTAATCTTTAGCAGCAAGTTTAATACTTGTGGCTTCATTTTATTATTGATCCATTTCTAATTAAAACAACTACAGGGCCCCTCAATTGTCTCCGGATCCAGAGCGTCTTCTTCCTGGAGTTCTCCCTATTTTGCAATCTGTAGAGTGCAGCACATTTCCTTACACTTTGTCACCAATCACGCTGCACACTCTGCAACAGTTTGTAAAAGAAAAGAGCTGCAGCCGAGAAATGGTAGGAAAAATACAATAGTTTCAAAAAAAGACAGCACCTGATTCATTTCCTTATACGGGCAACTATGCTGCAGTGAAATCTACCATTTTGGCTTCTGCTAATGTACATACTGACAGAGAAAACTATCTACATGATGGGAATGTGACAGCTACAACTGTCAGAGCTATCAACAGGACTATTGGAAAATGGATTAGTGTACAAGGACAAAGCCTGCTTAGAAAGTAGCAGGCAGACCAAGCTTAGAACAAAAAATGGAGCACTGTAGGAAAGAATATTTCCACATGCAAATAAAACATTAGTTTATGTTTCATGAACTAGAATATAATATCAAAAAATATATAGAGAAAAAAAGTTCACCACAGTGGAGATTTCTGGAATATGTTGGCAATTTATAAATCTATAATATAATGAGTGTGGCCCTCATTCAATTGCAATTTGGCCAGTTGAATAGGGGTCTAAATAAGCACATAACATTTTTTTTTTAAATAAGTTTTTAGTTCGTAAACTTCTATCCAAAAGCAAGGTTTTCACTAATTAAAAACTTCTTTAAAAAAAATATGTTATGTGCTTATTTAGACCCCTATTCAATTGGCCAAATCGCAATTGAATGAGGGCCTGTGTGTGTAACGCTCCATGCGCGGCTTTAGCTGCGGCTTTGGGAGGAGGGGGGAGGAGAAGAGACACAGGGGAGGGGGAAAGACACAGGGGAGGGAGGGCCTAGAGACACATGGGAGGGGGATCAAAGAGACACAGGGTAGAGGGGCAAAGTGACACAGGGGAAGGAGGAGGAGGGGGGACAAAGAGACACAGGGGAGGAGGGCAGAGATAAAGGGGGGAGAGTGGGCGGAAGAGACACAGGGGAGGGGGGCGGAGACACACGGGAGAGGGGGTAGAGACATGGGGGAAGAGATACAGGGGAGGGGTGAAGAGATACAGGGGAGAGAGTAGGGGGCAAGAGACACAAGGGAGGGGGGACACAGGAGAGGGGAGGAGCGACGCAGGGGAGGGAGAGGGGGAGGAATGAGACAGGGGGGGGAAAGGTGGAGGGAAGAGACACAGGGGAGGGTGAGGGGGGAAAGAGATACAGGGGAAGGGTGGTGGGGGAAAAATATATATATTATCCCGTCATTTATGATGGGCAAAAAACTAGTAAATAATAATGATAATATTTCAGCCAGTTGGATATTTTTGGCTATGCTCAACATCATATCATCCAATCAGAAGCAGGGTTAGCATCAGCAGTGACTTGAAGCTCTAAACTATTTTTAAACATTTATATCACATTATCTTGAAAAATAAGGATTTTTTTAAAGAGCCGGGATTCCCTTGTGACTGAGCCCATTCTCAGACAATATGTAAATATCCGCATCGCTCTCATCCGCTGGCAGCGCTCTAATAAATGATATAATCACATTTTGTCTCACGCCGCGCTGCGTCTCTATGAAAATCGCTGGAGGTTAAAAAATGATTCAGGACTTTTTAATGTAAAATTATCGGCTCTTTGCATATGAGCAGCGGCAGATAACACAAATTTGTTTTACACACCCCAGCCTGGAGAAAATGATCAATAAACCAGTGAAGGAGCTGGCAGGAAGGACATTATTCAGATTTATTCTGCAGGGTAAAGAGAATATACAGAGTACCCTGCCCCATATTACAGATTATTTCATGGGTATGACAATGAAAAAGGACACTGAAAATTCAGTACTGCTATGAGGCATTCAAAGGGACACAGAAAAGGTGCCAGGTACAGCACTAATGAAAAGTACATCAATAAATAAATATAATTACATTTCATAATTAAGAACTTTAGTGATAGATAATTGACATTGAATGTTAGTTATTTTAAGCAAAAATTAAATAAAAAAATCCTCTTCCTCTCTTAAGATTTTCCTTCTGTGATTAATTATCTCTCCCAGTAAAGGATGACAAGCAACAAGCACAGGTTCCAGTGGCAGAGCTAATGCTGGTGCAGCAGGTGCAAAGCACCAAGGCCCACAACAGGTTAGGGAGCCTCTGCCATTGCAAATAAAGGGGAAATCTTACTGTATTCACTAAGAATGGCAGATAATTACTTTATAGAAAGGTGATCTGATCATACTTATAAATTTGCCTTTTTCATAGACGTTGCAATGGGGACAACACAATTATTTTGCACTGGGGCCCTCCTCCACAATTGGTTGGGTACATAATAATTGTTAAAAATATTGCAAAGTATGTTGTATCATTATTCTATCTACCTATCTCCCTATCTATCTATCTATCTATCTATCTATCTATCTATCTATCTATCTATCTATCTATCAATCTCTCTCTCTCTCTCTCTCTCTCTCTCTCTCTCTCTCTATCTATCTATCTTTCTATCTATTTGGAAAAAGCACTACTTTACAGAAATGGTAGTAGATTAGTGGAACAACCTCCAAGGGGATGTGGTGGGGACAATCACAGTTGAGATATTTAAGCTTGCGTAGGATAAGCATAAGGACATTGTGAGGGTTTAATAGATAGAAGAGGCATATATATATATATATATATATATATATATATATATATATATATATATATATATATATATATATGTCTATATATATACACACCCATACACTTCATATCTAGGTATATTCCATGTCATATTGGTGTCATCCCTTTTCCTTTGTGCAAAAACAAAAACTGTTAATTTATAAGAGCAGAACATTTTTAATCTGATGGAAATAGCTACATTATTTTGTCAATATATAAATGAAACAGTTTGAGATCTAATATATTTTGAATTAGTGTCTAAATATTTCACAGCTGCAAAGCTGAGAATTGCAGATTTATCTAAGAACGGGTAGTAATTGAGTGTTTGAGAGATTCCCAGGAGCTGATACCTCTCGGTGTCTCTCGCTCTGTGAGGAGTTTGATAAATGGCCCCAGTGATCTCACAGATTGGATCCCAGAAAAGAGGAATTAAATCAACTAAAGTCTGATTAAAATAGGTTTTATATCTTGATTTGGGCAGTGGAGGATGGGAGAGTGATAGTTCTTGATGCAGTGGTTTTTCTGTGTTTGATTAAGAGGTTTTTGCTGTTCCCTAGAACAGTTAATGACCCACATTGTAGTCCAATATTTAAATATTCTAAGATATAGACTTCATAACAGGCAAAGGGTTCTGGAAAGAAAGCAATGATCTAAGATGTCCATTCATGTTAAATTAAATGGCCATTGGCCTCCTATGTTTAAGATACACTATGTTGAAGATATATATAGAAAGAGAGAGGTGAGAGAGAAGAGATTCAGGGAGAGAGAGGAAGAGAGAGAGGACATCCTAGGAGAATGGGGGGGAGAACAAGAAAAAGAGAAATTTCTTGGAGAAATATATATATATATATATATATATATATATATATATAGATATAGATATAGATATAGATATATATATATATATAAATAAATAAAAATATATGTATATATATATATATAATATATATAATATATATATATATATATATACACAAATACATATGTGTGTTTGAGTTACCAGTCTCCTCTGGGTTTGTGCCCGTGTTTCTGGCACTTTGATGGAGGACACAATACAAGAGACTGTGATACTTTTCAAGTTTTACTAAAATCAACCAGTGATACAAATAAAACAAATCAATTAAATATTAGGCCTAGCTTCCACTAAAGTACTACTTTAACCAATAAGCAGTTTTTCTCACTCATACAGCTAAACCTGGGTGGAGCATAACAAACAGTCTAATAGTGTAAAATCCCTGTCCTGTGTATTTCTTCAGATCTCCAGGACTACACTCTGCTCCATAAGCTGCAGGCTGCTGTCTCACTGTGTGTGTCTGTAACCAGCACAAACTACAGTTGATAAGCAGGAAAAGTCTCCAGGAAAAGTCTTAAAACCAGGACTGCCCAGGTGCAGCTAATTAGCTGAGCAGGAGAGTTAACACCTGCAGTTCTACTGGGGGGAGAGAGCTTTGCACAGTCAGTGGCTAACATAAACCTTTTGGATATACAGAGAGAGAGATTCATTTCTCTTTCTCATAAAACACACTAGATTTGGGATTTCAATGAATAAAACTGAGTATTATTAGATAATTCAAACTGTGTCCAAATTTGTTTTCGACAGTGAATTTATTTTGGGTTCATTTTTTTTTTTCATTGTGAAAATTTGTAATAAAATATCAAGAACAGTAAAACTTCAATATTAGTTGAAAATGTCCCTAGAATACATCAGTAAAAAAAAAATTTTAATCAGAAATACTGACCACTGTAAACTGCCATCTTGAATATTGACTCACAGGTGCCCCCTAGTGTCAGGTGACATGACTGACCTATGAACTTATCTTAATGCATTGGATAAGGGTCTCACCACCAGAGGGAGCCTGTGGTCAGTTATCAGCATGGTGCTAAGCACAGGATTCATATGCTAAAAAAACATACTTGATGGAACAGTCCTTTTAATGGGTCGTGGGCGTCCCAAATTAAAGCAGCTAGAAAAATAAAAATTGACTTAATCATCTACAAAATGTTTTTTAGAAAAATAAATAAATAAATACAGCTTTTAATATGGAACTATTGTATTATTTTTTTCTATAATGGCACCAGATACATTGCTTTGTTCCTAATATCATTGGAAACCTGTGGATTCACATAAGATAGTCATTAATTTCTATTGAAAGACTGTCACTTTACACAATCAACCACCTGACAACAGAAGTAAATAGAAGAGTAAGCCACAGCAGGATAATCCTCTCCTTAATCTAAAGACTAGGGGCCTCATTCAAATTCGATTTTGCCAACTGAATAGGGCTTCTTTATAAGCACATAGCATATTTTTTTGCAGAAGTTTTTAGTTAGTGAACTTCTATCCAAAAGCAAAGTTTTCACTAACTAAAAACTTCTGTAAAAAAATATGCTATTTTGCTTATATAGAGCCCTATTCAATTGGCCAAATCGCAATTGAATGAGGCCCTAGGAGTCCAAAATGGAATTAGCCATGATACAAACACAGGGCCCTATTCTATTAGCTACTTGCAAATGCCTTGAACTCATAAATTTGGCTTTGGGTGTTTAAAAAAAAAAAAAAGTTTATATGCATTCTATTGACTTAAGAATTAATTAGTGCCAATAAGTAATATTTGCCGAATATGTACCAATATTAAGAGTGATTTTAAGTGTATATAAATTTACAAATCGGGCAATTGAATCAGGCCCACAGTCATCTAAATTTATGTATTTCACTAAATATGCTTCTATGCTCATGGCTCACTTATGTTGTTATTTTGTTACACACTTCACAAACATGTAAAGTTGTACCAAACTACAGTGGCCTTGGCAATCTGATTAAAGACTAAGAGGACTGTGGGTGGAGGAGCCATCATAAACACAATTGCCTGAACATAGACGATCATAATCAATTTTAATCAACAAATGCTTAAATTCTCAGATACAATGTACGTTTTGCAGATTTTTCCAATGTCCAAAACAAAGTGAAGGAAAATAGAAGCAGATTTGTGTCTGGGGATTTACTGTTGACCCGTTACTTGGATGGGACCCTCTCACTCTCTTTGGCTTCTCACAGGCTCGGTGGGTGGGTTGCGCAGTGAATGGGCGCATTTTCTGTGCCTGTAGAGAACATCAAAGCCTCTCTGGGTCTCTGTTCCAACGTGTGAGTTGGGGCCGCGTCAGGAGATGGATTTGAGTGCAGGAATTGGCAAGCTCCTGGCTGAACCGGCTCGCTCCAACTCAACGGCGAATACAAAAGGCACTTTATTTACTGGAGGGCTCCATAAACCCCCAGAATTAGCAGGAAAGGATCAGACTTGGTTTACTCTCTGTGTGTTTGGAGCTGCACAGGAGTTAGATTACCTCTGATAATCCTGAAAGAAGAAATTCAGTAGGTGCCCTGGGAAGTGGGGCTCAAGTGGTTGAGATAAAATAATTCCCTTTCACAATATTTGGGGTCAATTTAGAACTTTATCTAAGAGTTTGTTTGTGTATACAGATTGTAAGTGGTGATATGGTGGTATATATAATGACTTATTTATGTGTAATAGATTACTAAGGCAGGTAGGAAATGGGCTCTAGCGAGGAAGTGTGTGTTATAGTGAGGAGGGGGCTCCTGAGAGGCAGTGTGTGTTATAGTGAGGAGGGGGCTCCAGAGAGGCAGTGTGTGTTATAGTGAGGAGGGGGCTCCAGAGAGGCAGTATGTGTTATAGTGAGGAGGGGACTCCTGAGAGGCAGTGTGTGTTATAGTGAGGAGGGGGCTCCAGAGAGGCAGTGAGTGTTATAGTGAGGTGGGGGCTCCAGAGAGGCAGAGTGTGTTATAGTGAGGAGGGGGCTCCAGAGAGGCAGAGAGTGTTATAGTGAGGAGGGGCCTCCAGTGAGGCAGATTGTGTTATAGTGAGGAGGGGGCTCCAGAGAGGCAGTGAGTGTTATAGTGAGGAGGGGGCTCCAGAGGCAGAGTGTGTTATAGTGAGGAGGGGACTCCAGAGAGGCAGAGTGTGTTATAGTGAGGAGGGGACTCCAGAGAGGCAGTGAGTGTTACAGTGAGGAGGGGGCTCCAGAGGCAGAGTGTGTTATAGTGAGGAGGGGGCTCCAGAGAGGCAGAGAGTGTTATAGTGAGGAGGGGACTCCAGAGAGGCAGAGAGTGTTATAGTGAGGAGGGGGCTCCAGAGAGGCAGTGAGTGTTATAGTGAGGAGGGGACTCCAGAGAGGCAGAGAGTGTTATAGTGAGGAGGGGCCTCCAGAGAGGCAGAGTGTGTTATAGTGAGGAGGGGGCTCCAGAGAGGCAGTGAGTGTTATAGTGAGGAGGGGGCTCCAGAGAGGCAGAGTGTGTTATAGTGAGAAGGGGACTCCAGAGAGGCAGAGTGTGTTATAGTGAGGAGGGGACTACAGAGAGGCAGAGTGTGTTATAGTGAGGAGGGGGCTCCAGAGAGGCAGAGTGTGTTATAGTGAGAAGGGGACTCCAGAGAGGCAGAGTGTGTTATAGTGAGGAGGGGGCTCCAGAGAGGCAGAGTGTGTTATAGTGAGAAGGGGACTCCAGAGAGGAAGAGTGTGTTATAGTGAGGAGGGGCCGCCAGAGAGGCAGACTGTGTTATAGTGAGGAGGGGGCTCCAGAGAGGCAGAGTGTGTTTTAGTAAGAAGGGGACTCCAGAGAGGCAGAGTGTGTTATAGTGAGGAGGGGGCTCCAGAGAGGCAGAGTGTGTTATAGTGAGGAGGGGGCTCCAGAGAGGCAGAGTGTGTTATAGTGAGGAGGGGGCTCCAGAGAGGCAGAGTGTGTTATAGTGAGGAGGGGGCTCCAGAGAGGCAGTGAGTTATAGTGAGGAGGGGGCTCCAGAGAGGCAGTGAGTGTTATAGTGAGGTGGGGGCTCCAGAGAGGCAGTGAGTGTTATAGTGAGGAGGGTACTCCAGAGGCAGAGTGTGTTATAGTGAGGAGGGGGCTCCAGAGAGGCAGAGTGTGTTATAGTGAGGAGGGGACACCAGAGAGGTAGAGTGTGTTATAGTGAGGAGGGGGCTCCAGAGAGGCAGAGTGTGTTATAGTGAGGAGGGGACTCCAGAGAGGCAGAGTGTGTTATAGTGAGAAGGGGACTCCAGAGAGGCAGAGTGTGTAATAGTGAGAAGGGGACTCCAGAGAGGCAGAGTGTGTTATAGTGAGGAGGGGACTCCAGAGAGGCAGAGTGTGTTATAGTGAGAAGGGGACTCCAGAGAGGCAGAGTGTATTATAGTGAGGAGGGGACTCCAGAGAGGCAGAGTGTGTTATAGTGAGAAGGGGACTCCAGAGAGGCAGAGTGTGTTATAGTGAGGAGGGGACTCCAGAGAGGCAGAGTGTGTTATAGTGAGAAGGGGACTCCAGAGAGGCAGAGTGTATTATAGTGAGGAGGGGGCTCCAGAGAGGCAGAGAGTGTTATAGTGAGGAGGGGACTCCAGAGAGGCAGAGTGTGTTATAGTGAGGAGGGGACTCCAGAGAGGCAGAGTGTGTTATAGTGAGAAGGGGACTCCAGAGAGGCAGAGTGTGTTATAGTGAGGAGGGGGCTCCAGAGAGGCAGAGTGTGTTATAGTGAGAAGGGGACTCCAGAGAGGCAGAGTGTGTTATAGTGAGGAGGGGACTCCAGAGAGGCAGAGTGTGTTATAGTGAGAAGGGGACTCCACAGAGGCAGAGTGTGTTATAATGAGGAGGGGGCTCCAGAGAGGCAGAGTGTGTTATAGTGAGAAGGGGACACCAGAGAGGCAGAGTGTGTTATAGTGAGGAGGGGGCTCCAGAGAGGCAGAGAGTGTTATAGTGAGAAGGGGACTCCACAGAGGCAGAGTGTGTTATAGTGAGGAGGGGACTCCAGAGAGGCAGAGTGTGTTATAGTGAGGAGGGGACTCCAGAGAGGCAGAGTGTGTTATAGTGAGGAGGGGACTCCAGAGAGGCAGAGTGTGTTATAGTGAGCAGGGGACTCCAGAGAGGCAGACTGTGTTATAGTGAGGAGGGGGCTCCAGAGAGGCAGAGTGTGTTATAGTGAGGAGGGGACACCAGAGAGGCAGAGTGTGTTATAGTGAGGAGGGGACACCAGAGAGGCAGAGTGTGTTATAGTGAGGAGGGGGCTCCAGAGAGGCAGAGAGTGTTATAGTGAGGAGGGGGCTCCAGAGAGGCAGTGAGTGTTATAGTGAGGAGGGGACTCCAGAGAGGCAGAGAGTGTTATAGTGAGGAGGGGCCTCCAGAGAGGCAGAGTGTGTTATAGTGAGGAGGGGACTCCAGAGAGGCAGAGAGTGGTATAGTGAGGAGGGGACTCCAGAGAGGCAGAGAGTGTTATAGTGAGGAGGGGGCTCCAGTGAGGCAGAGAGTGTTATAGTGAGGAGGGGACTCCAGTGAGGCAGAGAGTGTTATAGTGAGGAGGGGGCTCCAGAGAGGCAGAGTGTGTTATAGTGAGGAGGGGCCTCCAGAGAGGCAGAGTGTGTTATAGTGAGGAGGGGACTCCAGAGAGGCAGAGAGTGTTATAGTGAGGAGGGGCCTCCAGAGAGGCAGAGAGTGTTATAGTGAGGAGGGGACTCCAGAGAGGCAGAGAGTGTTATAGTGAGGAGGGGACACCAGAGAGGCAGAGAGTGTTATAGTGAGGAGGGGACACCAGAGAGGCAGAGAGTGTTATAGTGAGGAGGGGACTCCAGAGAGGCAGAGAGTGTTATATCGAGGAGGGGACACCAGAGAGGCAGAGTGTGTTATAGTGAGGAGGGGACACCAGAGAGGCAGAGTGTGTTATAGTGATTAGGGGGCTCCAGAGACGCAGAGAGTGTTATAGTGAGGAGGGGGCTCCAGAGAGGCAGTGAGTGTTATAGTGAGGAGGGGGCTCCAGAGAGGCAGAGTGTGTTATAGTGAGGAGGGGGCTCCAGAGAGACAGAGTGTGTTATAGTGAGGAGGGGACACCAGAGAGGCAGAGTGTGTTATAGTGAGGAGGGGCCTCCAGAGAGGCAGAGTGTGTTATAGTGAGGAGGGGGCTCCAGAGAGGCAGAGTGTGTTATAGTGAGAAGGGGACTCCAGAGAGGCAGAGAGTGTTATAGTGAGGAGGGGGCTCCAGAGAGGCAGTGAGTGTTATAGTGAGGAGGGGGCTCCAGAGAGGCAGTGAGTGTTATAGTGAGGAGGGGGCTCCAGAGAGGCAGAGAGTGTTATAGTGAGGAGGGGGCTCCAGAGAGGCAGAGTGTGTTATAGTGAGGAGGGGGGCTCCAGAGAGGCAGTGAGTGTTATAGTGAGGAGGGGGCTCCAGAGAGGCAGAGTGTGTTATAGTGAGGAGGGGACACCAGAGAGGCAGAGTGTGTTATAGTGAGGAGGGGCCTCCAGAGAGGCAGAGAGTGTTATAGTGAGGAGGGGACACCAGAGAGGCAGAGAGTGTTATAGTGAGGAGGGGACTCCAGAGAGGCAGAATGTGTTATAGTGAGGAGGGGACACCAGAGAGGCAGAGTGTGTTATGGTGAGTAGGGGGCTCCAGAGAGGCAGAGTGTGTTATAGTGAGGAGGGGCCTCCAGAGAGGCAGAGTGTGTTATAGTGAGGAGGGGGCTCCAGAGAGGCAGAGTGTGTTATAGTGAGAAGGGGACTCCAGAGAGGCAGAGAGTGTTATAGTGAGGAGGGGACTCCAGAGAGGCAGAGAGTGTTATAGTGAGGAGGGGCTCCAGAGAGGCAGAGAGTGTTATAGTGAGGAGGGGACTCCAGAGAGGCAGAGAGTGTTATAGTGAGGAGGGGGCTCCAGAGGCAGAGTGTGTTATAGTGAGGAGGGGACACCAGAGAGGCAGAGTGTGTTATAGTGAGGAGGGGCCTCCAGAGAGGCAGAGTGTGTTATAGTGAGGAGGGGACTCCAGAGAGGCAGAGTGTGTTATAGTGAGGAGGGGACACCAGAGAGGCAGAGTGTGTTATAGTGAGGAGGGGCCTCCAGAGAGGCAGAGTGTGTTATGGTGAGTAGGGGGCTCCAGAGAGGCAGTGAGTGTTATAGTGAGGAGGGGGCTCCAGAGAGGCAGAGTGTGTTATAGTGAGGAGGGGGCTCCAGAGAGACAGAGTGTGTTATAGTCAGGAGGGGCCTCCAGAGAGGCAGAGTGTGTTATAGTGAGGAGGGGGCTCCAGAGAGGCAGAGTGTGTTATAGTGAGAAGGGGACTCCAGAGAGACAGAGAGTGTCATAGTGAGGAGGGGGCTCCAGAGAGGCAGTGAGTGTTATAGTGAGGAGGGGGCTCCAGAGAGGCAGTGAGTGTTATAGTGAGGAGGGGACTCCAGAGAGGCAGAGTGTGTTATGGTGAGTAGGGGGCTCCAGAGAGGCAGTGAGTGTTATAGTGAGGAGGGGGCTCCAGAGAGGCAGAGTGTGTTATAGTGAGGAGGGGGCTCCAGAGAAACAGAGTGTGTTATAGTGAGGAGGGGACACCAGAGAGGCAGAGTGTGTTATAGTGAGGAGGGGCCTCCAGAGAGGCAGAGTGTGTTATAGTGAGGAGGGGGCTCCAGAGAGGCAGAGTGTGTTATAGTGAGAAGGGGACTCCAGAGAGGCAGAGAGTGTTATAGTGAGGAGGGGGCTCCAGAGAGGCAGTGAGTGTTATAGTGAGGAGGGGGCTCCAGAGAGGCAGTGAGTGTTATAGTGAGGAGGGGGCTCCAGAGAGGCAGAGAGTGTTATAGTGAGGAGGGGGCTCCAGAGAGGCAGAGTGTGTTATAGTGAGGAGGGGGCTCCAGAGAGGCAGTGAGTGTTATAGTGAGGAGGGGGCTCCAGAGAGGCAGAGTGTGTTATAGTGAGGAGGGGACACCAGAGAGGCAGAGAGTGTTATAGTGAGGAGGGGGCTCCAGAGAGGCAGTGAGTGTTATATCGAGGAGGGGACACCAGAGAGGCAAAGTGTGTTATAGTGAGGAGGGGAAACCAGAGAGGCAGAGAGTGTTATAGTGAGGAGGGGGGCTCCAGAGAGGCAGTGAGTGTTATAGTGAGGAGGGGGCTCCAGAGAGGCAGAGTGTGTTATAGTGAGGAGGGGACACCAGAGAGGCAGAGAGTGTTATAGTGAGGAGGGGGCTCCAGAGAGGCAGTGAGTGTTATAGTGAGGAGGGGGCTCCAGAGAGGCAGTGAGTGTTATAGTGAGGAGGGGACTCCAGAGAGGCAGAGTGTGTTATGGTGAGTAGGGGGCTCCAGAGAGGCAGTGAGTGTTATAGTGAGGAGGGGGCTCCAGAGAGGCAGAGTGTGTTATAGTGAGGAGGGGGCTCCAGAGAAACAGAGTGTGTTATAGTGAGGAGGGGACACCAGAGAGGCAGAGTGTGTTATAGTGAGGAGGGGCCTCCAGAGAGGCAGAGTGTGTTATAGTGAGGAGGGGGCTCCAGAGAGGCAGAGTGTGTTATAGTGAGAAGGGGACTCCAGAGAGGCAGAGAGTGTTATAGTGAGGAGGGGGCTCCAGAGAGGCAGTGAGTGTTATAGTGAGGAGGGGGCTCCAGAGAGGCAGTGAGTGTTATAGTGAGGAGGGGGCTCCAGAGAGGCAGAGAGTGTTATAGTGAGGAGGGGCTCCAGAGAGGCAGAGTGTGTTATAGTGAGGAGGGGGCTCCAGAGAGGCAGTGAGTGTTATAGTGAGGAGGGGGCTCCAGAGAGGCAGAGTGTGTTATAGTGAGGAGGGGACACCAGAGAGGCAGAGAGTGTTATAGTGAGGAGGGGGGCTCCAGAGAGGCAGTGAGTGTTATATCGAGGAGGGGACACCAGAGAGGCAAAGTGTGTTATAGTGAGGAGGGGAAACCAGAGAGGCAGAGAGTGTTATAGTGAGGAGGGGGCTCCAGAGAGGCAGTGAGTGTTATAGTGAGGAGGGGGCTCCAGAGAGGCAGAGTGTGTTATAGTGAGGAGGGGACACCAGAGAGGCAGAGAGTGTTATAGTGAGGAGGGACTCCAGAGAGGCAGAGTGTGTTATAGTGAGGAGGGGACACCAGAGAGGCAGAGAGTGTTATAGTGAGGAGGGGACACCAGAGAGGCAGAGTGTGTTATAGTGAGGAGGGGCCTCCAGAGAGGCAGTGAGTGTTATAGTGAGAAGGGGACTCCAGAGAGGCAGAGAGTGTTATAGTGAGGAGGGGCTCCAGAGAGGCAGAGAGTGTTATAGTGAGGAGGGGCTCCAGAGAGGCAGAGAGTGTTATAGTGAGGAGGGGCCTCCAGAGAGGCAGTGAGTGTTATAGTGAGGAGGGGCCTCCAGAGAGGCAGAGTGTGTTATGGTGAGTAGGGGGCTCCAGAGAGGCAGTGAGTGTTATAGTGAGGAGGGGGCTCCAGAGAGGCAGAGTGTGTTATAGTGAGGAGGGGGCTCCAGAGAGACAGAGTGTGTTATAGTGAGGAGGGGACACCAGAGAGGCAGAGTGTGTTATTGTGAGGAGGGGGCTCCAGAGAAGCAGAGTGTGTTATAGTGAGGAGGGGGCTCCAGAGAGGCAGAGTGTGTTATAGTGAGAAGGGGACTCCAGAGAGGCAGAGAGTGTTATAGTGAGGAGGGGGCTCCAGAGAGGCAGTGAGTGTTATAGTGAGGAGGGGGCTCCAGAGAGGCAGTGAGTGTTATAGTGAGGAGGGGACTCCAGAGAGGCAGAGTGTGTTATAGTGAGGAGGGGGCTCCAGAGAGGCAGAGAGTGTTATAGTGAGGAGGGGGCTCCAGAGAGGCAGAGTGTGTTATAGTGAGGAGGGGGCTCCAGAGAGGCAGAGTGTGTTATAGTGAGAAGGGGACTCCAGAGAGGCAGTGAGTGTTATAGTGAGGAGGGGGCTCCAGAGAGGCAGTGAGTGTTATAGTGAGGAGGGGGCTCCAGAGAGGCAGAGTGTGTTATAGTGAGGAGGGGACACCAGAGAGGCAGAGTGTGTTATAGTGAGAAGGGGGCTCCAGAGAGGCAGAGTGTGTTATAGTGAGGAGGGGGCTCCAGAGAGGCAGAGTGTGTTATAGTGAGAAGGGGACTCCAGAGAGGCAGAGTGTGTTATAGTGAGGAGGGGAAACCAGAGAGGCAGAGTGTGTTATAGTGAGGAGGGGCCTCCAGAGAGGCAGTGAGTGTTATAGTGAGGAGGGGACTCCAGAGAGGCAGAGAGTGTTATAGTGAGGAGGGGAAACCAGAGAGGCAGAGTGTGTTATAGTGAGGAGGGGACTCCAGAGAGGCAGAGTGTGTTATAGTGAGGAGGGGACACCAGAGAGGCAGAGTGTGTTATAGTGAGGAGGGGGCTCCAGAGAGGCAGAGTGTGTTATAGTGAGGAGGGGGATGCAGAGAGGCAGTGAGTGTTATAGTGAGGAGGGGACACCAGAGAGGCAGAGTGTGTTATAGTGAGGAGGGGGCTCCAGAGAGGCAGAAAGAGTTATAGTGAGGAGGGGGCTCCAGAGAGGCAGAGAGAGTTATAGTGAGGAGGGGACTCCAGAGAGGCAGAGTGTGTTATAGTGAGGAGGGGGCTCCAGAGAGGCAGAGAGTGTTATAGTGAGGAGGGGGCTCCAGAGAGGCAGAGTGTGTTATAGTGAGGAGGGGACACCAGAGAGGCAGAGTGTGTTATAGTGAGAAGGGGACTCCAGAGAGGCAGAGAGTGTTATAGTGAGGAGGGGACTCCAGAGAGGCAGAGTGTGTTATAGTGAGGAGGGGCTCCAGAGAGGCAGAGTGTGTTATAGTGAGGAGGGGACACCAGAGAGGCAGAGAGTGTTATAGTGAGGAGGGGCCTCCAGAGAGGCAGTGAGTGTTATAGTGAGGAGGGGGCTCCAGAGAGGCAGAGAGTGTTATAGTGAGGAGGGGCTCCAGAGAGGCAGAGTGTGTTATAGTGAGGAGGGGACACCAGAGAGGCAGTGAGTGTTATAGTGAGGAGGGGCCTCCAGAGAGGCAGAGAGTGTTATAGTGAGGAGGGGGCTCCAGAGAGGCAGAGAGTGTTATAGTGAGGAGGGGGCTCCAGAGAGGCAGAGAGTGTTATAGTGAGGAGGGGGGCTCCAGAGAGGCAGTGAGTGTTATAGTGAGGAGGGGACTCCAGAGAGGCAGAGTGTGTTATAGTGAGGAGGGGACTCCAGAGAGGCAGAGTGTGTTATAGTGAGGAGGGGGCTCCAGAGAGGCAGAGAGTGTTATAGTGAGGAGGGGGCTCCAGAGAGGCAGTGAGTGTTATAGTGAGGAGGGGACTCCAGAGAGGCAGAGTGTGTTATAGTGAGGAGGGGCTCCAGAGAGGCAGAGTGTGTTATAGTGAGGAGGGGGCTCCAGAGAGGCAGAGTGTGTTATAGTGAGGAGGGGGCTCCAGAGAGGCAGAGTGTGTTATAGCGGACAGGATGGTCCAATTGGAGGGGGGAGGAGTGAGTCTGATCTGAAAAGGACAGGACTGTATGATATGGAGGGACAAGAGGGTCTGATCTTGGGGGACAGGAGGGACTGACCTGGAAGGGAAGGGAGAGACTGATCTAGAGAGAATAGGAGGGTCTGACAAGGAGGGGACAGGAAAGGTTGATCTGGAGGGGACAGGAGTATCTGATCTTGGGGGTCCGCAGGGTCTGATCTGGAGGGGGCAGGATTATCTGATCTTGGGGGGCAGAAGGGTCAGATCTGGAGGGGGCAGCAAGGACTGATCTGGGGGACATGAGGGTCTATGTCAAGGGGACAGAAGTATCTAATCTGGAGGGATAAGAGGGTCTGATCTTGGGTGACAGGAAGGTCTGATCTGAAGGGCACAGTTGGTACTGATATGGGGGACATGAGGGTCTATATCAAGGGGACAGGAGGGTCTGATCTGGGAGGGGACACAGAAGTATCTAATCTGGAGGGATAAGAGGGTCTGATCTTGGGTTTACAGGAAGGTCTGATCTGAAGGGCACAGTAGGTACTGATATGGGGGGCATGAGGGTCTATCTCTATGGGACAGGAGGGTCTGATGCGTTATATACATTTGAACAAATATAAATATGATCTTTTATAATAAACGTATGGGCAGTAGCTGCGTTCTGGGCATGTTTGGGTGATCCCACTGTAGCCCGGCGCTGCCTGCCAGCAGGGAAGGTTATGTCCTGGTTGGGTAGAGGTTGCTGCAGAGTCAGCTCTTTCTGCGCAGTGTGAATATAAAATGATAATGACCCGTAGCTCTTGAATAAAATACCTGCACATTACACTGCACCAATGGCCCAGAGAATCCGACGCTGCCCCCGCGGCTCATTACTCCCAGATATTAATGTTATGTCCTCTGTAGCGAGAAGCAGTTATGCACTGAATACAAGAACAAGGGAAACGAGAGGAGGGTGAAGGTTAAGATGGGATAATCCTATACTGAGGGTGTAGTGGATACAGGGAATGACCTTACAGTAGTAAAGCATTTCATGAATTAAAGCAATTCAGACATCATGTACCAATATTGACTGAATATATTTTGATGGGCCCCCTGTCTGAGGGCTAGTTGTAATCTAAAAAGGGAGGGAAGGTGAACAACCCGTGAAAGTGTAAATTAACTAAACTTTAGATCGCTCACTTTCCTTACTTTTATAATCTTTAAACCCCCTTATTTAAATGAATGGTAAAACATCCACTGCGTCCCAAGCTTGTATCCAATTAGTTAGATGTATTTAATTAATTGGCATGTGCCTGCATGATACATTAGTGCCCCCCCCTGCAGCCAGTTCAGGGCCCCTGTCCATCACTCTGTATATATTCCTGCACACTCAGCATTTTCTGATGATCCCAGTAATTGGGATTTAGTTAAACCATCAGCAATTTCAAAGTACCCAGAATGGGAGCCAAGAGCTGCCAGGTCAGGATATGCACAGTGCCACTGCTTTTTAGTTTCAAAAATATAATCTGATACTGCAAACATATAAAATGATTAATACAGCATACCTTAGCTTTAGTGCTCTTATACTAAAAGATTAGGGTCCGCTGTAGGGCTATTTTTAAAGGATTCTAAGCTCAAAGACAGGGCCATCCATTTCTTGCAATGTGTTAATATTGTTAGTATTGTTGATCACGACGCATGTATAGCGCTACGGAATATGTTGGCGCGATACAAAAAAACAATAATAATAATAATAATAATATAGGGGACAAGGAATTATTCAATACTGTTTATTATCAAATAGAGCACTGCAAACTAAGTGAAAAAGGTTAGAATTGTTAAAACCTATGGATATTTCATAAGAAGATTTATATAACCCAGTTATTTGTTCAGCTGTCTGATGCTCCGTATGTAAGGAGTCTGCACGATCTGCAAGGACAAAAAATCGCAAGCGCCCTGCAAATGGCAATAAAGCTCTTGTTGCTGCAACCAAAAAATGTCAGCTTGTTCCTCTGGGTACTTTAGGTATTCTAATCTCAAAGGCAAAAAGTGTAGAAGTTGTTATTGCAGAAAAGACAAATATGAACAATTGATCTATCCTGTTATGGTGTCGGGACAGGTCCACCGCTGCAGTGCGGCCTCCAACCGCTAGATGGCACTGCCGAAATTTGCAGAGCTACCGATATGTGAGAGAAGTTCTAAGCTTATGTAAATCTATTTGCAAAAGGAAATTTCAATTGCACAGTTGGTTAATCTAAAATATAACTTTTATTGTGTAGCTATTAAAAAAAGGTATACACACAACTTTATATACACTTAATTAATATATGGCGATTAAAAATATAATATAATTGTATATAATAATATACAAAGTCAGCAGCGTCCACAGCAGTGAGATAACTAATTAAAGGTACATTTAAACTTGTGCTTAGCTCTAAGAATCACAGTGTGACTATATACATCATAGCAAAATATATAACGGGTTTAGTATTGAAGTTTAGACAGTCCATAAACTCCACAATATTGCAATAATGAATATCAGAAAAAAGGAAGGTGTGAAGGATAGCCAAAAAAATATATAAATAGTAATGAGAATTTACTTACATTAAACTTTGGCCCTCATTTGTGGCGGAGGTTTGAGGACCCCACTACTTACCCTCTGGGAGAATGACCTCCAAAAAGTGAAAAAAATCTATACTGTCTAACAAATAAGACGAATTCCCAATTAGTTGATTAGATAGCGTTAATGCATAATATAACAGGTAATCTTCTTAAAGTATTTGTAGCAAAAAGTAACACCAGTAATACTATATTAGTATCATAATTGCAAAGTGTTAAATAGTATGTACAGCACAAGTAATGTATAATACATAGGAGATACTCATGTAATCGTCTGTGTCATGTTGTGAGTAGCAACTCACGAGTCTGTATCACGCTGACAGTTCAGCGTCTGACGTCATCAGCTGTGGACACAGGAAACTGGTCGACGCATGTGTTTCGCGTTAGTGCTTCTTCAAAGGACCAGTATAATGTTAGCCTAACCCTTGAACTAACCCTAACCCTCACCCTAACCCTAACAGTTTACCTAAGCCTTGACTCTATGCTATGGCACCAGAATATCGGCAGCGCCATCTAGCGGATGCTCAACGCTACTGCTGCTGCCTTGTGCTGCGCTACCATAAGAGGATAGGACCGAACAATTACAGGGAGTGCTTATTATTTCTTCCACTGACCTGAAGGAATGTGCCTATGGGCTCAATGAATCTTAGAGTGCAGAGACTGTTGCTTATGGTTATGTTAAATACACAGTTTGAGTGCCATAAAAAACATCACTGCATCATTTTTAAACAACTGTTCTACATGATGATGTGATTAAGTTTTAAAGACTTCAGTAGCCCTTTAATCTTTTGATGATTTACACTTGAAAACATTGCAAGTGATTAATAACGTAAAAATAAAAAACAGCCAATAATTTATTACCTTTTATATGCAGTTATTCTGCAGTGAAACCAATAATTTCAGCTGATCAACTTCCTGAACTAGAAGGAGACTTTGAATGCACAAGACGTTTCTGTCTACATAGTGGGACTGCGGCAGCTCTAAAACTGAACTCAACAGAAAATGTATTAGTTTACAAAGACACACATCCTGAGACAGTAGCAGACAGAATCAGGTTAGAAAAGAAAAGGGAACCCTGCAGTAAAGAATAATTGCATATAAAAAAATGCAAAGATTGTGTTAATTTTAAATTTCTAAAATATTTTTGCCAGGATCAAGGGTTAATATTCAAATACTGTATCATAAAAAGTTTGCTCTCTTGGTCTGGTCCTATTAAATGCTGCCAGTGCGAGCAAGCTTTGTGACGGGATCATAAATTCACACACTTCCTTTCTTAGTCCACCTGGCCTTGGGTCTTCAGGGGTCTTGTAGAAGGCCAAGAAACTGGAAAAATTCAGAATAAAGTGCAGGCATTAACGGGAAGTGTGTCTGAGCCAGTCACAGATACTGCCGGCTCCTAAGTGCTATCGACAAGTGCAAGACCTGCTCTGCCATTAGCTACGTTGTATATTGATTCTCTTCAGTTAACAAGAACATCCGTGTTTCTATAATCCCGGCAGCTCCGTACACCTCTACTTTTCGTGTTATTGGTAATTGTTTGGAAGGGGATTATCGAGCTGAGACTATCGAGACACGGAGCCTCCACAATCTATAAATGGGTGGGGGCTTCTTAATACACAACTGGGGTCTTACACAGTTATTATAGAAACAGCACACTTACAAATAAATATCATTACAATTGGTTATTATTAAGAAAATGAGTGGAAGGGTTAGATAATTGAGCTTGAAAGTAGGGTATTTTATGCATAAATGAATCTATACAGCGCCCCCCCTCTCTAATAATCTTTATCAAGAGCAATTCATTAACTTTCAAAATGGTGGATGATATAGGAAGTGAGTATGTTTAGCTAGTGTAAATATAAATAAAAAAAAAAATAAAAATAAAAAAAAAAATATATATATATATGTATATATATATATATATATATATATATATATATATATATATATATATTTATATATATATATATATATTTATATATATATATATATATATATATATATATATATATATATATATATATATATATTTCTGCAGAGATTCAGCCAAAGACACTGGACCTGATACCAACCATTCTGCAGATTCACTTTCCGACTGTCACTTCCCAGTTGCATTTATCACAAGGACTGAGCACCCATTTCTGCAGAGATTCAACCAAAGACACTGGACCTGACACCGTCCATTCTGCACATTCACTTTCCGACTGTTACTTCTCGGTTGCATTTACCACCAGGACTTAGCACCCATTTCTGCAGAGATTCAACCGAAGATACTGGACATGGTACCATCCATTCTGCAGATGCTCTTTCCAAATGTCACTTCTCAGTTGCATTTACCACCAGGACTGAGCACCCATTTCTGCAGAGATTCAGCCAAAGACACTGGACCTGATACCATCCATTCTGTAGATTCACTTTCCGACTGTCACTTCCCAGTTGCATTTATCACCAGGACTGAGCACCCATTTCTGCAGAGATTCAACCAAAGACACTGGACCTGATACCATCCATTCTGCAGATTCACTTACCGACTGTCACTTCTCGGTTGCATTTACCACCAGGACTTATCACCCATTTCTGCAGAGATTCGACCAAAGACACTGGACATGTTACCATCCATTCTGCAGATGCTCTTTCCAAAAGTCACTTCTCAGTTGCATTTACCACCAGGACTGAGCACCCATTTCTGCAGAGATTTAGCCAAAGACACTGGACATGGTACCATCCATTCTGCAGATTCTCTTTCCATTTTACTATTTCTATTTACCTTTTTTCTTTTGCCTCTAGACCTAGACCCTCACACAGCACCACCCCTCTGCCTCTGAACTCAAGTAACATATTATTCTACTTAAGAAAATAGATAATTAAGAGCTGAAAATGAGGAGAATTATAGGGTGGCCCTGTGTATTTAATTCATGCTTGATCTTTCAAGCTCAATTATCTGACATTTCCACTGAAAATATTTAATAATAGCAGATTGTAATTATAATATATATATATATAATAATAATAATGTAATTATATTTATGTATGTGTGGTTTGCATTTCTGCATTAAGTATACAATTTAATTTCTGGACCAAACCATCTTTGCCTTGAATGTGGGATTGAAAACTAATGAGCATTCCATCCATCTTGTTGACAGCAATGACAGTTATAGCTGCCACTTTCCCATTGTGCAAATAGAAGTTTCCTCTGCATTCAAAGTCTCTCTCAGGAAATCTATCGACAGAAACCAAAATGGTAGATTCCACTGCAGTGTGATTGCATACAACGTGTAGTACATTAGAGTAGGCTGTATATTATATTTTTATATTCTAAAAAAAAAAAAAAGTTTTCACTCTTTTCAATTGCAGTTTTTTCAAATATTTTGTTATTTGTAAGACTGCAGTGGTCCTTTAAAGCAGACCCATCCATAGGGCCAGCGTCAGACTTGGCAGTGTGTGCCCAGAGGGCATGGTGCCACTGTGTTCTGTACAAGATTTATTTGGGTAAGGATGGTACAGATGAGAGGAACGGTCCAAAAATAATGTGGGAGAGAAAAGAGACACAGAGACAGTGCCCCCCGCACCCACCCCCAGCAACAAAAGCAATGAGGTTACAGGGGGCTTTATAGGAATAAATCTATCAGATCCTGAATAGAGCTGGAGAGGGGAACTCACTAATACCCATGTGTGAGCAGCCCTGGGGTGTGACTGATGGGTTACAGGGCATTATACCCTTCATAGGGGCATTCTCATCACCAGGGAAATACCCTGACCTTAATCTAACTGCACCCCTCAAACAGCATCAATCACCACAAACGTCTCTCTGGATTTAGCTTTAATTTGTTTTAAGTTTATAATTAAAGGATCTTTGTCATTTATACCATTAATTGAACACTGAAGTCCTACATTTTTTGTTATTCTTTTAAAAGCTCAAGACATCAGAAAAGTTTTTTTTTGTATAAAAACTGAGAGCCCGATACAACTGAGCTATCGTTAGTTACCGGAGCCCGTAAGTTCATTTGCTATTCAATTGGCGTCTTTTTGTAGGTTCCAAATGGGTTATGGGCTTAAAAAACTCTGCAATGGTTAAACCCGTAACTTTGCAGACTCCCGAAGCATTTGATCTTTCCCGTCCGCAAGAGTTACATTGGCTAAAATCGCTATTCAATTGCTCCAATTCCCCAAGCCCGCAAATTGTTTCACACCTGTAAATGGCAAATAGGGGGAAATCCTACGAGTGCTAGAGAGGACCCGCAAGGGGTTAAACACCTATTCGTAGCACTGTAAATTAAAAAAAAAAAAAAAACAATACTGAACTGTAAATAACGGGGAAAGCGATGAAAGACATTAGAATTAATTGCACAACAGTCTCAAGCTCGCAAATCGTCAGTAAAAGAAATGTATTTTTATGTTTCATTTTGGGGTAAATCGATCTCAGGTATCAATGAGTTAATACATATCAGGCCACCCATATGGACTAGAACAGTATTGACATAAATTTTTGCAAATTTTGAAGGTTTGCGAGTCCTATCACATATCGGACCCCCGGACCTAATTGATTGACATGTACCCTCCATGTTTTACAGACGTAATGATAGTGGTCTCACTTTCTATCGGCTGTTTCGAACTGGGAGGTTATGGTCTTGCTTAATTAATCATATTCCCGTCTATTGATACTTCAGAAGCTATTAATCCAGTAATGAGGTGAGTAGGTACTGATAACAAGATCAGTCTTGCGGGATGATTTTGTTAGCTGAGTGACAGTCAATATGTAGTAAATCCCAAACAATTTTTTTATTACTAAATGGCATTTCTCCATCCTTTCTCCTGACATGTTACAGGAAAGTGAGGCAAATTTCTGGACTGCAACAACTATGTGCTTCATCCCCATTGTTTTTAATGTAAATCTAGATGTGAAAACACAGATAACAAACTCTGCGTGATTCCTTCTTAAGACGTCCTCCCAACTTTCCTCCACTTCGCTGACATAGTCAATCAAACATATTGTTCATTAACTCTTTCAGATTAATTGTTCATATTGTTAAATTAAAATAATGAATTATTGAGTGAGCTATAGTTTAGAAAATGTACAATAAGGTTACCCTGAGAGAACTGTTTGCAGCATATCTTTTTCTGATACAGTGGAAGAAAGTCTTTGGAATTCATCTTCTGATTAAATATTACCAGGCGTTTTTTTTGTCATATTTGATGGCTTATTTTTCATAGAGGGAATTTTCACACAGACTTTTTATTTGAGTAAATAACATTTTTAAAAGGGAATTAAGTGCATGTGAGGGGTATTTTTCCCGGCCAATAGCAATATAATAAGACGCATATTTTGGGTGTGGATATGTGGATATTGTTCGAGTGGGTGGGAGACAAACACATTGGGGATATTTTTCCAAAGGTTACAAGGGGAGATACAGCCTGGGGTGGGGGATTTGTTAGAGGGAGGGTGTGTTGTTTGCATGTGCAGCATATTTTAAATTGTTTTGTAGGGGAGATTGTTAAAGGGGGCTTATTTATACAGTGAGTGGGGTATATGTTGGGGGGGTTGCTTATATTGAAACCCACCAACTTCAGTATATCAAGTAGGATCAGAATACATCTGGAATTCATCTCACAGACGAATTCTCTCCAGCCCAGGACACGATAATATCCTATATCATGTAAAGACAACACACACATCTCCCTCCTGCCCCTGGGTCTCTCCTCCTCTCCATCATCCAGCCCTGAACCACAAATAACTCATTTGTAACAATCACATCACCCGGGGTCCCCAGTTCCTCCTGTCTGAGTTGAGAAATATGACGTATCTGTTTAAGAGCCTCAGCAATAGAGCTTTTAATGCCTTAAGTGCATATGGGACCTGTCCATACTGTATTAATGTACTTACAAGCCCAGAGCAGGAACCTGAAGGGTTAAAGAACAGGACAAATATATTCACAATGAAATAGTGTTGTAGCAGGTAAGGGAAGAAAAAAACAAGTGCATTATTATTCAATTCAGTTTTCCAGTAGCCTAATCATTTAATTACACTAATACTAATGTAAGAGGCTCAGCAAAGACTGGCCGTAGACAGGGTGGAGACGGTTGACTTTTGTGAGGGGCCTGCCCTGGAAGGGGGACTCCATGCTGGCAGGCATTTATATTATGTCATCAGGGAAGGATGAATAAAGCTCATAGAAACAGCCAATATGGATCCTAAGTTTCAGATATTTTGTCCATATATGATAACCTATAATTCAAAGTCTATGATAATATACCCAAGATTTAAGAGGTGGCGTTGGGTAGATAAACCGTTGAATAAATATAGTCACACACAAACATATACATATACTGTGCACTGTTTAACACATATATGGCCCAAAATTGCATGAAAAAAAAAATGGAGGTCCTTGGCTGTTAACTTTGTACAGCCCTTAAGAATGGTACAATGAGCTTCTGATTCTCTGGCAATGCGTTGGTATTAATGCCTTAGTTTTGGGGGCTGCAGGATCCGACAAGATCAAATCCATATTCACCTTCTAGATCAGATCTTTCTATCTTATAAAGACCATACCCTCCCCTCCCCTCCAAAAAGACACACCTATCCCCCCCGATCAGACCTTCCTGTACCCTAAATATCTGATTCTCATGATCCTTCTATATCAGACCCTCTTGTTCTCTTAGGATCAGACCCTCCTGACCCCTCCATATCACATTCTCCTGTCCTCTCTATATCAGGCCCTCTTGTCCCATCTAGATCAGACCCTTCTGTCCCTTCCAGACAAGAGACACCTGTCCCCTCAGTTCAAACTCTCATGTAACCTCCATATCAGACACCCCTGTGCCATCTAGAGCAGACCCTCCTGTCCCCTCCATATCACACCCTCCCGTCCCCTCTATACCATACACACTTGTCCCTTCAACATCAGACCATCCTGTCCCCTCCAGATCAGATCATCCTTTCCCCTCCAGATCAGACACAACTTCCCTCCATAGATCAGACTTCCCTGCCCCCCCACCCTATATAAGACCCTCCTGTCTACCCAGATTATATCTGCCTGCCCTTCCACACAATACCAACCTTACCCTTAGAACAGATATCCCCCCCAGCAGTCTTTATCACCTCTTCTGCAGCTCCATTCCACAATCAAAAACTCATTTTGTAAAGTATCACCTCTCCCATCTCCTCTCAGTGCCCTCTTTTTATAACATCTTTCTTATACGTATATTTTACAATTTCCTCTTGACATGGACCCTTTGTAAACTTGTTTATTGATCGGACCCCTTTCCTGGTAACACAGACCCAGCAAGCTCCTGACAATCAGATACCATAGACCTGATAAGCGCAGCCCCCTCCTCTCTCGCTCTGAATCCCTCCCATGCTTCATTATCTCAGTGATGGAAAGCTCCTGCAGAGGAATCTGTCCAGAATGGGTTATTTTTCAAATGATATGTGGAAGGTTGTTCATTCCATGCAGGAATATATTTCACAACTTGCTGTGTGTGATAAACCAGCAGATACCCACCTCCGGCAAAGCTATAAAATATATGGTGCTGTGTCAAGGTATTTATAAGACCAAATGTGCTAAGGATTATGGGGTCATTTTTCAAAGTTCAAGTTCACACATCTTTTGCTTCAAATATATATATATATGAGGAGTGAGGTAGCCGTGAATAATACACACACACACATATATATTTGTCTATATATTTATATATATTTATCTATATTTATATATATGTGTGTATATATATATGTGTATATATATATATATATATATAAAAGTGTGTGTGTGAATGTGTGTATGAATGGTCTGCAATCATTTGTTTTAGTCTAAAAGCATTTAGCTTTATTTACACCTACTGAACCAGTAGTAGCTCCACCATTGGTTTATAAGAAAATGCAGTTTCTTAAAATAACATTCAATTAACAAATTACTATAGTTTTAAATAATACCATATTTTAAACCTCTGCAGTTCCTACACTTTTTAGGCCCATTCTTACCCTATATTATATATCATCTGAGTGATTTATATGCCAGAACCTAAAGGATTGACCCATACACACATCATTATAGGAATTGGAATTAACAGACACAATGTAAATCTAGAGTGATATACTCATCAAAGGTCTTGAGGTAATGAGTGTTAGCCATTAGACAATGGACTGGTCCATCATCACCAAGCCATGTGTGAACTGCCCATTAACTATAGCCATTAGTGTCAAATGGTTTCCAGGCCACCATTTTGGATATATTACTGCAACTCTCAAAATGCCTCATTTGCTCTTAAATAAAAGGTATATTGAGGGCTGGATTAACCATTAAGCAAAACAAGCACATGCTTAGGGCATCAAGGGAAGGGGGGGGCGCCATAGAAGTTGTTCGTTGCCAGATTTACTATGGGCCATAAGGTGCAAAACTGCAAATGGCGCAGCTGAACCAGGTTCTACAAAAAGGGACTCCCAAAACAAATAAAAAAAGAATTACAAATATATAAATACAGTAATAGAAATAATAATAAAATAGTGATTCTTGTACGGTGCTTTGGGATAAAGCAGTTTCTCCTAAGATTCTTAACTCAAAACAGGGCCCTTCAACTTCTGAATATGTTAAACTTGTATTTCCCTTGTTCTTATCCCCTGTACAGAGCTACAGAATATGTTGGCGCGATACAAATAAAAGATAATAATAATAATAATAATAAAATAATAATAATAGAGGTTAGTGATTTACATTGTAATTGTTTACAATTGTTCATATTTTTTATTATATATATATGGAGGCACCAAAATCTTTTACGTGATTAGGGCCTCTAAACGTCTTAATCCAGCCCGTGTATACTCTACTTAATACCCCCAAGCCCCATTAAGCCCATTTTAATCCTGTATTTACATTACACTATTTTTAAGAACTTGGCTTGATAATGGCGTTTGTTTAAAGACAATTAAAACTAGCAGCCTTTAATTGTATTAATTGTTATTAATAATTATTCTGTTGTGGTCTTTGTTGTTTCCTACAACTGAGAAGAGACCTTGAAAGTGGAAATCCTTAATAGAGGATCTTTCAATAGGACTAATTAAAATCCTATCAGTGTACAAGTCCCTTGCATGTTAGGAAATCAGTTCAATGGCTGCCCCCAGTAAAACAGAATTACAGATAATAAATTCAGGCTGTACTCAGGTTTTATTTTCTAATAATATTTGCCTGTTATCATGTTTGATTCTTTAAAATGACATATTGTTAAATGGTCAAAATATTTCATTATGGCCTGGAATAACTAAACATGGTAAGTGGCAAACTGTTCTAAAAAGCAAAGAAAAAAAAAAAGGAAATAAAAACAGCCCTTGCATTACAATTCAGATGGATTATTCTTTAATGCGGGACTCTTTACCCAGCTGATTTTGTCTGCTACTTTATCCGGAAAAAGCACTGGCAATATTAGCTGCCACGTTCAGATAGAAGCTTTCCTTGCATTCAAACTGTCCTCCCACCTGCAGAAACCAAAACGAGTTCCATTGCAGTACAATTACATATAAAAGGTAATACATTATAGGTGGTATTATATTTAACATTCCAAAACATTTTCCAAATTTTTAAGCATAGTTCTTGAAAAAAGTTAATCTCACAAGTATGACTGCAGTAGCCCTTTAATTCCCCCAGATACTGTCAAGTTTATTAAAAGATAGATGTGAATAATAACATCTGTTGATGGGCTCTAACGGATGTGTTACTAATGGTTTGAAATGATGGGTTGCTTAATAAAAAAAAAATTGTACTGATTTGTCAAGCAGGAGGCGGGAGGGCATCAGTCTCCTCCTGCCACAAAGTGTTATTGTGTTGGGTTTATTGGAGGCGAGGGTGACAGGGCTTCCTAGAGATAGGGCCATGAATAAAATAGTGCATGGTCTCCAGACATAATTGAACTGCCAGTGTAGATGATACAGAATGAATTTGATATCTTAATGGCGTGAGATAGCGGCGAGTAATGGAGGCCGTGCGGGGAGAGTTAATGAAGACACACATCAAGGAGATGACATGACCGCGCCGAGATATCAGCCCATGAATGCTGCATCTCGACCAAATGTTTTATATTATTATGATTTGAAGGTGGACAATGTGGGGGAAGACCCCACCTAGATACTGTGCACAATTCTGGGTATATATATATATATATTTATATATGTATATATATATATATATATATATATATATATATATACAGTAATCTCCTGATTATCCAGCACTCAACTAACCGGCATCAATTCCCCATTTAAAAAAAAACTACCGCTAAACCGGCATAACCGGCACTATCAGGCAATATTCGGCAGTTCGAGACTGCAAAAAAAAAAAAACTAACTTTTTTTCTAATTGTTTTTTCTGGGCCTAAATAGCCCAGTTTAGGTACAAATGCCTTTTTAAAGACATTTTGGGGGGTTTAAGGGTCGATTAGACCCTTAAATTCGTGGACTCCCGATTAACCAGCAACTACACTTATCTGGCAATAGGGAGTCCCCGTGGGTGCTGGATAGCAGGGAGTTTACTGTATATATATATATATATATATATATATATATATATATATATATATATATATATATAAAAAAACATTGATCTATCTATCTATTTACCTATATATACAGGTGGCCCGCAGATTAAGGACGAGATACGTTCCTGAGAACGTCTTTAAACCGGATTTGTATGTAACTCGGATCCCTGATGAATAATAATAAGAAGAAGAACAAAACTATAATGAATCATACGTGGTAATAATAATACAGTGAAATACTGTAATAATAATAATAATAGCCATGTACTGCAATAATAAGTTACAGAAACTATTGTGCTTTCTCTTTTAATTTAAACAAACAAAACATAAAACTCATACTAAAAACCTTGGGAGCACATACTTTTCTTTTTATTTCAATATTTTTTATTGGCTCACAAGTAAATGTAACATAAAACAGAAGGGAAAACAATATGATATCAGTAACAAGCCATGGCATGTACAATGTCAGTGTAAAAGATACAATAAAAAATATAAACATGGCCCGAAGATATACAATATTAATTTACAAGTGAGTATCACCATCAACCATTTTCCTTTTTCAACAATAAAAATATATAACAAAACAAGAATAATACGAATGGGGAAGGGAAGGAAGTAAAGGCAGATTATTTTATCATATATTTATTTTAATCTTTTATTTATTTACTTTTTTTCGAATTTTTAAGGTTAGAACTATAATAATAAAGAATGTCAACTCACTGTTTATTCCGATCTCCATTAAGGATGCCAGGCCCCACGCTCCTTTTTTTTGTGGGTCAAGGAAACTCAAGTTTCCCAAATGGATAAGATTATAGAATAAGTGTCGGAAATTTGTGTATGTGTATGAGTTTTTTGTTAATTATTATGTATTTTATCTTGTTAATTATTTCTTTTAAGGAAAGGTTGGTATTTTTCCACCTCTTGGCAATATGATTTTTAACTACTAATAGTAGATATTGGAGTAATTTATTCTGGGATTTAGTTAGGAGGGAAGATTGATGTCCCAATAAACAAACTTCAATGGAGGGTGTTACCTGGGTAAATAAGAGGGTTAAGGCCAATTGAGTTATTTCATACAATAATTTTTGGGCTTTTGGGCAGGTCCACCACGTGTGGAAAAAAGATCCCATGTCCGGGCATCCCCCAGCGGATTCTTGAGGATTTATTCTATGGAGTCTCTCTGGGGTGATATAGGTTATATGTAGAACCTTTAGTGAGGTTTCTAATAGGCTGTAATATATATATATATATATATATATATATATATATATATATATATATATATATATATATATATATATATATACATATATATATATATATATATATATATACATATATATATATATATATATATATATATATATATATATATATATATAAATATATATTTAGATATTATAAGTACTGTAACCTGCGATCCATCTTACGCTTGATCAGAAATCTGATTGACTAATTACATATTTCATTGTAAGTTTACTTTAGGAAAATGCATTTCCATAACATTCAATTCATAAAGTATTTGTTATTACCTAATAACACTGTATTTGGAACCTCTGCTGTGTCGTTTTGAATTTCACAACTTTATATTACTAAAACTCCAAGGAATAATATTTTTATTAAACAGTGAGTCTGATCTGGCGAGATTAAATATCGCTGCCGATCCCTGGGGATTAAACGCCAGTTTAACTAAAGTCTGAGGATTAGAAACTAAAAACTGATTAGCTTACACATAAAACCTGCTTCTTTTCAAGATGTTGTGTTTTTGATTTAACTTGAGAGAAATGGAAGTTTGGAATTATCCACGGAAAACATCAGAGCTAGAATTCTTATTGCAGGAGGGGATCGGCAGATCAGGCTCTACGGCGCAGCCAGAGTTTGCGGTCAGATCACTTTCATTCACAATTCCTGTGCACAGTGGGATGGATTTACTTGTGAAAACAGATTTTATTACTAAAAAAGTATACATAAAAATAAATATATTTATCAATAGTTGAGTGGAAGTGTTAGATAATTGAACTGGAAAGGTTGAGATTTTAAGCATGAATTACCCAAAAATATACTCCTTTTGCACTAGTGACTTTATTTAAATTGATTAATTAACTCTCACACTAAGGGGTGATAATTAGAAAGAGTCCTTATCGATAAGCATAATCACAAATGCTGAAATGTCGAAGGTGCTGTCATTATTCCTATTTATATCAAATGGGCATAAATATCTAATTGTTGGTAGTAGAGTCTGGTCTGGTTTTTATGATTATTAAGTAAAAAAGATCAATATAAACAACATTTTTGTGAACACATTTTTTTATACTGAAAATTGCTTTTTCCAGCAGCATGTTTTCCAAACTATAGTAAGAAGTTGAGCACATCGTCCCGCATTTTGTCAGTAAAGCTGTGCAATAAATATTAATCTGCAGTAACAGCACAACACAATTTGAAAAAGACGGGTTAAGCCAAAGATGTTAAAAACCAGCAATGTTTTTCTCTCATAAAAAAATAAATACTTCTTCTATCACAATAGATTGAAATGTTGTTTATTCTGAGATTTACTTCTTAAGCCGTTACCAGTGACCCTTTAAAGGACCACAATATCATATTTATAATATGTTCTTGTTCTGAAGAATTTGACTTAAAAATGTGCAAAATATTTACACAAATAAATATGGCCTTTCATTTTTAACTATTGTATTTAATTTTGGTTTAACAGCAGCTAACCTTTTTTTTTTCTTTGTTAGAGACCTGGAAGGAATGGGAGGACCATTTGAATAAAATAAGGTTTTCTGTGGAAACACTGTCATTGGGCAAGTCATTCAATTGCTACTTACTTGAGATGGGGCCGCAAGTAGAAATAGCAAGTCCGACTTGCGTGCCCCAGTTCGTGTTACTTACTGCACGCTACTATCCATTACTTTTCTCATAATCGCAAGTTACTTCCATCTAAGCCTTTGATCTTTAACAGCCGCAAGAGTTGCGCCCGCAAAAAAAACACAAAACGCTATTCACTTGCTCCGATTGACCCTTCTTTGAAGCCCATAAATGGCTAATCATGAACTACAGGTTACTTGTACCAAGGAGGATTCGCAAAGGTCTTACTTACAAAATGTATTAAGCAAATAAAAAAGCATTCCTGTACTTTTATTAAAAGTGAAAGTGATGTTTGGTCTTAGAATTAATAGCACTACATTCTCAAACTCTCAAATCGGCATAAATAAATACTTTGATTAATGTTCAATTTCCGTCATAAAGCCCGTAGAACTTTGGAATCCAACCTCCCTAGTTACGGGCTTGGAGGTCATTCAAGCCCATAGGACTTTGGACGGAAATCAAACATGAAATAAAGTATTGTATTTTGGCCATGTGCGAGCTTGAGAATGTTGTGCTGCACAGTGCTGGATTGAATTTATATTTGCATTTGCAGTGCTCTGAGTTTGCAGGCTTGAAACACGCGTTACGGGCTTGCGGTCGCGATCATGTTCAAGCACGCAAAAGCTTACTGCCGATAGCATGGTTTGCCATTATCGGGAAAATGGACTTACTTGCGCGCTTGGCCAATTGAATAGGTAAGTAAAAGTAGAGCTACCGGAGCAAGTAGCCCAAAAGTAGCAAATCGGAAAGCTACTTGCAAGTAACAGCCCCAAATTGAATGAGGCCCATTTTAAATAGTACACTTAAGAATTATAAGAGTAAGCCCCAGTAATATAACTCTTTTCCTCCACTATAGGCTCGCTAGCAGTCCAAGATGGAAGCCCCTATTATACAAGCAGAGTCAGATAAAAATATGTTTTTTCTCTACAAATGTATTTATGTTCCTAGTTTATACAGCTGCTACTGTTGTTAGTTTGTTACATACTTCATAAATACATGAAGCTTTTACCAAACTACATTGGTCATGCAATTAATACTAGTTTTAAAACATGACAGGAGAAGATAGCACAAGATATCCCACGACTTGGCAAAACTCAAGCCTGGTCTTAAGTGAGGCCTACAAGTTGAATCTAGACTGGGAGGGTGAAATCCAGGCTGATTCATGATATTATAAATCCCACTATGGTCCAGTTCTGAACCCCTCACATCCTGGCATTTAATGACCCCATAAAAATGCCCAGAGTGAGAAAAAAGAGTAAAAACCAGAAGGATGTAATCCAATCTGGCCAGGCAAGATGGCCGCCGGCCCAGGAGCTTCCTGATTGGGATCTGTGTTTATGTGAAGTTGGGTTTGGTGTTTTATATTAAGCTCTGGGGAGAATCGTCTTAGTTTAAAGATCCAAACTGACCCGGACTCAGATATCCGAGGATTAATCCCCAAAACGTGCGACTCACTGATGTGAAGTATTATTTACCAGAAATGTCGTAAGAGATTTATTAGCGTCCATATGGAACACAAACAATAGGAAACAAGGGGATTATAGGATTTGATTACAAGGAGAGGGAGAGAAACTAGAGATAAGGGAGAAAGAGGGGGAGAAAGGGGAATGGATAGAGAGAGGGGAGAGAGAGAACGGGGAATGGGGAGAGAGGGAAACATGCTAAAGATAAGGGAGAGAGGAGAATTGTAAGATAGAGGGGAGAGAGAGAGAATAGGGAGAAGAGCTAGAGATATGGGAGAGAGAGGTGAATTGATAGATAAAAAGGAGAGAGGGAATGGGGACAGTGGGAGAAAAGCTATAGATAAGGGAGAGAGGGAAATTGATAGATAGAGGGGAAAGAGAGAATAGGGAGAAGAACCAGAGCAAGGGAGACAGGGGAATTGATAGATAAAGGGGAGAGAGAGAATGGGAAATGGGGAGAAAAGGGAGCAAGGGGAGAGAATGGGGAGAGAGGGAGAAAGGGTAAGGGAGAGAAGGGAATTGATAGATATAGGGGGGAGAGAGAGAATAGTGAATGGATAGAGATAGGGAGAAAAGCTAGAGATAAGGGGGAGGGATGAATTGATAGATAGAGGGGAGAGAGAGAATGGTAAATGGGGAGAAAAGCTAGAGATAAGGGAGACAGGGGAATTGATAGATAGAGGGGATAGAGAGAATAGGAAATGTGGAGAAAAGCTAGAGATAAGGGAGCGAGGGGAATTGCTAGATAGAGGGGAGAGAATGGGGAGAGAGGGAGAAGAGCGAGACATAAGGGAGAGAAGGGAATTGATAGAGGGGAGAGAGAGAATGGTGAATGGATAGATAGAGGGAGAAAAGCTGGAGATAAGGGGGAGAGGTGAATTGATAGATAGAGGGAAGAGAGAATGGAAAATAGGGAGAGAGATAGAAAAGCTAGAGATAAGGGAGAGAGATGAATTGATAGCTAAAGGAGAGAGAGAGAGAGAGAGAGAGAGAGAGAGAGAGAGAGAGAGAGAGAGAGAGAGAGAGAGAATGTGAAATTGGGAGGGAGAAAAGCTAGAGATAAGGGAGAGAGGGGAATTGATAGAGGAGAAAGATAACTGGATATAGGAAGGGAAAAGGGCTAGAGATTAAGGAGAGAGGGGAATTAATAGAGGAGAAAGATAACTGGATATGGGAAGGGAGAAAGGCTAGAGATTAAGGAGAGAGGGGAATTGATAGATATTAAAACATGAGGAGAAAGGGAGAGAAACTAGATATAGTATAACAAGGGAAGAGAAGGGATGGGAGAGACAGAATGAGAAATGAAGAGAAAGTAAAGATAAGGGAGAGAGGAGAAGGACTGAGATAAGGGAGAGAGAGAATGAGGAAGGCTGTTGAATAGGGGAGAGGGAGAAGCATGAGGGATGGTTTGGAGAGCGGGAGAGGGCTAAACAATAGATAATGTGATTATGAGAGATGTATACAGGGGGAAAGCAGAGAAAGAGAGGAAGAAAAGGAGAGAGATGCAGAAGGGGCGGAGAGTGGAGAGAGGAAAGAGAAGAAGGGATGAGAAGGAGAGAGAATTGAGATACAGAGAAAGAGGGAGGAGGCGGGACAAAGAGAGAGTATAAGAGAGGGACAGGTAGCAGAGGTAGGGAAAGGAAATGAGAGGGGGAGAGAAAAAAAATATAGGAAAAGATACGGAGTGAGAAATTTAATGAAGAGAGAGTAGGAGAAAGCTGTAGAACCAATGTGAGGAGACAATGTTTAGCTAAGCCCTCTGGCGGTGAAAGGGTAAATGTGACAGAGATAAGGTCCCATTGTTTTTCATAAAATAAACATAGTTGAATTTGGTTGTGATTACAAATACTGAGTGGTAGTGCCATGAAATGAATATAGAAGCTACAGAGATTTTATGTGTAAATTAAGTGAAAGACCCACCCTCTGAGGTAATGGGCTTATTAACAACAGTTAATTAAAATTAGCAGTGGGAAGTTATAAAGATTAAGAAAATGCCAAGGTGAATAAATTACAATAGTGACAGAGTTGCTTAACAATTACATTTCAATTTTAAGACACTTCCACTTATATATATATATTATTTATTTCTGGGAATCTTTTTGATGTTCCAGTCTTTAAATCTCTTGAGGTTGATTCAAGACGCTGTTTCTGACACTCTGCGCAGGGCCGCCATGTTTCTCTATATTACATATCCTCTTTTAGCAGTCTCCAGGTGAGGTCTTATCGGGCCAAAGACAGCTGAATGTCAGTAAACAGATGGGGGCTCCTGAGAGGGTCTGTGTTGTAATTTATCAGCCAGCCCAGGGAGTATGAGATAATCATCCTTAATTAGTGCAAGGGCGAACAAACAGAAACCCGTACACGCCATGTACCTGCAGTTATCACGTATAAACTCAGCTGGGGCTGGAAGATTGTTTGGAGAGACATATGCCAAGTGCACAACAACAAGCTGGCCCAGGGCTGAGTAAACTGCTTTCCTCTGCAAGTCACCAAAAGCCTAAGGGCTTACCTAAAAGGTGTTTTATAAAGTAGGCCAACAGCATATCACATATATAGTTGTGAGCATGCCAAAGGCGCTCACTGCGAGCCACGTGATGAGCGCCATAGAGGTTCGCAATCAGCACCCAAGGATCTTAAAACACCAACAAAATTAATTTTGCACACAAACAACATTACCTGCCTTACAATCTTATTGCCGTCATTTTTTGACGGGCAAGTCGTTAGTATATAATGTAAAAATCTCTGTGACTATTATTATTTGATCCACTGGACATGCTCTTGTGGCTTAATACCTCCAACTGTGAGAGATAATTAATTAATTAATTAATTAGAAGATAAAGTAATTAATAGAGACATTTTCATGCCATTTATAATAACAACCAATTGCAATTATAGCTATTAATATGTGCACATTTCTGCAAATAACTTGGGCCTTTGCTGTGTCACTTTTCGTCTATTAATCTGCTTGTGCTCAGGGTTTAATCTCCTGCCCTGACACATGATAAAGCGATTAGGATGCACAGTGAGGGATAATGACAGGTCTGCACAGCGGCACATAAAGGGAAACAGTAAGGGCTCTGTGATGTTTGCACAGCCGGACCGCCTCCCTATGTGATTTAACGTCATTGGGATAGATCAGCCCGTCACCCGGTTCCCACAGGTGTCAGGTACAACGTGAATTAAGTCAATTACTGTGTTGCAATGAAGTTTGATGCAATAAAATACAAAAAAAAGCCCCTGCATGGAGATGGGGTGGTGTCAAATTCGATGAGATCCACTTATCTAACAAATCCTTCTCACCTCCAATTCTTCCTTCAACTAATAAAAAACCCATACTGCTCACGTTCCATCTCTCAAGTAGTGATGACATAAAGACAAGATGGAATCTACTATCCTTAAAGTGTCTTCAAAAAGTCTAATATTGTCCAACATATGTATATATTCATGGCATACAATGCTGCTGATGTTGTTAGTTTATTATACACATCACAAATATGCTGCATTTTTCTTGAACTACAGTGATCCTGAACAGCAGCCAGTTTTACTGTAACACAGGATGTTGTAGGGAGTAATTAAGTAAAATTATTATCTAGAGATTTCAGCAGCCTCCAGACCCCTGATAATGAGATAGGGCATTTCCTGTAGGGGTAAAGATACCAGTTTGTGTTTCAGGAAATATGAGGGAGGGTACACTTATTATGATGAGATGTCTCTCTCCCTAATTAGCTGTATTTTTTCTCAGGGTTATTTTAGTAAAAGACCTAGCTGCCCCGGATCGAACCCACGGACATCCTGGGAACAAATCACAGCTTAAACTGACGCAGAAAAGCACCCGGTTAATATACAAAAAATACTAGTAACTTGCCCACCATAAATGGTGTGTTATGCCGCTTGCTGTGGTGTGTGGCATGTGGCGGCGCATGCTGGGTGGTGTGGCGCGTTCTCTCTCACTCTTTGCTGTCTCTCTCTCTGTTTGCTGTTTGTCTGTCTCTCTCTCTGCTGTCCGTCTCTTTTTCTGTGCTGTATATCTCTCTTTTTCTGTATTTCTGTCTCTGTGTTGTGTCTCTCTGTGCTGTCTGTCTCTCCGTTCTGTCTGTCTGTGTGCTTTCTCTCTCTATGCTGTGTCTTTCTGTACGATCTCTTTCTCTGAAGTGTGTAATGGCAGTTTTTATGTCAATTGTGTTGTGTCACACTTTCTTTCTCACTCTTTGCTGACTCTCTCTTTCTCTCTCTATGCTGTCTCTTGTTGTACTGTGTCTCTCCGTGCCGTCTGTCTCTATGCTGTCAATCTGTGTGCTGCCTCTCTGTGCTGTCTATATGCTGTCTCTCTTAGTGCTGTTTCTCTCTCTCTGAGGTGTGTAATGGTAGTTGTTATGCCGCTTGCTGTGTTGTGAGGTGAGTTCTCTCTCACTCTTTGCGTCTGTCTCTCTCCCTCTGTGATAACTGCATGTGTGCTGTCTGCATGTGTGCTGTCTGTGTGCTGTGTGTCTCTCTCTGAGGTGTGTTATGCCGCTTGCTGTGGTGTGTGGCATGTGGCGGCGCATGCTGGGTGGTGTGGAGCTTTCTTTCTCTCTCTGTGCTGTCTGTCTCTTTTTCTGTACTTCTGTCTCTGTGTTGTGTCTCTCCGTGCTGTCTGTGTGCTTTCTCTCTCTCTTTGCTGTCTGTCTGTGTGATTTATCTCTCTATGCTGTGTCTCTCTCTCTGAAGTGTGTAATGGCAGCTTTTATGCCACTTGTGTTGTGTGACACTTTCTCTCTCACTCTTTGCTGATTCTTTCCATCTCTATGCTGTCTCTTGCTGTACTGTGTCTCTCCGTGCCATCTGTCTCTATACTGTCTGTGTGCTGCCTCTCTCTGTGCTGTCTCTCTCTCTGAGGTGTGTAATGGGGGTTGTTATGCTGGCTCTCAAGTCCCGCCTCCTTGATGATGTCATGCTCCCACCCCTCAATGACATTAAGGCCCCCTGCCAGCATGACAGACAAATTGGTAATAATATTATAAGATTATTAACAATTTGTTGTTATTAATCATTTTCAGTGGAAGTGTTAGATAAGTGAGCCTAAATATTGGATATTTAAAGCATAAATTACATGAAAAGTCCTCCCACTTTCCTAATGGCTTTTGTCTGATGGGAATCATTATCTTCTGAGAGTGATTTCATGTTCCCGTATTGTAAGACTTTATATTCAAGCTTGTCTTTGTAACAGCTAATTAATGGCCCGCTATAAGTAGATTTTTTGCTTAAAATACCTAACATTCAAGCTTAATTATCTAACACTTCTATCCACAAATTAAGGAAGTTGAGTAAATAACATCACTTTAAAAAATATATATTTTGTGTTGGAAAAAAGTATTTGGAAGAACACATCTAACACGTAAATATTGTGGAAAGATAACATATTCAGAAAGCTACATCCCCTAAAGGAAACCCAATCTAATCCTTAGACTTTGTGCTGGAACTCTGGTGGTATCCAGTCTTATTGTGTCCATTCCAAGGACCTGGCTGAAGATCTTTCTATGTCCCCAGGAACCCTTAGGCTTCACGCTGGTCTTATCTGGTCAGTGCAGTTTGGATCGTTTTCGCCATCACTTCCAAATGGAATCTCCTATGGGATCCCAACCCTATATTTACATTATATACTGAGTTATATGTTGTAGTTTCTTGGCCAGGACATCTGGTCTCAGTTGGGTTAGAGCCAGCTGTCATCTAATCTATAGCTTGTCCCAATCTTCATATAAACAGACACACATTTGTTTCCAAACCCTGAGCATGTTCCAGAGCTCTGTCCATTGATACCATCAGTTAGGATGTTGTGGGTTATATTAACTAAGCAGTTGTATAAAATAAAGCCAGAGACACCGCTATAAATAAACAATCCACCTTAAATAAATCTTAATAAGACATTTCCACCTTAAATGAGATGACCTGAAACAGGAAGTTGACCTTAAAGTGGCAGCAGAGAGGACCACATTTTTTATTATTTTTCATATTAGGGGTTATAAGGAAAAAATAGAAAACCAATCTATTCGTCTCAGATGTCCAATGCTTTTAAAAACAAAGGCAACACGTAATCCTGTAGTAAATATTTATTTTCTTTATGTTGCTCACTTGTGTCCGACTCTGCAGGATCTCATGAACTGTAACACACCAGGCACAACTTTATGCCCATGCTGAACCACTTGGTTTTCATGGGAGAGATACAGGAGTGAGTTTCCAGTTTCTTCTTCAGTGGTCCACAGCATACAGCTCCTGGTATTCCAAGGTGGTCTGCCATCCAAGTACTGACCAGGCCCAACCCTGCTTGGCTTCAGGGTGGTGGGACCTCTTGATTCCCTGTCTGGAATCAAACCCAGGCTACAGTTGTGAAAGCACCAGATACTAAACCCTGGATCACCAGGGAACCCGTAGTAAAAATGAATTGCATATAAAAGGTAAATATTGAAGCATTATGTTTATTAAAACAATTCTTAGTTATTTAAAAGGTCATATAGAAAGAATTGATCACATGGGTCCTTTAACAAGACTAAGACTGTCCATTCCTAGCATGCAAGTTTTCTAGTCAACTATATCCAATAAACCTCACCCAAAATATTTAAGGCAGTACTTTCAAGACTCCACATGTTCTAAAGACCAAATGTCGATCTCTCTGCCTATGAACCAAGGCAGATAAGTGAACCCTCTCCTAGACTCCAAATGTTATTTAAACCAGTCTATTAAGTTTATGTCATTAGCTCAGCCTACATGACCAGTACTACACCTTCATTTTCTCTAAAATCAAATTAATTAATCCCATCTCTCCAACTGAGTCCAAATACGAGATTACCCTCCACCATATTTTAATAAACATCTCAACCCATTCTGATGTTGTGTACCCCAAATGCATTTAGTAAATATCTTTAGCAGAATAAAACGTTTCACACTGCCTCTCCCAAGACCTTACTTATCTGAAAACCAAAGTTCATGACTAAGACAGCCATTCAATAGACTCCAAACAAACGGCTATAAATCAGTTCAGTAAGTTCTTCATCTCAGAGAAGATTCCAAAAAGTTTCTAAAATCTACATCTTATGAAGACCGAATTATTTAAGTCCATGTCTCAGGGTCAACCAAGATAGTTAAGCCTACTCTTAAACCGACCAAAATCTTCTATGAACCACTCCATTACATTCTTTACGTCAGCTGCCAACATGACCAAGAGTATGACTTTGTCTTCTCTTAAAGCAAATTCATTAATCTCATCTCTCCAGACGAGTCCAAATGTGGGACTACCCTCCACCATGTCTTTTAGACATGTATTCATCCCACTTTGGTGTCTGCTCCTCTCCTAGTTCAGTAGACCACAAGTGATGATCTGTCCAAATGACAACACAAAAGGTGCCAGCAGACGGGATGGAATGTGCGGATCCTCCATGAAGTTGGCACTGATCCTGCATTTTTTACACCATCTGAGCATGGAACAGCCACCAGATCTGTCAGCCCCCTCAATCTCTCATATTTCCTCCCATACTCCCTGCGGGTAAGAGGGGGCTTCATCCCCGATGGCTGGGAAAGGCCTGTAGGGCACAGACGCACAGCCGGTCACAGCTGTTGTAAAGAACGTGGATCATCAGCAAGAGGCAACAGCAGCTCCGTGACCTTTCGCTGGAGGATTTGCTGCACTTGCCATGTGTAACACGTATGAAAACTGTGGTCAAAAACTCACTCACTTCATGTAAAGTGACATAGGAAAGGTCCCAGCAATGAAAAGTACACATTAGAGTTATTTTACATATACAATAGCTGAATAATCCACATTCTGATGTTATGGGTTTGTCAGCAGCAATTATTTAATATTAACAATAGGAAGTAATAAAGAAGAAAACATTCCTTACAATTGATAAACCATTTAGTTATTATATGCATAAATTAACTGAAAGATATACTTATTGTATAGTTGGGTTAGCAATTAATTTAAATTCGCAATGCGAGTAAGGGGTAAAAAAAAAGAAATGCATGCCCTGTTGCAAAAAAAAAACAGTAATACCGACTGATATTTATAACAATGGAAAATTACTTTTAAATGTATCCGTCTCGTTATTATTGTTTTTTATTTTTTTGCAAAAAGTAATGTTTTTTCTTTATTACCTCCACATCGCACACACACCCTGCTAAAATTAATTAATTGCTGTAGATAATGTGACTAGCTCAGAGGGTGGATCTTTTCAGCTCATTTATACATAAAATCTTTCTAACTTCTATATGAATTTTACATCACTTCCACTTAGAATGTTTAATTGCCACCAACTATAATTATGTTTTTAATTACTTCAACAAATGTGACATTTTCTGTGTTACTTTAAGGCTACAACAGTTTAAAATGTGATTTATACCCCGCGAGAATACTTGACCAATGTTTTACGAGAACAAATAATTCACACACAATATTTTACAGAACCATTAAAAATACCCCTTAAATATTTTAAATATTATAAAATATATTTTAAACTCATTTTTCTTTTCACTGATCTATATAAAATGAAATAAAACATATTTTTCCTAAATTATTCTAATGTGTCAATTTATAAAACTGTAATATTTTAGACTTTTGATAATTATCTTCTGAAGAAGAATATATAAAACAATGTTTGATTTTCAACTTGCTTAAAGTGACACAGAGGTAATTACAGAAATGAACCATACACATTTAAATAAATATAATTACAGTTCATTGCTATAAAAAATATTTTAACTGAGCTTGAAAGTTAGTATTTTAAGCACAAATTACATGATTCCTTCATCTCTCCTAATGACTTTCTTGCATAGTTAGTTATTTCTCACAGTGGAGGGTGAAAAGCTTTCAAGCTCAATTATCTAACACTTCCACTCAATTTCAATAACATACAATTATACATATTATATTCATGTATTTCTGCATTAACTGGGACCTTTGCTAGTTCACTTGAAAATCACCCTTCTATCTCAAGTAGATGGTGTAAAAAGAGTGAAACAAAAGGAGATAAAAACTGCTTTAAATAAATGAATATTATTAAATAATTACACATTATTCTCTATAACATATATATATATTTATATAAAGAGTCAGGTAGCCATGAGTGTCCAGTAATCTAGATGAATAAACAGCTATTTCAGTATATAGTGATACATTTTTTATTGGAAAGACAAAAAAAATGAATATGTCTGCACAAAGAAATGGTATCACTATATATTATAATTATATATATATATATATATATATATATATATATATATATATATATATATATATAAAACTATAATTATTTGTCCACATCTATCTTTTTATTTATCTATCTATTTACACACACGAACATATATATATATATATATATATATATTAATAATAATATATATATTATATTATTATATAATATATATAATCTTTTGCTACAAACCCAAACCCGTTACAACCTTACAATTACTAACAAATAATAGTATATTTCAGATTATAAATCAATTCATATTATTTATTTATTTACAAATGTCTTGCTAACTTCATTCAGTATATTATGAAATATATTCTTTTTCTTTATGTTTTTTACAAATATCCATACATTATTTAGTATATATATATATATATATATATATATATATATATATATATATATATATATATTTAGCATTTATTACATTTGTAGTACACTTAATATTTGCCTAAATATAAACTGTAAACAGTAAACTGAAACAGTTAATTATGCCTTTCTATACATTTTTACTAGGATAAAAAAAACACCTCTAAGCTATAATAAAATGTTCTGTGTGAGCATAACAATAGTCAAGGGAAGGCCCAACTCAAGGCTAGAACAAATTGTTTTACTGCGCATGAATTGTAATAAATAAGGTGATCTGTGCATACATGCATGCTAATGCGTGCTAGGTACAGTGAGGGAAAAAAGTATTTGATCCCCTGCTGATTTTGAACACTTGTCCACTAACAAAGAAATGATCAGTCTATAATTTTAATGGAGGTGTATTTTTACAGTGAGAGACAGAATAACGAAAAAACAAAAACAAGAAAAACGCATGTCAAAAATGTTATAAATTGATTTGCAGGTCAATGAGTGAAACAATTATTTGATCCCCTATCAGTCAGCAAGGTTTCTGGCTTCCAGGTGTCTTTTATACAGGTAACGAGATGAGATTAGGAGCACTCTCTTAAAGGGAGTGCTCCTAATCTCAGTTCGTTACCTGTATAATAGACACATGTCCACAAAAACAATCAATCAATCAGATTCCAAACTCTCCACCATGGCCAAGACCAAAGAGCTGTCCAAGGATGTCAAGGACAAGATTGTAGACCTACACAAGGCTGGAATGGGCTACTATTTTTGTAAATAGGTAATTGTTCCACAATGTCATACAGCTCTTGACCTGGGTTGAATGGACATTTTATTAACAACTGTGTAATTGTCCTATCTCTATTAAAAATATATCAAAATTATATTATTAGTGCTAAATGATTAGGTCATCTTGCATTCATCATATTCACTTGCTAATGGACCACCCTATGGATTTATGGCAGTAGATATGCACTTGTGCTTTGGGGCAATAGAAGTACCTATTATTACTAATATACAAAATATAATTATGCAGTCAAGATCTCACTTTCAATGCTGTCAAAGTACTTTTCACTGTGACTATATCGTTCTTAAGTAGCAAAAAATGATAATCATTTTATTGTACTTAAAAATAATATATTTATTGTGCACAACCAGATTATTCTTATTTGAAACAAATTTATTTATTATGCATAATATTTAATGAATGTAATATATTTATTTTAAATCCATATATTAATTATGAACAATCATATTATTATGGCTGAAAATAGTATATTTAGTAATACATAAAATGTTGATATTGGGAGAAAATGACTGGCAGTTTTTGTTGTCAAGAAAAACATTTAAGGAACATTTTAAAAAAAATCTGTAAAATTAAAATAAATGATTCAAGATGTTTATTGGGAACATTGGAGTGAGTTTGTGAATTAAATAAACTAAAAAAAGACACAGTGGCTAATGGCAGTAAAGTTCTTTTAGTGTGATTCAAAAAATATCCTTTAGCTTTTTTATACTTCAAATGTGTTTTAATTAATTAATTAATTCATTCATTCATTCATTCATGGATTAATTAATTTATCTCAGTGTCTCAACACATGCAGAATCATCTAGAACTTTAAATGTAAAATCTTAACACATCTGACTTTAAGTTCATGATTTATTTGATTCTTAAAACGGAAAGAGAGAACATATTAGAATCATATGGTGCAGGTCTGTTTGCTTTACTGACAGACGTAATATGACAGGCCCATATAGTGTGCCCATTATATCTACATATAACATTCTAGAATTCTTGAATTTAAAGGTATATCTAAGTTTCCCTGTTTATCAGACACACACATTACATTGAGTCATTCTATACACATACAGATTTATTTTATTTAAAAACAAAACTTGTTTTCCACACCCCCAGGGCTGCTTACATAGGCTCAGTGTACCTACCAATAGAAACACTGCATCTGCGAAAGGATTTTAATACTTTACTAACATTCAACAGCAGCAGAATGCAGAGATCCACACAACAGTGTCTGCCTCCAATATTTCCTTGTGCAGGGAACTACATATCCCATGATGCCTTGCTAATAAACTGCCATCACTGATTAATACAATGTATTTGCTGCCTGTGACTGGCCAAAACAAATTATGAATTTAACAAACTTTAGGGTAAGTATAATAATGTTAATTTTGTACTTTCTCCTCTATCAGATGAACTCATAACCCAGGCAACTTAGATATGCCTTTAAATATTATAGTTGTTCATACCACTTCTGATCAGACTCATTCCTTCTGGAAGATTATTCCCTCCTGAACCTTTATTAACCCATTTGATATATGTACAGGTCTCTCTCAAGTCTCCCTTCGCTCCTCTAATCTGTACATATTAATGTCATGGAGTCTCCTTATACATTGCGTCTTCTAGACTCTGCAGCACTTTAGTCTATACAGGGACATTAGTACTGACCTTTATCTGACTGGGGGTCTATAGAGGACATTAGTACTGACCTTTATCTGACTGGGGGTCTATAGAGGGGCATTAGTATTGACCTTTATCTGACTGGGGTTCTATAGAGGGACATTAGTACTGACCTTTATCTGACTGGGGGTCTATAGAGAGACATTTGTACTGACCTTTATCTGACTGGGGGTCTATAGAGGGACATTAGTACTGACCTGTATCTGTCTGGGGGTCTATAGAGGGACATTAGTACTGACCATTATCTGACTGGGGGTCTATAGAATGACATTAGTACTCACCTTTATCTGACTGGGGGTCTATAGAGGGACATTAGTAGTGACCTTTATCTGACTCGGGGTCTATAGAGGGACATTAGTACTGACCTTTATCTGATTGGGGGTCTATAGAGGGACATTAGTACTGACCTTTATCTGATTGGGGGTCTATAGAGGGACATTAGTACTGACCTTTATCTGACTGGGGGTCTATAGAGGGGCATTAGTAATGACCTTTATCTGACTGGGGGTCTATAAAGGGACATTAGTACTGACCTTTATCTGACTGGGGGTCTATAGAGGGACATTAGTACTGACCTTTATCTGACTGGGGGTCTATAGAGGGGCATTAGTAATGACCTTTATCTGACTGGGGGTCTATAAAGGGACATTAGTACTGACCTTTATCTGACTGGGGGTCTATACAGGGACATTAGTACTGACCATTATCTGACTGGGGGTCTATACAGGGACATTAGTACTGACCTTTATCTGACTGGGGGTCTATACAGGGACAGTAGTACTGACAATTATCTAACTTGGGGTCTATAGAGGGACATTAGTACTGACCTTTATCTGACTGGGGGTCTATAGAGAGACATTAGTACTGACCTTTATCTGACTGGGGGTCTATAGAGGGGCATTAGTACTGACCTTTATCTGACTGGGGGTCTATAGAGGGACAGTAGTACCGACTTTTATCTGACTGGGGGTCTATAGAGGGACATTAGTACTGACCTTTATCTGACTGGGGGCTATAGAGGGACATTAGTACCAACCTTTATGTGACTGTTGGTCTATAGAGGGACATTAGTACTGACCTTTATCTGACCGGGGTTCTATAGAGGGACATTAGTACTGACCTTTATCTGACTAGGGGTCTATAGAGGGGCATTAGTACTGACCTTTATCTGACTGGGGGTCTATAGAGGGACATTAGTACTGACCTTTATCTGACTGGGGGTCTATACAGGGACATTAGTACTGACCTTTATCTGACTGGGGGTCTATACAGGGACATTAGTACTGACCTTTATCTGACTGGGGGTCTATACAGGGGCATTAGTACTGACCTTTATCTGACTGGGGGTCTATAGAGGGACAGTAGTACCGACTTTTATCTGACTGGGGGTCTATAGAGGGACATTAGTACTGACCTTTATCTGACTGGGGGCTATAGAGGGACATTAGTACCAACCTTTATGTGACTGTTGGTCTATAGAGGGACATTAGTACTGACCTTTATCTGACCGGGGTTCTATAGAGGGACATTAGTACTGACCTTTATCTGACTAGGGGGTCTATAGAGGGGCATTAGTACTGACCTTTATCTGACTGGGGGTCTATAGAGGGACATTAGTACTGACCTTTATCTGTCTGGGGGTCTATACAGGGGCATTAGTACTGACCTTTATCTGACTGGGGGTCTATACAGGGACATTAGTACTGACCTTTATTTGACTGGGGGTCTATACAGGGACATTAGTACTGACCTTTATCTGACTGGGGGTCTATACAGGGACATTAGTACTGACCATTATCTGACTGGGGGTCGATAGAGAGACATTAGTACTGTCCTTTGTCTGACTGGGGGTCTATAGAGGGACATTAGTACTGACCTTTATCTGACTGGGGGTCTATAGAGGGACATTAATACTGACCTTTATCTGACTGGGGTTCTATAGAGGGACATTAGTACTGACCTTTATCTGACTGGGGGTCTATAGAGGGACATTAGTACTGACCTTTATCTGACTGGGGTCTATAGAGGAGCATTAGTACTGAACTTTATCTGACTGGGGGTCTATAGAGGGACATTAGTACTGACCTTTATCTGACTGGGGATCTATAGAGGGACATTAGTACTGACCTTTATCTGCCTTGGGGTCTATAGAAGGGACATTAGTACTGACTTTTATCTGACTGGGGGTACTATAGAGGAACATTAGTACTGACCTTTATCTGACTGGGGGTCTATAGAGGGACATTAGTACTGACCTTTATCTGACTGGAGGTCTATAGAGGACATTAGTACTGACCTTTATATGACGGGAGTTCTATAGAGGGACATTAGTACTGACCCTTATCTGACTGAGGGTCTATAGAGGGACATTAGTACTGACCTTTATCTGACTGGGGGTCTATAGAGGGACATTAGTACTGACCTTTATCTGACTGAGGGTCTATAGAGGGACATTAGTACTGACCTTTATCTGAATGGGGGTCTATAAAGGGACATTAGTACTGACCTTTATCTGACTGGGGGTCTATAGAGGACATTAGTACTGACCTTTATCTGACTGAGGGTCTATAGAGGGACATTAGTACTGACCTTTATCTGACTGGGGGTCTATAGAGGGACATTAGTACTGACCTTTATCTGACTGAGGGTCTATATAGGGACATTAGTTCTGACCTTTATCTAACTGGGGGTCTATAGAGGGACATTAGTACTGACCTTTATCTGACTGGGGGTCTATAGAGGGACATTAGTACTGACCTTTATCTGACTGAGGGTCTATAGAGGGAAATTAGTACTGACCATTATCTGACTGGGGGTCTATAGAGGGACATTAGTACTGACCTTTATCTGACTGGGGTCTATAGAGGGATATTAGTACTGACCTTTATCTGACTGGGGGTCTATAGAGGGACATTAGTACTGACCTTTATCTGACATGGGGTCTATAGAGGACATTAGTACTGGCCTTTATCTGACTGAGGGTCTATATAGGGACATTAGTACTAACCTTTATCTGACTGGGGTCTATAGAGGGACATTAGTAGTGACCTTTATCTGACTGGGGTCTATAGAGGGACATTAGTACTGACCTTTATCTGACTGGGGGTCTATAGAGGGACATTAGTACTGACCTTTATCTGAATGAGGGTCTATAGAGGGACATTAGTACTGACCGTTATCTAACTGGGGGTCTATATAGGGACATTAGTACTGACCTTTATCTGACTGGGGGTCTATAGAGGGACAATAGTACTGACCTTTATCTGACTGGGGGTCTAAAGAGTGACATTAGTACTGACCTTTATCTGACTGGGGGTCTATAGAGGGACATTAGTACTGACCTTTATCTGACTGAGGGTCTATATAGGGACATTAGTACTGACCTTTATCTGACTGGGGGTCTATAGAGGGCCATTAGTACTGACCTTTATCTGACTGAGGGTCTATATAGGGACATTAGTACAGACCTTTATCTGACTGGGGGTCTATAGAGGACATTAGTACTGGCCTTTATCCTACTGAGAGACTATATAGGGACATTAGTACTGACCTTTATCTGACTGGGGGTCTATAGAGGGACATTAGTACTGACCTTTATCTGACTGAGGGTCTATATAGGGACATTAGTACTGACCTTTATCTGACTGGGGTCTATAGAGGGACATTAGTAGTGACCTTTATCTGACTGGGGTCTATAGAGGGACATTAGTACTGACCTTTATCTGACTGGGGGTCTATAAAGGGACATTAGTACTGACCTTTATCTGACTGGGGGTCTATAGAGGGACATTAGTACTGACCGTTATCTAACTGGGGGTCTATATAGGGGCATTAGTACTGACCTTTATCTGACTGGGGTCTATAGAGGGACAATAGTACTGACCTTTATCTGACTGGGGGTCTATACAGGGACATTAGTACTGACCTTTATCTGACTGGGGGTCTATACAGGGACATTAGTACTGACCTTTATCTGACTGGGGGTCTATACAGGGACATTAGTACTGACCATTATCTGACTGGGGGTCGATAGAGAGACATTAGTACTGTCCTTTGTCTGACTGGGGGTCTATAGAGGGACATTAGTACTGACCTTTATCTGACTGGGGGTCTATAGAGGGACATTAGTACTGACCTTTATCTGACTGGGGTTCTATAGAGGGACATTAGTACTGACCTTTATCTGACTGGGGGGTCTATAGAGGGACATTAGTCCTCACCTTTATCTGACTGGGGGTCTATAGAGGGACATTAGTACTGACCTTTATCTGACTGGGGGTCTATAGAGGGACATTAGTACTGACCTTTATCTGACTGGGGTCTATAGAGGAGCATTAGTACTGAACTTTATCTGACTGGGGGTCTATAGAGGGACATTAGTACTGACCTTTATCTGACTGGGGATCTATAGAGGGACATTAGTACTGACCTTTATCTGCCTTGGGGTCTATAGAAGGACATTAGTACTGACTTTTATCTGACTGGGGTACTATAGAGGAACATTAGTACTGACCTTTATCTGACTGGGGGTCTATAGAGGGACATTAGTACTGACCTTTATCTGACTGGAGGTCTATAGAGGACATTAGTACTGACCTTTATATGACGGGAGTTCTATAGAGGGACATTAGTACTGACCCTTATCTGACTGAGGGTCTATAGAGGGACATTAGTACTGACCTTTATCTGACTGGGGGTCTATAGAGGACATTAGTACTGACCTTTATCTGACTGAGGGTCTATATAGGGACATTAGTACTGACCTTTATCTAAATGGGGGTCTTTAAAGGGCATTAGTACTGGCCTTTATCTGACTGGGGGTCTATAGAGGACATTAGTACTGACCTTTATCTGACTGAGGGTCTATATAGGGACATTAGTACTGACCTTTTTCTGAATGAGGGTCTATAGAGGGACATTAGTACTGACCTTTATCTGACTGAGGGTCTATAGAAGGACATTAGTACTGACCTTTACCTGACTGGGGGTCTATAGAGGGACATTAGTACTGACCTTTATCTGACTGGGAGTCTATAGAGGGACATTAGTACTGACCTTTATCTAACTGGGGGTCTATAGAGGGACATTAGTACTGACCTTTATCTGACTGGGGTCTACAGAGGGACATTAGTACTGACCTTTAACTGACTGAGGGTCTATATAGGGAAATTAGTACTGACCATTATCTGACTGGGGGTCTATAGAGGGACATTAGTACCGACCTTTATCTGACTGGGGTATATAGAGGGATATTCATACTGACCTTTATCTGACTGGGGGTCTATAGAGGGACATTAGTACTGACCTTTATCTGACATGGGGTCTATAGAGGACATTAGTACTGGCCTTTATCTGACTGAGGGTCTATATAGGGACATTAGTACTAACCTTTATCTGACTGGGGTCTATAGAGGGACATTAGTAGTGACCTTTATCTGACTGGGGTCTATAGAGGGACATTGGTACTGACCTTTATCTGACTGGGGGTCTATAAAGGGACATTAGTACTGACCTTTATCTGAATGAGGTTCTATAGAGGGACATTAGTACTGACCGTTATCTAACTGGGGGTCTATATAGGGACATTAGTACTGACCTTTATCTGACTGGGGGTCTATAGAGGGACATTAGTACTGACCTTTATCTGACTGGGGGTCTAAAGAGTGACATTAGTACTGACCTTTATCTGACTGGGGGTCTATAGAGGGACATTAGTACTGACCTTTATCTTACTGAGGGTCTATATAGGGACATTAGTACTGACCTTTATCTGACTGGGGGTCTATAGAGGGCCATTAGTACTGACCTTTATCTGACTGAGGGTCTATATAGGGACATTAGTACAGACCTTTATCTGACTGGGGGTCTATAGAGGACATTAGTACTGGCCTTTATCCTACTGAGAGACTATATAGGGACATTAGTACTGACCTTTATCGGACTGGGGTCTACAGAGGGACATTAGTACTGACCTTTATCTGACTGAGGGTCTATATAGGGACATTAGTACTGACCTTTATCTGACTGGGGTCTATAGAGGGACATTAGTACTGACCTTTATCTAAATGGGGGTCTATAAAGGGCATTAGTACTGGCCTTTATCTGACTGGGGGTCTATAGAGGACATTAGTACTGACCTTTATCTGACTGAGGGTCTATATAGGGACATTAGTACTGACCTTTTTCTGAATGAGGGTCTATAGAGGGACATTAGTACTGACCTTTATCTGACTGAGGGTCTATATAGGGACATTAGTTCTGACCTTTATCTAACTGGGGGTCTATAGAGGGACATTAGTACTGACCATTATCTGACTGGGGTCTACAAAGGGACATTGGTACTGACCTTTATCTGACTGAGGGTCTATATAGGGAAATTAGTACTGACCATTATCTGACTGGGGGTCTATAGAGGGACATTAGTACCGACCTTTATCTGACTGGGGTATATAGAGGGATATTCATACTGACCTTTATCTGACTGGGGGTCTATAGAGGGACATTAGTACTGACCTTTATCTGACATGGGGTCTATAGAGGACATTAGTACTGGCCTTTATCTGACTGAGGGTCTATATAGGGACATTAGTACTAACCTTTATCTGACTGGGGTCTATAGAGGGACATTAGTAGTGACCTTTATCTGACTGGGGTCTATAGAGGGACATTGGTACTGACCTTTATCTGACTGGGGGTCTATAAAGGGACATTAGTACTGACCTTTATCTGAATGAGGTTCTATAGAGGGACATTAGTACTGACCGTTATCTAACTGGGGGTCTATATAGGGACATTAGTACTGACCTTTATCTGACTGGGGGTCTATAGAGGGACAATAGTACTGACCTTTATCTGACTGGGGGTCTAAAGAGTGACATTAGTACTGACCTTTATCTGACTGGGGGTCTATAGAGGGACATTAGTACTGACCTTTATCTGACTGAGGGTCTATATAGGGACATTAGTACTGACCTTTATCTGACTGGGGGTCTATAGAGGGCCATTAGTACTGACCTTTATCTGACTGAGGGTCTATATAGGGACATTAGTACAGACCTTTATCTGACTGGGGGTCTATAGAGGACATTAGTACTGGCCTTTATCCTACTGAGAGACTATATAGGGACATTAGTACTGACCTTTATCGGACTGGGGTCTACAGAGGGACATTAGTACTGACCTTTATCTGACTGAGGGTCTATATAGGGACATTAGTACTGACCTTTATCTGACTGGGGTCTATAGAGGGACATTAGTAGTGACCTTTATCTGACTGGGGTCTATAGAGGGACATTAGTACTGACCTTTATCTGACTGGGGGTCTATAAAGGGACATTAGTACTGACCTTTATCTGACTGGGGGTCTATAGAGGGACATTAGTACTGACCGTTATCTAACTGGGGGTCTATATAGGGGCATTAGTACTGACCTTTATCTGACTGGGGTCTATAGAGGGACAATAGTACTGACCTTTATCTGACTGGGGGTCTATACAGGGACATTAGTACTGACCTTTATCTGACTGGGGGTCTATACAGGGACATTAGTACTGACCTTTATCTGACTGGGGGTCTATACAGGGACATTAGTACTGACCATTATCTGACTGGGGGTCGATAGAGAGACATTAGTACTGTCCTTTGTCTGACTGGGGGTCTATAGAGGGACATTAGTACTGACCTTTATCTGACTGGGGGGTCTATAGAGGGACATTAGTACTGACCTTTATCTGACTGGGGTTCTATAGAGGGACATTAGTACTGACCTTTATCTGACTGGGGGGTCTATAGAGGGACATTAGTCCTCACCTTTATATGACTGGGGGTCTATAGAGGGACATTAGTACTGACCTTTATCTGACTGGGGGTCTATAGAGGGACATTAGTACTGACCTTTATCTGACTGGGGTCTATAGAGGAGCATTAGTACTGAACTTTATCTGACTGGGGGTCTATAGAGGGACATTAGTACTGACCTTTATCTGACTGGGGATCTATAGAGGGACATTAGTACTGACCTTTATCTGCCTTGGGGTCTATAGAAGGACATTAGTACTGACTTTTATCTGACTGGGGTACTATAGAGGAACATTAGTACTGACCTTTATCTGACTGGGGGTCTATAGAGGGACATTAGTACTGACCTTTATCTGACTGGAGGTCTATAGAGGACATTAGTACTGACCTTTATATGACGGGAGTTCTATAGAGGGACATTAGTACTGACCCTTATCTGACTGAGGGTCTATAGAGGGACATTAGTACTGACCTTTATCTGACTGGGGGTCTATAGAGGACATTAGTACTGACCTTTATCTGACTGAGGGTCTATATAGGGACATTAGTACTGACCTTTATCTAAATGGGGGTCTTTAAAGGGCATTAGTACTGGCCTTTATCTGACTGGGGGTCTATAGAGGACATTAGTACTGACCTTTATCTGACTGAGGGTCTATATAGGGACATTAGTACTGACCTTTTTCTGAATGAGGGTCTATAGAGGGACATTAGTACTGACCTTTATCTGACTGGGGGTCTATAGAGGGACATTAGTACTGACCTTTACCTGACTGGGGGTCTATAGAGGGACATTAGTACTGACCTTTATCTGACTGGGTGTCTATAGAGGGACATTAGTACTGACCTTTATCTAACTGGGGGTCTATAGAGGGACATTAGTACTGACCTTTATCTGACTGGGGTCTACAGAGGGACATTAGTACTGACCTTTAACTGACTGAGGGTCTATATAGGGAAATTAGTACTGACCATTATCTGACTGGGGGTCTATAGAGGGACATTAGTACCGACCTTTATCTGACTGGGGTATATAGAGGGATATTCATACTGACCTTTATCTGACTGGGGGTCTATAGAGGGACATTAGTACTGACCTTTATCTGACATGGGGTCTATAGAGGACATTAGTACTGGCCTTTATCTGACTGAGGGTCTATATAGGGACATTAGTACTAACCTTTATCTGACTGGGGTCTATAGAGGGACATTAGTAGTGACCTTTATCTGACTGGGGTCTATAGAGGGACATTGGTACTGACCTTTATCTGACTGGGGGTCTATAAAGGGACATTAGTACTGACCTTTATCTGAATGAGGTTCTATAGAGGGACATTAGTACTGACCGTTATCTAACTGGGGGTCTATATAGGGACATTAGTACTGACCTTTATCTGACTGGGGGTCTATAGAGGGACATTAGTACTGACCTTTATCTGACTGGGGGTCTAAAGAGTGACATTAGTACTGACCTTTATCTGACTGGGGGTCTATAGAGGGACATTAGTACTGACCTTTATCTTACTGAGGGTCTATATAGGGACATTAGTACTGACCTTTATCTGACTGGGGGTCTATAGAGGGCCATTAGTACTGACCTTTATCTGACTGAGGGTCTATATAGGGACATTAGTACAGACCTTTATCTGACTGGGGGTCTATAGAGGACATTAGTACTGGCCTTTATCCTACTGAGAGACTATATAGGGACATTAGTACTGACCTTTATCAGACTGGGGTCTACAGAGGGACATTAGTACTGACCTTTATCTGACTGAGGGTCTATATAGGGACATTAGTACTGACCTTTATCTGACTGGGGTCTATAGAGGGACATTAGTAGTGACCTTTATCTGACTGGGGTCTATAGAGGGACATTAGTACTGACCTTTATCTGACTGGGGGTCTATAAAGGGACATTAGTACTGACCTTTATCTGACTGGGGGTCTATAGAGGGACATTAGTACTGACCGTTATCTAACTGGGGGTCTATATAGGGGCATTAGTACTGACCTTTATCTGACTGGGGTCTATAGAGGGACAATAGTACTGACCTTTATCTGACTGAGGGTCTACAGAGGGGCATTAGTACTGACCTTTATCGGACTGGGGGTCTATAGAGGACATTAGTACTGACCTTTATCGGACTGGGGGTCTATAGAGGACATTAGTTCTGACCATTATATGACTGGGGGTCTATACAGGGACATTAGTACTGACCTTTATCTGACTGGGGTTCTATAGAGGTCATTAGTACCAACCTTTATTTGACTGTGGGTCTATAGAGGGACATTAGTACTGACCTTTGTCTGACTGGGGGTCTATAGAGGGACATTAGTACTGACCTTTATCTGACTGGGGGTCTATAGAGGGACATTAGTACTGACCTTTATCTGACTGGGGGTCTATAAAGGGACATTAGTACTGACCTTTATCTGAATGAGGTTCTATAGAGGGACATTAGTACTGATAATTATCTGACTGGGGGTCTATAGAGGGGCATTAGTACTGACCTTTATCTGACTGGGGGTCTATAGAGGGACAGTAGTACCGACTTTTATCTGACTGGGGGTCTATAGAGGGACATTAGTACTGACCTTTATCTGACTGGGGGCTATAGAGGGACATTAGTACCAACCTTTATGTGACTGTTGGTCTATAGAGGGACATTAGTACTGACATTTATCTGACCGGGGTTCTATAGAGGGACATTAGTACTGACCTTTATCTGACTGGGGGTCTATAGAGGGGCATTAGTACTGACCTTTATCTGACTGGGGGTCTATAGAGGGACATTAGTACTGACCTTTATCTGACTGGGGGTCTATACAGGGACATTAGTACTGACCATTATCTGACTGGGGGTATATAAAGGGACATTAGTACTGACCTTTATCTGAATGAGGTTCTATAGAGGGACATTAGTACTGACCTTTATCTGACTGGGGGTCTATAGAGGGGCATTAGTACTGACCTTTATCTGACTGACGGTCTATAGAGGGACATTTGTACTGACCATTATCTGACTGGGGGTCTATAGAGAGACATTAGTACTGTTCTTTGTCTGACTGGGGGTGTATAGAGGGACATTAGTACTGATCTTTATCTGACTGGGGGTCTAAAGAGGGGCATTAGTACTGACCTTTATCTGACTGGGGGTCTATAGAGAGACATTAGTACTGTTCTTTGTCTGACTGGGGGTGTATAGAGGGACATTAGTACTGACCTTTATCTGACTGGGGGTCTATAGAGAGACATTAGTACTGTTCTTTGTCTGACTGGGGGTGTATAGAGGGACATTAGTACTGACCTTTATCTGACTGGGGGTCTATAGAGGGGCATTAGTACTGACCTTTATCTGACTGGGGGTCTATAGAGGGACATTAGTACTGACCTTTATCTGACTGGGGGTCTATACAGGGACATTAGTACTGACCATTATCTGACTGGGGGTCTATAGAGAGACATTAGTACTGTTCTTTGTCCGACTGGGGGTCTATAGAGGGACATTAGTACTGATAATTATCTGACTGGGGGTCTATAGAGGGGCATTAGTACTGACCTTTATCTGACTGGGGGTCTATAGAGGGACAGTAGTACCGACTTTTATCTGACTGGGGGTCTATAGAGGGACATTAGTACTGACCTTTATCTGACTGGGGGCTATAGAGGGACATTAGTACCAACCTTTATGTGACTGTTGGTCTATAGAGGGACATTAGTACTGACCTTTATCTGACCGGGGTTCTATAGAGGGACATTAGTACTGACCTTTATCTGACTGGGGGTCTATAGAGGGGCATTAGTACTGACCTTTATCTGACTGGGGGTCTATAGAGGGACATTAGTACTGACCTTTATCTGACTGGGGGTCTATACAGGGACATTAGTACTAACCTTTATCTGACTGGGGTCGATAGAGAGACATTAGTACTGTCCTTTGTCTGACTGGGGGTCTATAGAGGGACAATAGTACTGACCTTTATCTGACTGAGGGTCTATATAGGGACATTAGTACAGACCTTTATCTGACTGGGGGTCTATAGAGGACATTAGTACTGGCCTTTATCCTACTGAGAGACTATATAGGGACATTAGTACTGACCTTTATCTGACTGGGATCTACAGAGGGACATTAGTACTGACCTTTATCTGACTGAGGGTCTATATGGGGACATTAGTAGTGACCTTTATCTGACTGGGGTCTATAGAGGGACATTAGTACTGACCTTTATCTGACTGGGATCTACAGAGGGACATTAGTACTGACCTTTATCTGACTGGGGTCTATAGAGGGACATTAGTAGTGACCTTTATCTGACTGGGGTCTATAGAGGGACATTAGTAGTGACCTTTATCTGAATGAGGTTCTATAGAGGGACATTAGTACTGACCGTTATCTAACTGGGGGTCTATATAGGGACATTAGTACTGACCTTTATCTGACTGGGGTCTATAGAGGGACAATAGTACTGACCTTTATCTGACTGAGGGTCTACAGAGGGGCATTAGTACTGACCTTTATCGGACTGGGGGTCTATTGAGGACATTAGTACTGACCTTTATCGGACTGGGGGTCTATAGAGGACATTAGTTCTGACCATTATATGACTGGGGGTCTATACAGGGACATTAGTACTGACCTTTATCTGACTGGGGTTCTATAGAGGTCATTAGTACCAACCTTTATTTGACTGTGGGTCTATAGAGGGACATTAGTACTGACCTTTGTCTGACTGGGGGTCTATAGAGGGACATTAGTACTGACCTTTATCTGACTGGGGGTCTATAGAGGGACATTAGTACTGACCTTTATCCGACTGGGGGGTCTATAGAGGAACATTAGTACTGACCATTATCTGACTGGGGGTCTATACAGGGACATTAGTACTGACCTTTATCTGACTGGGGGTCTATAGAGGGACATTAGTACTGACCTTTATCTTACTGGGGGTCTATAGAGGGGCATTAGTATTGACCTTTATCTGACTGGGGTTCTATAGAGGGACATTAGTACTGACCTTTATCTGACTGGGGGTCTATAGAGGGGCATTAGTAATGACCTTTATCCGACTGGGGGTCTATAGAGGGACATTAGTACTGACCTTTATCTGACTAGGGGTCTATACAGGGACATTAGTACTGACCATTATCTGACTGGGGGTCTATACAGGGACATTAGTACTGACCTTTATCTGACTGGGGGTCTATACAGGGACATTAGTACTGACCATTATCTAACTTGGGGTCTATAGAGGGACATTAGTACTGACCTTTATCTGACTGGGGGTCTATACAGGGACATTAGTACTGACCATTATCTGACTGGGGGTCTATAGAGAGACATTAGTACTGTTCTTTGTCTGACTGGGGGTCTATAGAGGGACATTAGTACTGACCTTTATCTGACTGGGGGTCTATAGAGGGGCATTAGTACTGACCTTTATCTGACTGGGGGTCTATACAGGGACATTAGTACTGACCATTATCTGACTGGGGGTCTATAGAGAGACATTAGTACTGTTCTTTGTCCGACTGGGGGTCTATAGAGGGACATTAGTACTGACAATTATCTGACTGGGGTCTATAGAGGGGCATTAGTACTGACCTTTATCTGACTGGGGGTCTATAGAGGGACATTAGTACTGACAATTATCTGACTGGGGGTCTATAGAGGGGCATTAGTACTGACCTTTATCTGACTGGGGTTCTATAGAGGTCATTAGTACCAACCTTTATTTGACTGGGGGTCTATAGAGGGACATTAGTACTGACCTTTGTCTGACTGGGGGTCTATAGAGGGACATTAGTACTGACCTTTATCTGACTGGGGGTCTATAGAGGGACATTAGTACTGACCTTTATCTGACTGGGGGGTCTATAGAGGAACATTAGTACTGACCATTATCTGACTGGGGGTCTATACAGGGACATTAGTACTGACCTTTATCTTACTGGGGGTCTATAGAGGGGCATTAGTACTGACCATTATCTGACTGGGGGTCTATAGAGAGACAATAGTACTGTTCTTTGTCCGACTGGGGGTCTATAGAGGGACATTAGTACTGACAATTATCTGACTGGGGTCTATAGAGGGGCATTAGTACTGACCTTTATCTGACTGGGGGTCTATAGAGGGACATTAGTACTGACCTTTATCTGACTGGGGGTCTATAGAGGGACATTAGTACTGACCTTTATCTTACTGGGGGTCTATAGAGGGGCATTAGTACTGACCCTTATCTGACTGGGGGTCTAAAGAGGGACATTAGTAGTGACCTTTATCTGACTGGGGGTCTATAGAGGGACATTAGTACTGACCTTTATCTGATTGGGGGTCTATAGAGGGACATTAGTACTGACCTTTATCTGACTGGGGGTCTATAGAGCGACATTAGTACTGACCTTTATTTGACTGGGGTTCTATAGAGGGACATAAGAACTGACCATTATCTGACTGGGGGTCTATAGAGGGACATTAGTACTGACCATTATCTGACTGGGGGTCTATAAAGGGGCATTAGTATTGACCTTTATCTGACTGGGGGTCTATACAGGGGCATTAGTAATGACCTTTATCTGACTGGGGGTCTATAGAGGGACATTAGTACTGACCTTTATCTGACTGGAGGTCTATAGAGGGACATTAGTACTGACCTTTATCTGACTGGGGGTCTATACAGGGACATTAGTACTGACCATTATCTGACTGGGGGTCTATAGAGAGACATTAGTACTGACCATTATCTGACTGGGGTTCTATAGAGGGGCATTAGTACTGACCTTTATCTGACTGGGGGTCTATAGAGGGACATTAGTACTGACCTTTATCTGACTGGGGGTCTATAGAGGGGCATTAGTACTGACCTTTATCTGACTGGGGGTCTATAGAGGGACATTAGTACTGACCTTTATCTGACTGGGGGTCTATACAGGGACATTAGTACTGACCATTATCTGACTGGGGGTCTATAGAGAGACATTAGTACTGTTCTTTGTCCAACTGGGGGTCTATAGAGGGACATTAGTACTGACAATTATCTGACTGGGGGTCTATAGAGGGGCATTAGTACTGACCTTTATCTGACTGGGGGTCTATAGAGGGACATTAGTACTGACAATTATCTGACTGGGGGTCTATAGAGGGGCATTAGTACTGACTTTTATCTGACTGGGGGTCTATAGAGGGACATTAGTACTGACCTTTATCTGACTGGGGGCTATAGAGGGACATTAGTACTGACCTTTATGTGACTGTTGGTCTATAGAGGGACATTAGTACTGACCTTTATCTGACCGGGGTTCTATAGAGGGACATTAGTACTGACCTTTATCTGACTGGGGGTCTATAGAGGGGCATTAGTACTGACCTTTATCTGACTGGGGGTCTATAGAGGGACATTAGTACTGACCTTTATCTGACTGGGGGTCTATACAGGGACATTAGTACTGACCTTTATCTGACTGGGGGTCTATAGAGGGACATTAGTACTGACCTTTATCTGACTGGGGGTCTATACAGGGACATTAGTACCAACCTTTATGTGACTGTTGGTCTATAGAGGGACATTAGTACTGACCTTTATCTGACCGGGGTTCTATAGAGGGACATTAGTACTGACCTTTATCTGACTGGGGGTCTATAGAGGGGCATTAGTACTGACCTTTATCTGACTGGGGGTCTATAGAGGGACATTAGTACTGACCTTTATCTGACTGGGGGTCTATACAGGGACATTAGTACTGACCTTTATCTGACTGGGGGTGTATAGAGGGACATTAGTACTGACCTTTATCTGACTGGGGGTCTATACAGGGACATTAGTACTGACCTTTATCTGACTGGGGTTCTATAGAGGGACATTAGTACTGCTCTTTATCTGACTGGGGGTCTATAGACGGACATTAGTACTGAACTTTATCTGACTGGGGTCTATAGAGGAGCATTAGTACTGAACTTTATCTGACTGGGGGTCTATAGAGGGACATTAGTACTGACCTTTATCTGACTGGGGATCTATAGAGGGACATTAGTACTGACCTTTATCTGACTTGGGTCTATAGAGGGACATTAGTACTGACCATTATCTGACTGGGGGTCTATAGACGGACATTAGTACTGACCATTATCTGACTGGGGGTCTATAGAGGGACATTAGTACTGACCTTTATCTGACTGGGGGTCTATAGAGGAACATTAGTACTGACCATTATCTGACTGGGGGTCTATACAGGGACATTAGTACTGACCTTTATCTGACTGGGGGTCTATAGAGGGACATTAGTACTGACCTTTATCTGACTGGGGGTCTATAGAAGGACATTAGTACTGACCTTTATCTGACTGGGGGTCTATACAGGGACATTAGTACTGACCTTTATCTGACTGGGGGTCTATAGAGGGACATTAGTACTGACCTTTATCTGACTGGGGGTCTATAGAAGGACATTAGTACTGACCTTTATCTGACTGGGGGTCTATAGAGGGACATTAGTACTGACCTTTATCTGACTGGGGGTCTATAGAGGGACATTAGTACTGACCTTTATCTGACTGGGGGTCTATAGAGGGGCATTAGTACTGACCTTTATCTGACTGGGGGTCTATAGAGGGACATTAGTGCTGACTGTTATCTGACTGGGGGTCTATAGAGGGACATTAGTACTGACCTTTATCTGACTGGGGGTCTATAGAGGGACATTAGTACTGACCTTTATCTGACTGGGGGTCTATAGAGGGACATTAGTACTGACCTTTATCTGACTGGGGGTCTATAGAGGTCATTAGTACCAACCTTTATGTGACTGTGGGTCTATAGAGGGATATTAGTACTGACCTTTCTCTGACTGGGGTTCTATAGAGGGACATTAGTACTGACCTTTATCTGACTGGGGGTCTATAGAGGGACATTAGTACTGACCTTTATCTGACTGGGGGGCTATAGAGGGACATTAGTTCTGACCTTTATCTGACTGGGGGTCTATAGAGGGACATTAGTACTGACCTTTATCTGACTGGGGGGCTATAGAGGGACATTAGTACTGACCTTTCTCTGACTGGGGTTCTATAGAGGACATTAGTACTGATCTTCGCTGACTGGGGTCTATAGAGGGACATTAGTACCGATCTTTATATGACTGGGGTCTATAGAGGGACATTAGTATCCATCTTTATGTGACTGGGGTCTATAGATAACTTTAGTACTGACCTTTATCTGCTATTTCCTCTTCAATATAACACAAACTCTCCGGCACGGACTGAGATTCAAACTTTAAACTAAACATAACAGGTCTGGACAGACCCCACTTGTTATCTCCAGCCTCTAATTTTAGGTTCTATCCTCTAATCTGTCGGCCTCTCTATGATCAAGTCGCCGGATAATGTCTAAAGAGAAAGAAGTCCAGACACAAATATGTTTTGTTGATAAAGCAGCACAACTTATGTAGTTAAATGACCATATATTTACATACCATGGCCCTCATTCAATTGCGATTTGGCCAATGGAATAGTGCTCTAAATAAGCACATAACATATATTTTTGAAAGAAGTTTTTAGTTAGTAAACATCTATCCAAAAACAAGGTTTTCACTAACTAAAAACTTTAAAAAAAAATATATGCTATGTGCTTATTTAGTGCCCTATTCAATTGGCCAAATCGCAATTGAATGAGGGCCCATATACTTAGGTGTGTTTAAAAATACCTTGGTAAATAACTACACTTGTTTTAGAAGATAAATAAATACAACCTCTAAGGTATACATTTTCATTTGCAATTATATGACTGTGAAATCTACCATTTTGTTTTCTGCTTGTCAACTTCCTGAGGTGCAAAGAGGCTTTGGATGCAGAGGAAGCTTCTATCTGAACAGTAGAGATGTGCCTGTGCTTTCAAGTGGAGTAATAGAAAGCACATTCGTTTTCAAGGACACACCTTTCTGTGCAAGTAGCAAATATAATCAGTTGAGAAAAGAAAATGGAATTTCATTGTAAATATTAATTAAAAATAAATTTAAAAAATGCAGAAGTATTGTTATTTATTTACATTTTCAAAATCATTCATTATCAAATTTAATTTAAAAGATTGTATAAAAAAACAAATTACCCAAATTAACACACAACAGTCAAATCTAATTATTTATTTTTGCCCATTTGCAATTGAAAAATTATAAACTATAATTATAAACAATTTTCTCTAAAATGTATGTTTCATATCCTGACTTTAACAGCAACACATACAAACAAAACATAAATCACTTTTATTTGCAGAAACTCTGCGCCGTTTTATGCGCATCTGTAAAACTGCGCTTTCCTTATTAATATTCTAAAAGTTATTTTTGTCTAACTATCCTGCAAAAAGCAATTATTATAATCCTGGTGGGTGTAATAAATAGAGAAATATGGACAAAAAATACTTTATTTGATTTGTATTGATGATATTACATTAATTATAATTTCCCTAACTTTGTACAGTAATTAGAGGGGTTGACCGCGCTAATATACGTGTAACATACTCAGAGGATATAATCAGGCTAAAGTTCATGTTTTGATGCCTCATTAAGTAACAATTCCCTGTAACGTCAAATACTGCGCAAAAATATATTTACAACTCAAACATGTTCCTGGATCTCATATAGATACAATAAGCTATGAGACTTATAAGATAGCAGTGGGCATATTTACTAAAAGATGGCATGTTGGAAAGCTCCTGAGAATGTCCTAGAACATCATGGGTTAACATGGAAATGGAGCGGTACCCCAAAACCTTCCTCTTTAGTACTTCTAGCCCAGAGTGTTTTGTTATCAGTAAGGGTAGCAAAATTACTACTTTGTATGTCATTCTCTGTGGCCTATTTCTCAAAATTAAATAGACTAAGCCAAAATAATATTATTTCACTTTTTCACTGTCTTTGATATTTAATACCGTACCTAGAATTTTTTTTTTTTAACGGTACAAAATATGCACAACCAGTTTGATCCTGTGGATACCATACAAAAATATAAAGTGTAATGTAATGTGTAGATTTAAGTACTTCTATACAGGTT
>CM050168.1:240340415-240542915 GCA_027410445.1 Discoglossus pictus | reverse complement strand
ACTTTCTGAAGATACTTCTGGGCAGTGGCTCATGCTGGGCTGGGGTTAATGCCATGCTAGCCCAGGGCATGTGAGCTTGCCATGCTAGGCTATCCTTAGTGGCACTGCCATAATATCAGAAAAACGTCAACTCACTGGATACATGAAGACTACCAGTGGTGGTCACCATACCATCAAGATCATATCTCTAGTCCAGAGTAAAACACTTCCATCTGAAGAAGAGATCTCTGTGTCCTCTCTGCCAAGACCAGGACAAAGCAAGCTGTGTGGCACAGGTACATGTAGGGCTTCCTCTTCTGCCCAGCCTTTGCACTGGGTGTCCCTCATGTAGCAGATCCTTTAAGGAGACCATCCAATTATCATGAATTGAGCCAATTAGGACTGGTCACTCCTGATTAGGAGATCCTCAGTGTTGCAGCAAGTGGCATGTGATCTTCCATATGATCTTCTCATAGCAGGGTGCTGGGGTGCCAGAGCTGCCCCAGAGTGCCCCTGCATACCCTCACTATTTCTAGATCCCTATTAGGCAGGTCCCACCCTCAGCTCTCCCCTCCTTTCACCTCTGTCAGCCACTCCTGTTCTTCTCCCTCCACTCCTCTGTCAGTGACCTCCTCTCTCCCTCCTCACCTGCTCTCTGTTTGTTTCTGGCAGTGTCCTGCCCCTTCCTCTCCAATACTATGTAAGTGATGATCACCTCTCTCAGTGCTCCCTTGGCACATCCCTCTTTCTGCTCTCTAAATAATCTGATTTCTCTCATCTCACTACATTTGTCAGTGACATCCCCTCTCCCTCTAACCATTTGCTAGTGTACCCCATCTTTGCTCCCAATTCAGAGCCCCCCAGCATTACACTCTCTACCTCACCTATAAGCTCCACACTGAACATCTGTCTCTAGTACCTAGTTATGCACCTCCCTCTCTCTCTCCCTCTCTCTCCCTCTCTCCCTCCCCACATGGTTTCCTTGTTTTCACTCCCCACCTACCTCTCTCCCTCTTTCTTCTCTCCCTCTCTCTGTGCCCTTCTCTCTCCTCCCTTATCTCTCCCCCTCTCCTGTATCTGTCAGTTCTCTACACGTGGGATTAGGGACTGAAAACTTCTCACTGACATCAGACCCAGAACAGTCAGAGACCCCACCAATAGGAGATGGGGCTGGGCCAATCAGAGGAAGGTAGGGAGGGGCTCTGGACATAAAGTCCTTTTAAATCAGGTCCCTGTGTCACAGAGCTGGACCCTTTACATTGTACGTTTGCGAGTTTTCAGTCTTGGAAACAGTATATGTACATTGATGTTAAGCACAAAGAAGGAAACTCCATTCTTTGCAATGTGTTAATATTGTTTTTGCCTTGTACTTAACCCTTGTGTCGCCAACGGAATATTTTGGCATGTTACAAATAAAGGATAATATTATTAATAATACGACAAATCTCGCCGTTTGTATCTGTCTGTTTAAATCTCTATGACTTACATCTGTCTGCATTCATTCTCTCTCGCTCTCTCTCTCTCTCTTAAACCCATTAAGACAAATCCTTATTCTTTGTACAATTTGCTACGTCATCCATCCATGCCATCTCCATTTTAAACAGTCTCAGCATCATCAACTTTAAACCCGCATTCCCACCCTCTCATCCATTTTCTTTCCTCCATCCCATCATTCTGTTACTTTCCCTCTCCTCCCCTATCTACCCTTCTCTCCTCTATGTCTCATTCCCTATCTCCTCCCTCTCAACTCCCCTTTCACTCTCCCTCCATCTCTCTCTCTCTCCCTCCTTCTCTCTCTCTCTCTCTCTCGCTTTCCTTCCTTCCTTCTCTCTCTCTCTCTCTCTCTCCCTCCTTCTCTCTCTCTCTCCTTCTCTCTTTCTCCTTCCTTCTCTCTCATTCTCCCTCCTTCTCTCTCTCTCTTGCTCTCCCTCCTTCTCTCCCTCTCTCTCTCGCTCTCTCCCTCCTTCTCTCTCTTTCTCTTTCACTTCCTCTCCCTCCTTCTCTCTCCCTCTCTCTCTCTCGCTCCCTCCTTCTCCCTCTCTCTCGCTCTCCCTCCTTCACTCTCTCTCTCTCTTTCGCTCTCCCTCCTTCTCTCTCTCTCTCTCGCTCTCCCTCCTTCTCTCTCTTACTCTCCCTCTCTCTCTCTCTCTCTCTCTCGCCCTCCTTCTCTCTCTCTCTCTTGCTCTCCCTCCTTCTCTCTCTCTCTTTCTCGCTCTCCCTCCTTCTCTCTCTCTTTCTCCCTCCTCTCTTTCTCCTTCCCTCTCTCTCTTGTTCACCCTCCTTCTCTCTCTTTCTCTCTCTCTCGCTCTCCCTCCTTCTCTCTCTCCCTCCTTCTCTCTTTCTCTCGCTCTCCCTCCTTCTCTCTTGCTCTCCCTCCTTCTCTCTTTCTCCTTCCCTCTCTCTCATTCTCCCTCCTTCTCTCTCTCCCTCCTTCTCTCTCTCTCGCTCTCTCTCGCTCTCCCTCCTTCTCTCTCTCTCTCTCTCGCTCTCCCTCCTTCTCTCTTGCTGTTCCTACTTCACTCTTTCTCCTTCCCTCTCTCTCGTTCTCCCTCCTTCTCTCTCTCTCTCTCTCTTGCTCTCCCTCCTTCTCTCTCTCACTCTCCCTCTCTCTCTCTCTCTCGCTTTCCCTCCTTCTCTCTCTCTTTCTCTCTCTCCCTCCTTCTGTCTTTCTCCTTCCCTTTCTCGTGTTCCCCCTCCTCTCTCTCTCTCCCTCCTTCTCTCTTTCTCTCGCTCTCCCTCCTTCTCTCTTTCTCCTTCCCTCTCTCTCGTCCTCCCTCCTTCTCTCTCTCTCTCTCTCTCTCCCTCCTTCTCCTTCTCTCTCTCTCTCTCTCTCTCTCTCGCTCTCCCTCTTTCTCTCTCTCGCTCTCCCTCCTTCTCTCTTGCTGTCCCTCCTTCTCTCTTTCTCCTTCCCTCTCTCTCGTTCTCCCTCCTTCTCTCTCTCGTTCTAGTCCATGTGGGTGGCCACATATGTATTAACTCCTTGATTACCGGAAATGAAACATAAAAAAAAATATTCTAATGTCTTTCATTGCTTTCCCCGTTTTTTAAAGTGCAGTATTGTTTTTTTTATTTTCATGTACAGTGCTACGATCCCTTGCGAGTCCTATGTGGTATCCATAGGATTTTCTTCTACATTTGCCATTTACGGGTGTGAAAACAATTGCGGGCTTGAGGAATTGTAGCAATTGAATAGCTTTTTGCGATTGTAACATTTACGAGCTTGAAAGATTAAAGGGTTAGCAGTGTCGGAGTTATGATTTTGATAACCGCAGGGATTTTCAGCCTGTAACCCGCAAATCGTTTGCTGGTAGCTAAAAGACGCCAATTGAATAGCAAATTAGGTTATGGGCTACATTACGGGCTCCAGTAACTAACAATTGCTCAACATATTCAGGGGTCTCTATTTTGGGCAATATCCCCCCAGAAACCAGAGGAAGGTCTATAGTGCAGGAAACTGCAAAATAAGTGACATTTTTGTTCTGTTTCTGGCTGATCCTCTCATGATGTTGGGAGATGATTATCTGAGGCCCTAATAACACTGGCTTCAGACTGCAACTCGATCTCAGAAAGCCGAATGTCTACGAGTGAGTTGCGGGCTCCCGTTTGTCTCTGATTGCGATGATTTTCAGTTGTTCAAGCCTGCAAGTTATGGGCCCCAAGCCAAAATTGTAAACCATGCACTGGTTCTGAGCTGTTCAGGGCGGAAACATGATCAATTAAGCAAGCCCGTATCCTCCTATTTCGAATCAGCCAATAGAAAATGAGACCATCATTATTAGGGCACCAAAACATGAAGGTTCGGGGTCCGATATGTGATCAGACTCGCAAACTCGCAAGATGAAGAATTATAAAAATGAATGCCAATACAGTTCTAGTCCATGTGGGTGGCCTGATATGTATTAACTAATTGATACCCAAGATAGATTTAACCCCAAAATGAAACATAAAAAATAACTTTCATTTACTGCTGATTTGCGAGCTTGAGACTGTTTTGCAATCTAATGTCTATCATCGCTTTCCCCGTTATTTACAGTGCAGTATTGATGTTTTATTTGCTTTTACAGTGCTACAAATAGGTGTTTAACCCCCTTGCGGGTCCTCTCTAGCACTCGTAGGATTTCTCCTTCATTTGCCGTTTACGGATGTGAAAACTTTTGCAGGCTTGGAAAAATTGAGCAGTTGAATAGCGATTTACGATGTTAGTTAACCTATGCGAAAGTGACAGATCAAAGGCTTCTGAAGGTTGTAAGTAACGAGTATAACCATGTCCATTTTTTCAAGCTCGTACCTCGGAAGCCGTTCCGAGGCAATTGAATAGCCAATTAGCTTGCAACCTCACTTACAAGCCTCCGGATCTCCGAAACCTCAATTGAATGTGGGCCCAGGTTTCCAGCTGTCAATCTCCCTCTAAAGGCTCAGGTGAGATGATCTCCATTCTGGATACATTGAGAGCATCAGGTTGTGGGAATGTAAATACCTGTCTGGATTTTGCATGGGAAGCAGAGTGGGATTTGAATATGGTCTAACATTTCCTGACATAATTATGTTTCATTTGTTTAACCATTTTATGGCCGTAATACTTAAAATCTGACACTGTAATTGTTTAATCATATTTTGTATTGTATTGGACTTTTTAAATGAGTCATAGATTACTGTGTAACCCCTTGGTAATTAAAGTAATTAGTAATAAAAACTGTGTGTGTGTGTATGTATATACATATAAATCAGAAATAATAGATTGCAAGCTCTTTTACCATAACAACATAAATAAAACTGATTAAACTCATAGCAAGCTGTTTAGGTAACATATTAAATAAAACAGACTTCAAGCTCTCAGGGTAGTCTGCACTAAATAAAACACATTGCAATCTCTTAGGGTAGTCTGCACTAAATAAAACTGATTGTGAGCTCTTAGGATAGTCTGCAGTAAATAAAACTGATTGCAAGCTCTTAGTGTAGTCTGAATTGAATAAAACTGATCACAAGGTTATAGGTCAGTCTGCAGTAAATGAAGCAGATTACATGCTTTTTGAAGTAGCCTGCATTACATAAAACGGATTGCAAGCTCTTTTACAAAACTATAGGAATTGAAGCCGATCATAATCTCTTAGGTTTTTATTTGGGGAACAGGTGGGTCTGATCTGGACAGGAGGCTCTAATCTGGAGATTACAAGGGGGGTTGCTATTTGGGGACAGGTGGGTCTGACTTAGATGGGACAGGAGAGTCTGATCTGGAGATTACAAAGGGGTCTGATATTGGAGGGACAGGTGGGTCTGATTTGGATGGGACACGAGGGTCTGATCTGGAGATTACTTGGGGGTCTGATATTGCGGGGACAGGTGGGTCTGATTTGGATGGGATAGGAGGGTCTGATCTGGAGATTACACGGGGGTCTGCTATTGTGGGGACAGGTGGGTCTGATTTGGATGGGACAGGAGGTTCTAATCTGGAGATTACAAGGGGGTCTGATATTGGGGGGACAGGTGGATCTGATTTGATGGGACAGGAGGTTCTAATCTGGAGATTACAAGGGGCTCTGATATTGGGCGGACAGGTGGATCTGACTTGGATGGGACAGGTGTGTCTGATCTGGACAGGACAGGATGGTCTAATCTGGAGATTACAAGGGGGTCTGATATTGGGGGGACAGGTGGATCTGACTAGGATGGGACAGGATGTTCTAATCTGGAGATTACAAGGGGGTCTGATATTGGGGGGACAGGTGGATCTGATTTGGATGGGACAGGATGTTCTAATCTGGAGATTACAAAGGGGTCTGATATTGGGGGGACAAGTGGATATCATCTGGGGGGTCAGGATTATGTGAATTTAAGGGGATATGTGGGACTCGTCTATCTATCAAATCCCATTCACTTTCAAATGTTAATATAAAATAATCGACCACTGTAGTTCCAAATAAAATTTCCCTGAATATATTCTTCATATTAAGCCTATTAAGTGCCCACATTAGTTAATCAGTTAGGATGAACATTTGATGTGAAATTGTAATTATTAACAGCCAAATAACATTTGTTCAGCAGTGAGACACAAGACTCATAATTATATGTAATGCAAGTAATAAATATTAGTTTCATTCTTAATAATATAACTCTTCGCCTCTATTAATCAGCTTTAACCTGTTTTATTCAATATTATTCCAAGCCAACAGATATAAATAATGCACATTCAGTCCTTGAGAACAAATCCATTTAAATAATTTTTGTTTCATGCTGTGACACAGAATATAATTTGCAAAAGGAAATATTTGTACATTCAAAGGACTGGCTGAGATTCTCTTGCAAAACAAAGCATTAGCCAAATACACCACAGATTTACCTAGTGGGTCTCATTCCCTTTAGCAAAGCTCCCAAACGGTGATAATTTACTCTTAATGCTTAATGCTGTCCCCTCCACTGTAAGACTGTGCCATGCATTTACTACTTTAATAACATATAACAAACAATTTTAGATTTTAAATATTTTACAAACATTATGTTTACTAGATTAAAAGTTAATTTGAAAATTTAGTAGCAAATATCACCCGGGCAGTTCTAGTGGCTAAGGACCCGTGTGCTCATCATAATAATGTTATGTTTTGGTGTCTGCACAAAGTTTTTTTCTCAATACAATTTGATCAATGAAACCAGGAACTGCTGATCTCACCCCATTATGTTTTTGGTTATTTAATTATTGATTGTTAAATAGCTCTGTAAATGTTTCTACTGGGCATGCTTGCCTTCTTTATAACCCCCACTATTAATCTTAATTAATTGCTGTTGATAAAGCCATTAACTCAGTGGTGGATCTTTCAGTTAAAAGCATATCTACGTTTCCTCGATTATGAATGCATCTGCTAGAGGAGAATCAGTAGTGCATGCAAACATTTTTTGCATAAAAAAATACCAAAATAAGCATTTACAAACTCACCCTGATGTTAGCTAAATCTTTCCAGTTTGCAAGCTGAGGCTTTTGTTAGTTGATACCCCTGGAATCCCTGCTAAGATTAGCATAAAATTCATAATTTGTTTTGACCAATCAGAAGAAAGCAAAGGTTACCTGATACATTTGGATCATATTTGGGGGTTCCTGTATGGCAAAGCAGCCTGGGATATGTAGTCTCTTTCTCTCTATATCCTTGTGCTCTGATTCAGCTGTGAGCCCAGACCCCACCCAACCATGTGATTCCATTCTTCAGCAAGTACATCCTTTGAAAGGTCAAGCTCTGAACTTCTAATCTATATAACACATATTTTTCTGATAACCCCTGCCTTTTTCTTACCAAACATTTAAAACCCAGGAAACTTATATATACCTTTAAGGATATGGAATGGATCTTTTCCTTAACCCGGGGACTACCTGTAGTTACGTGTAATATGTACTATCCCTTTCCTGAATGTCTCTGACTTTTCTGTGTAATTTTAAGAAGTATTTGTGTGATTGCCCCTGGTGCCCCCAACACACTTACATTTACACACAGAATATTTTACCCAGTAGGTCACTGATATATTCAGATCTCATTAACCTCCCAGGAATACATACCATTACTCTGGCACAGAGCGACGTCTAATGGCGTTTTACACAGACGGAACGCCCAGAGGTCACATATACGCTGCCATATTCTTTATCCTATTACACACATGCAATTAATAAATACAACTGGGTTTTTGGTAAAAAAAATATCTCTATTTAAGTCCACAGATGAACGAGGAGAATTAAAACACAAAACTAAACTTCACAGAGTTCTATAATCTGCAATATTAAAACGGGCTCATGTGTCTAATAGGGGAATAATGATGATAGATAGATAGATAGATAGATAGATAGATAGACCGATAGATAGATAGATAGATAGATAGATAGATAGATAGATAGATAGATAGATAGATCGGTAGACCAATAGATAGATAGATAGATAGATAGATAGATAGATAGATAGATAGATAGATAGATAGATAGATAGATAGATAGATAGATCGGTAGACTGATAGATAGATAGAGTGATAGATAGATCGGTAGACCAATCGATAGATAGATAGATAGATAGATAGATAGATAGATAGATAGATGGATAGATAGATAGATAGATAGATAGATAGATAGATAGATAGATCGGTAGACTGATAGATAGATAGAGTGATAGATAGATCGGTAGACCGATAGATAGATAGATAGATAGATAGATAGATAGACCGATAGATAGATAGATAGATCGGTAGACCAATAGATAGATAGATAGATAGATAGATAGATAGATAGATAGATAGAGTGATAGATAGATAGATAGAGTGATAGATAGATCGGTAGACCGATAGATAGATAGATAGATAGATAGATAGATAGATAGATAGATAGATAGATAGATAGATAGATAGATAGATAGATAGAAAGATAGAGTGATAGATAGATCGGTAGACCAATCGATAGATAGATCGATAGATAGATAGATAGATAGATAGATAGATAGATAGATAGATAGATAGATAGATAGATAGATAGATAGATAGATAGATAGATGGATAGATAGATTGATAGATAGATCGGTAGACCAATCGATAGATAGATAGATAGATAGATAGATAGATAGATAGATAGATAGATAGATAGATAGAGTGATAGATAGATAGATAGATAGATAGAGTGATAGATAGATCGGTAGACCGATAGATAGATAGATAGATAGATAGATAGATAGATAGATAGATAGATAGATAGATAGATAGATAGATAGAGTGATAGATAGATCGGTAGACCAATCGATAGATAGATCGATAGATAGATAGATAGATAGATAGATAGATAGATAGATAGATAGATAGATAGATAGATTGATAGATAGATCGGTAGACCAATCGATAGATAGATAGATAGATAGATAGATAGATAGATAGATAGATAGATAGATAGATAGATAGAGTGATAGATAGATAGATAGATAGATAGATAGATAGATAGATAGATGGATGGATAGATAGATAGATAGATAGAGTGATAGATAGATAGATAGAGTGATAGATAGATCGGTAGACCGATAGATAGATAGATAGATAGATAGATAGATAGATAGATAGATAGATAGATAGATAGAAAGATAGAGTGATAGATAGATCGGTAGACCAATCGATAGATAGATCGATAGATAGATAGATAGATAGATAGATAGATAGATAGATAGAGTGATAGATAGATCGGTAGACCAATCGATAGATAGATCGATAGATAGATAGATAGATAGATAGATAGATAGATAGATAGATAGATTGATAGATTGATAGATAGATCGGTAGACCAATCGATAGATAGATAGATAGATAGATAGATAGATAGATAGATAGATAGATAGATAGATAGATAGATAGATAGATAGATAGAGTGATAGATAGATAGATAGATAGATAGATAGATAGATAGATAGATAGATAGATAGATAGATAGATAGATAGATAGATGGATGGATAGATAGATAGATAGATAGATAGATAGATAGATAGATAGATAGATAGATAGATAGATAGATAGATGGATAAATAGATAGATAGATAGATAGATAGATAGATAGATAGATAGATAGAATGTGTTAATTTTGTTTTTGCCATGTACTCAATGCATGTATAGAACTGCAGAATATGTTGGTGCATTACAAATAAAGGATAATAATAATAATAATAATAATAATAATAATAATAATAGTAATAATAAAAGGATCCCTATTTATACTATTTGTATTTACTTTTTACCCATTTATGTATAAAGTAGAAATCTGCCCTTATCATGAATAAAATCCCAAACTGTAACTTATTCTTATGATGAAGCAGCCTGATACTGGGACCATGGTCAGCCCCCTCCTCCTTTCATAAATACACTTACAGTAAGACTCTGAGCGCAGTTTTAATTAAAATGCTTTAATTGCTGCGGCTGCTTAAATTACAATCTTCCTCCTGCAGCCAATTCAGGAGCAAAGTCATTTTTCTTGTTTCGAACATTAGCAGAAAGAATGAAAGTTAGAGAGGATTGTGGGAGGTAAAATGGAGTCAGAGAGAGTGATCGTGATTCTGCGCTCGTCAGTTCAACACCATTAACCTCCAGAAAGGTCGAGTAACACTTTGTTCTAACGAGAAATGTATGAATTAGATCAAAAACCAGGCAATTAATTCATGGATATAACTCAGTTTTACAAAATAAATTATTAAAAATCTGTGTCGTAACATCTCAGTTTTAGTCTTATTTCTGTATAGTTCCATCTCTGTATCAGTCTTGTCTCTGTATCTTCACATCTCTGTACCAGCCTTATCTCAGTATCTTCCTATCTCTGTACCAGTCTTATCTCTGTATCTCCTCATCTCTGTATCAGTCTTATCTCTGTATCTTCCCATCTCTGTATTAGTCCTATGTCTGTATCTCCTCATCACATTAGCAGTCTTATCTCTGTATCTTCCCATCTCTGTGTCAGTCTTATCTCTGTATCTTCCCATCTCTGTATCTCCTCATCTCTGTATCTTCCCATCTCTGTGTCAGTCTTATCTCTGTATCTTCCTATCACTGTATCAGTCTTATCTCTGTATCTTCCCATCTCTGTATCTCCTCATCTCTGTATCTTCCCATCTCTGTATCTCCTCATCTCTGTATCTTCCCATCTCTGTGTCAGTCTTATCTCTGTATCTTCCCATCTCTTTATTAGTCTTATCTCTGTATCTTCCCATCTCTGTATCAGTCTTATCTCTGTATCTTCCCATCTCTGTATCTCCTCATCTCTGTATCTTCCCATCTCTGTGTCAGTCTTATCTCTGTATCTCCCCATCTCTGTATCTTCCCATCTCTGTATTAGTCTTATCTCTGTATCTTCCCATCTCTGTATCAGTTTTATCTCTGTATCTTCCCATCTCTGTATCAGTCTTATCTCAGTATCAATTCATCACTTTATCAGTCTTATCTCTGTATATTCCCATCTCCATGTCAGTCTTATCTCTGAATCTCCTCATCAATTTATCAGCCTCATCTCTGTATCTCCTCATCTCTGTACCAGTCTTGTCTCTGTATCTTCCCATCTCTGTGTCAGTCTTACCTCAGTATCTTCCCATCTCTGTATCAGTCTTATCTCAGTATCTCCTCATCTCTGTATCAGTCTTATCTCTGTATCTTCCCATCTCTGTATTAGTCCTATGTCTGTATCTCCTCATCTCTGTATCAGTCTTATCTCTGTATCTTCCCATCTCTGTATCAGTCTTATCTCTGTATCTTCCCATCTCTGTATCAGTCTTATCTCTGTACCTCCTCATCTCTGTATCTTCCCATCTCTGTATCAGTCTTATCTCTGTATCTTCCCATCTCTGTATCAGTCTTATCTCTGTACCTCCTCATCTCTGTATCTTCCCATCTCTGTATCAGTCTTATCTCTATATCTCCTCATCACTTTATCAGTCTTATCTCTGTATCTTCCCATCTCTGTATCAGTCTTATCTCTGCATCTTCCCATCTCTGTATTAGTCCTATGTCTGTATCTCCCCATCTCTGTGTCAGTCTTATCTCTGTATCTTCCCATCTCTGTATCAGTCTTATCTCTGCATCTTCCCATCTCTGTATCAGTCTTATATCTGTATCTTCCCATCTCTGTATTAGTCCTATGTCTGTATCTCCTCATCTCTGTGTCAGTCTTATCTCTGAATCTTCCCATCTCTGTATTAGTCTTATCTCTGTATCTCCTCATCTCTGTATCAGTCTTATCTCTGTATCTTCCCATCTCTGTATCAGTCTTATCTCTGAATCTTCCCATCTCTGTATTAGTCTTATCTCTGCATCTTCCCATCTCTGTATCAGTCTTATCTCTGAATCTTCCCATCTCTGTATTAGTCTTATCTCTGTATCTTCCCATCTCTGTATCAGTCTTATCTCTGTATCTTCCTATCTCTGTACAGTCTCATCTCTGTATATTCCCATATCTGTATCTCCTCATCACTTTATCAGCCTTATCTCTGTATCTTCCCATCTCCGTGTCAGTCTTATCTCTGTATCTTCCCATCTCCATGTCAGTCTTATCTCTGTATCTTCCCATCTCCGTATCTCCTCATCTCTGTATCTTCCCATCTCTGTATCAGTCTTATCTCTGTATCTCCTCGTCTCTGTATCAGTCTTATCTCTGTATCTTCCCATCTCTGTACCTCCTCATCTCTGTATCTTCCCATCTTTGTATCAGTCTTATCTCTGTATCTCCTCATCTCTGTGTCAGTCTTATCTCTGTATCTTCCCATCTCTGTACCTCCTCATCTCTGTATCTTCCCATCTTTGTATCAGTCTTATCTCTGTATCTCCTCATCTCTGTGTCAGTCTTATCTCTGTATCTTCCCATCTCTGTATTAGTCTTATCTCTGTATCTTCCCATCTCTGTATCAGTCTTATCTCTGCATCTTCCCATCTCTGTGTCAGTCTTATCTCTGTATCTTCCTATCTCTGTACAGTCTCATCTCTGTATATTCCCATATCTGTATCTCCTCATCACTTTATCAGCCTTATCTCTGTATCTTCCCATCTCTGCACAGTCTCATCTCTGTATATTCCCATATCTGTATCTCCTCATCACTTTATCAGTCTTATTTCTGTATCTTCCCATCTCTGAACCTCCTCATCTCTGTATCTTCCCATCTCTGTATCAGTCTTATCTCGGTATCTTCCCATCTCTGTATCTTCCCATCTCTGTATCAGTCTTATCTCTGTATCTCCTCATCTCTGTATCAGTCTTATCTCTGTATCTTCCCATCTCTGTACCTCCTCATCTCTGTATCTTCCCATCTCTGTATCAGTCTTATCTCTGTATCTTCCCATCTCTGTATCAGTCTTATCTCTGTATCTCCTCATCTCTGTATCAGTCTTATCTATGTATCTCCTCATCTCTGTATCAGTCTTATCTCTGTATCTTCCCATCTCTGTATCAGTCTTATCTCTGTATCTCCTCATCTCTGTATCAGTCTTATCTCTGTATCTTCCCGTCTCTGTACCTCCTCATCTCTGTATCTTCCCATCTCTGTATCAGTCTTATCTCTGTATCTCCTCATCTCTGAATCAGTCTTATCTCTGTATCTTCCCATCTCTGTATTAGTCCTATGTCTGTATCTCCTCATCTCTGTGTCAGTCTTATCTCTGTATCTTCCCATCTCTGTACCTCCTCATCTCTGTATCTTCCCATCTCTGTATCAGTCTTATCTCTGTATCTCCTCATCTCTGTGTCAGTCTTATCTCTGTATCTCCTCATCTCTGTATCAGTCTTATCTCTGTATCTCCTCATCTCTGTGTCAGTCTTATGTCTGAATCTTCCCATCTCTGTATCTCCTCATCTCTGTGTCAGTCTTATCTCTGTATCTCCTCATCTCTGTATCAGTCTTATCTCTGTATCTCCTCATCTCTGTGTCAGTCTTATCTCTGTATCTCCTCATCTCTGTATCAGTCTTATCTCTGTATCTCCTCATCTCTGTATCAGTCTTATCTCTGTATCTCCTCATCTCTGTGTCAGTCTTATCTCTGTATCTCCTCATCTCTGTATTAGTCTTATCTCTGTATCTTCCCATCTCTGTATCAGTCTTATCTCTGCATCTTCCCATCTCTGTATCAGTCTTATCTCTGCATCTTCCCATCTTTGTATCAGTCTTATCTCTGTATCTCCTCATCTCTGAATCAGTCTTATCTCTGTATCTTCCCATCTCTGTATCAGTCTTATCTCTGTATCTCCTCATCTCTGAATCAGTCTTATCTCTGTATCTTCCCATCTCTGTACCTCCTCATCTCTGTATCTTCCCATCTCTGTATCAGTCTTATCTCTGTAGCTTCCCATCTCTGTATTAGTCCTATGTCTGTATCTCCTCATCTCTGTATCTCCTCATCTCTGAATCAGTCTTATCTCTGTATCTTCCCATCTCTGTCAGTCTTATCTCTGTATCTTCCCATCTCTGTGTCAGTCTTATCTCTGTATCTTCCTATCTCTGTACCAGCCTTATCTCTGTATCTTCCCATCTCTGCACAGTCTTCTCTCTGTATCTTCCCTGTATCTTTATCTCTGTATCAGTCTTACCTCTGTATCTTCCCATCTCCATGTCAGTCTTATCTCTGTATCTTCCAATCTCTGTATCAGTCTTATCTCTGTATCTTCCCATCTCTGTATCTCCTCGTCTCTGTATCTTCCCATCTCTGTATCTCCTCGTCTCTGTATCTTCCTATCACTGTATCAGTCTTATCTCTGTATCTTTTCATTGCTGTATCAGTCTTATCTCTGTATCTTCCCATCTCTGTATCAGTCCCATCTATGTATCAGTCTTATCTCAGTCTTTTCCCATTTCTATATCAGCCTTATCTCTGCATCTCCTCATCTCTGTGTCAGTCTTATCTCTGTATCTCCTCATCTCTGTATCAGTCTTATCTCTGTATCTTTCCATCTCTGTATCAGTCTTATCTCTTTATAAGTCTTATCTCTGTATCTCCTCATCTCTCTGTCAGTCGTATCTCTGTATCTTCCCATCTCTGTGTCAGTCTTATATCTGTATCTTCCCATCTCTGTATCAGTCTTATCTCTGTATCTTCCCATCTCTGTATCAGTCTTATCTCTGTATTAGACTTATCTTTGTATCTCCTCATCTCTCTGTCAGTCGTATCTCTGTATCTTCCCATCTCTGTGTCAGTCTTATCTCTGTATCTTCCCATCTCTGTGTCAGTCTTATCTCTGTAGCTTCCCATCTCTGTACAGTCTTATTTCTGTATCTTCCCATCTCTTTATCTTCCCTGTATCTTTATCTCTACATCAGCCTAGTTCTGTACCAGTCTTATCTCTGTATATTCCCATCTCTGTTCAAGCCTTATCTTAGTATCTTCCTATTTCTGTACCAGTCTTATCTCAGTATGTTCCTATCTCTGTACCAGTCTTACCTCTGTATCTTCCTATCTCTGTACCAGTCTTACCTCAGAATCTTCCTATTTCTGTACCAGCCTTACCTCAGTATCTTCCTATCTCTGTACCAGCCTTATCTTAGTATCTCCCTATCTCTGTACCAGCCTTACCTCAGTATCTTCCTATCTCTGTTCCAGCCTTACCTCAGTATCTTCCTATTTCTGTTCAAGTCTTACCTCAGTATCTTCCTATCTCTGTACCAGCCTTATCTCATTATCTTCCTATCTCTGTACCAGCCTTACCTCAGTATCTTCCTATCTCTGTTCCAGCCTTACCTCAGTATCTTCCTATCTCTGTTCCAGCCTTACCTCAGTATCTTCCCATCTCTGTATAGTCTTACCTCAGTATTTTCCCATCTCTGTGCAGCCTTATCTCTGTATCTTCCCATCTCTGTACAGTCTTACCTCAGTATTTTCCTATCTCTGTACCAGCCTTATCCATGTATCTTCCTATCTCTGTACCAGTCTTATCTCAGTATCTTCCTATTTCTGTACCAGTCTTACCTCAGTATCTTCCTATCTCTATACCGTCTTACCTCAGTATTTTCCTATCTCTGTACCAGTCTTACCTCAATATCTTCCTATCTCTGTACCAGCCTTACCTCAATATCTTCCTATCTCTGTACCAGCCTTACCTCAATATCTTCCTATCTCTGTACCAGTCTTACCTCAGTATCCTCCCATCTCTGTACCAGTCTTACCTCAGTATCTTCTGATCTCTGTACCAGTCTTACCTCAGTATTTTCCTATCTCTGTACCAGCCTTACCTCAGTATTTTCCTATCTCTGTACCAGCCTTATCTCAGTATCTTCCGATCTCTGTACCAGTCTTACCTCAGTATCTTCTGATCTCTGTACCAGTCTTACCTCAGTATTTTCCTATCTCTGTACCAGTCTTACCTCAGTATCTTCTGATCTCTGTACCAGTCTCACCTCAGTATTTTCCTATCTCTGTACCAGCCTTACCTCAGTATTTTCCTATCTCTGTACCAGCCTTACCTCAGTATCTTCCGATCTCTGTACCAGTCTTACCTCAGTATCTTCTGATCTCTGTACCAGCCTTACCTCAGTATCTTCTGATCTCTGTACCAGTCTTACCTCAGTATTTTCCTATCTCTGTACCAGTCTTACCTCAGTATCTTCCTATCTCTGTACCAGTCTTACCTCAGTATTTTCCTATCTCTGTATCAGCCTTACCTCAGTATCTTCCGATCTCTGTACCAGTCTTACCTCAGTATCTTCCGATCTCTGTACCAGTCTTACCTCAGTATCTTCTGATCTCTGTACCAGCCTTACCTCAGTATTTTCCTATCTCTGTACCAGTCTTACCTCAGTATTTTCCTATCTCTGTACCAGTCTTACCTCAATATCTTCCTATCTCTGTACCAGTCTTACCTCAGTATTTTCCTATCTCTGTACCAGTCTTACCTCAGTATTTTCCTATCTCTGTACCAGTCTTACCTCAATATCTTCCTATCTCTGTACCAGTCTTACCTCAGTATTTTCCTATCTCTGTACCAGTCTTACCTCAGTATTTTCCTATCTCTGTACCAGTCTTACCTCAGTATCTTCCTATTTCTGTACCAGCCTTACCTCAGTATTTTCCTATCTCTGTACCAGTCTTACCTCAGTATTTTCCTATCTCTGTACCAGCCTTACCTCAGTATCTTCCGATCTCTGTACCAGTCTTACCTCAGTATCTTCCGATCTCTGTACCAGTCTTACCTCAGTATCTTCCGATCTCTGTACCAGTCTTACCTCAGTATCTTCCGATCTCTGTACCAGCCTTACCTCAGTATGTTCCTATTTCTGTACCAGTCTTACCTCAATATCTTCCCATCTCTGTACCAGTCTTACCTCAGTATCTTCCGATCTCTGTACCAGTCTTACCTCTGTATCTTCCCATCTCTGTACCAGTCTTACCTCAGTATCTTCCTATCTCTGTACCAGCCTTACCTCAGTATTTTCCTATCTCTGTACCAGCCTTATCTCAGTATCTTCCTATCTCTGTACCAGTCTCACCTCAGTATCTTCCGATCTCTGTACCAGTCTTATCTCTGTATCTTCCTATCTCTGTACCAGCCTTATCTCTGTATCTTCCTATCTCTGTACAAGTCTTACCTCAGTATTTTCCTATCTCTGTAACAGTATTACCTCAGTATCTTCCTATGTCTGTATCAGTCTTATCTCTGTATCTTCCGATCTCTGTACCAGCCTTACCTCAGTATCTTCCTATCTCTGTACCAGTCTTACCTCAGTATCTTCCGATCTCTGTACCAGTCTTACCTCAGTATCTTCTGATCTCTGTACCAGCCTTACCTCAGTATCTTCTGATCTCTGTACCAGTCTTACCTCAGTATTTTCCTATCTCTGTACCAGTCTTACCTCAGTATCTTCCGATCTCTGTACCAGTCTTATCTCAGTATTTTCCTATCTCTGTACCAGCCTTACCTCAGTATTTTCCTATCTCTGTACCAGCCTTACCTCAGTATCTTCCGATCTCTGTACCAGTCTTACCTCAGTATCTTCTGATCTCTGTACCAGCCTTACCTCAGTATCTTCTGATCTCTGTACCAGCCTTACCTCAGTATCCTCCGATCTCTGTACCAGTCTTACCTCAGTATCTTCTGATCTCTGTACCAGCCTTACCTCAGTATCTTCCTATCTCTGTACCAGTCTTACCTCAGTATTTTCCTATCTCTGTACCAGTCTTATCTCAGTATCTTCCGATCTCTGTACCAGTCTTACCTCTGTATCTTCCCATCTCTGTACCAGTCTTACCTCAGTATCTTCCTATCTCTGTACCAGCCTTACCTCAGTATTTTCCTATCTCTGTACCAGCCTTATCTCAGTATCTTCCTATCTCTGTACCAGTCTCACCTCAGTATCTTCCGATCTCTGTACCAGTCTTATCTCTGTATATTCCTATCTCTGTACCAGCCTTATCTCTGTATCTTCCTATCTCTGTACAAGCCTTACCTCAGTATTTTCCTATATCTGTAACAGTATTACCTCAGTATCTTCCTATGTCTGTATCAGTCTTATCTCTGTATCTTCCGATCTCTGTACCAGCCTTACCTCAGTATCTTCCTATCTCTGTACCAGTCTTACCTCAGTATCTTCCGATCTCTGTACCAGTCTTACCTCAGTATCTTCCTATCTCTGCACCAGTCTTACCTCAGTATCTTCCTATCTCTGTACCAGTCTTACCTCAGTATTTTCCTATCTCTGTACCAGTCTTACCTCAGTATCTTCTGATCTCTGTACCAGTCTTACCTCAGTATTTTCCTATCTCTGTACCAGTCTTACCTCAGTATCTTCCGATCTCTGTACCAGTCTTATCTCAGTATTTTCCTATCTCTGTACCAGCCTTACCTCAGTATTTTCCTATCTCTGTACCAGCCTTACCTCAGTATCTTCCGATCTCTGTACCAGTCTTACCTCAGTATCTTCTGATCTCTGTACCAGCCTTACCTCAGTATCTTCTGATCTCTGTACCAGCCTTACCTCAGTATCCTCCGATCTCTGTACCAGTCTTACCTCAGTATCTTCTGATCTCTGTACCAGCCTTACCTCAGTATCTTACTATCTCTGTACCAGTCTTACCTCAGTATTTTCCTATCTCTGTACCAGTCTTATCTCAGTATCTTCCTATCTCTGTACCAGCCTTACCTCAGTATCTTCCAATCTCTTTACCAGTCTTACCTCAGTATCTTCTGATCTCTGTACCAGCCTTACCTCAGTATCTTCTGATCTCTGTACCAGTCTTACCTCAGTATTTTCCTATCTCTGTACCAGTCTTACCTCAGTATTTTCCTATCTCTGTACCAGTCTTACCTCAATATCTTCCTATCTCTGTACCAGTCTTACCTCAGTATTTTCCTATCTCTGTACCAGTCTTACCTCAGTATCTTCCTATTTCTGTACCAGCCTTACCTCAGTATTTTCCTATCTCTGTACCAGTCTTATCTCAGTATCTTCCGATCTCTGTACCAGTCTTATCTCAGTATTTTCCTATCTCTGTACCAGCCTTATCTTAGTATCTCCCTATCTCTGTACCAGCCTTACCTCAGTATCTTCCTATCTCTGTACCAGTCTTACCTCAGTATCTTCCTATTTCTGTACCAGCCTTACCTCAGTATTTTCCTATCTCTGTACCAGTCTTATCTCAGTATCTTCCGATCTCTGTACCAGTCTTACCTCAGTATCTTCCTATCTCTGTACCAGTCTTACCTCAGTATTTTCCTATCTCTGTACCAGTCTTACCTCAGTATCTTTCTATTTCTGTACCAGCCTTACCTCAGTATCTTCCTATCTCTGTACCAGTCTTACCTCAGTATCTTCCGATCTCTGTACCAGCCTTACCTCAGTATCTTCCTATCTCTGCACCAGTCTTACCTCAGTATGTTCCTATTTCTGTACCAGTCTTACCTCAATATCTTCCCATCTCTGTACCAGTCTTACCTCTGTATCTTCCTATCTCTGTACCAGTCTTACCTCAGTATCTTCCTATGTCTGTATCAGTCTTACCTCAGTATCTTCCTATCTCTGTACCAGCCTTACCTCAGTATCTTCCGATCTCTGTACCAGTCTTATCTCTGTATCTTCCTATCTCTGTACCAGCCTTACCTCAGTATCTTCCTATCTCTGTACCAGTCTTACCTCAGTATCTTCCTATCTCTGTACCAGCCTTACCTCTGTATCTTCTGATCTCTGTACCAGCCTTACCTCAGTATTTTCCGATCTCTGTACCAGTCTTATCTCTGTATCTTCCTATCTCTGTACCAGCCTTACCTCAGTATTTTCCTATCTCTGTACCAGTCTTACCTCAGTATCTTCCTATGTCTGTATCAGTCTTATCTCTGTATCTTCCGATCTCTGTACCAGCCTTACCTCAGTATCTTCCTATCTCTGTTCCAGCCTTACCTCAGTATCTTCCCATCTCTGTATAGTCTTACCTCAGTATTTTCCCATCTCTGTGCAGCCTTATCTCTGTATCTTCCCATCTCTGTACAGTCTTACCTCAGTATTTTCCTATCTCTGTACCAGCCTTATCCATGTATCTTCCTATCTCTGTACCAGCCTTACCTCAGTATCTTCCTATCTCTGCACCAGTCTTACCTCAGTATCTTCCTATTTCTGTACCAGTCTTACCTCAGTATCTTCCTATTTCTGTACCCGTCTTACATATGTGTCTTACATCCCATTACCAGCACTTTTTGAGTAGATCCCACTTGTGTGAGTATGCCCTCGCACTTGCCACCACTGCTCTACTTGGTTCTGGGTGCTTTGGCATTGTCACTTATCATACAGATCATTTGCCAAGTCAGATGGGCACAATAGGAGCTGGCACAGGCCAGAGGGCAGCAGGGAGATAGTTACAATTAAATATTAAAGTTGAGGCAACAATAGATGGCAGATAGAAATGGTTTAACCTGTGGGACAAGACAGGGTCTGAGAGGCAGATGTGGTAAATAGATAGATAGATATATACCAATAGATAGATAGATAGATAGATAGATAGATAGATAGATCGATAGATAGATAGTATAAAGATAGATACCGATAGATAGATGGGTAGATAGATAGATACAGATAGATATATATAGATAGATAGAGATAGGTACAGATATATAGATAGATACAGATAGATAGAGAGAGAGATAGATAGATAGATAAATAGATAGATAGATAGATAGATAGATACAGCTATATAGATATAGATAGATAGATAGATAGATAGATAGATAGATAGATAGATAGATAGATAGATAGATACAGCTAGATAGAGATATAGATAGATAGATACATATAGATAGAGATATAGATAGATAGAGATATAGAGATATAGATAGATAGATAGATAGATAGATAGATAGATAGATAGATAGATAGATAGATACAGCTATATAGATATAGATAGATAGATAGATACAGCTAGATAGAGATATAGATAGATAGACAGACAGACAGATAGATAGATAGATAGATAGATAGATAGATAGATAGATAGATAGAGATATAGATAGACAGACAGACAGATAGATAGATAGATAGATAGATAGATAGATAGATAGATAGATAGATAGATAGATAGATAGAAATAGGGATTACATTCAGATCAGTAAGATGGGAGTAATATTATTATAATTTCTTTAGATGTCAGTTAATGTTCTGATTTATATGAATATTTTCTGATATTTGTATAATTCTGTAATAATAGATATTCATAGTCTGGGACCCCAGATCAGCTTGCCTCTCAGTCCAGAGCTGTAATATATATGTACTAGCGTATTGCCCGTCAAAAAATGACGGCAATCAGATGTGTATGTTTTAAAAGTTGTTTAGTTATTAATATACACATGGAACTGTAAGGTAGCTAATGTTTTTTTTTTGTGTACTACTGAAATATAGAATTCAAATTAATAAATGAATTTACATATTTTTATGCATTGTGTTTGTAGCGGAACCCATCCCTGTTTTACCCTGTTTTATGATTATTTAATTCTTGGTTAAAATATGATCCTACAATATGTATGCTGGTTTATGCTCTGCAGAATATTAGCCAGACTTTTGCAGACCTAGGCTAATAGATAATCCTATTACAGAGATTCAAGAGATAAGAAAGTTGTAAAGGATCCTTGCATTTTCCAAAGTGTTTTCATTCTCTGATAAGAACAAAGAAGTGTAATTGAATCAATGTCTGATTGTATCAAAGTTGCCAGGGAGGTGTGACCCCCCTATTGTTCTCTTTATGTGTATTGTGTGTAGCCAAATATGGGCATGTGTATTGCCTGTGGCCAAAGAGATGTATAAATATTTCTGCAATAACAAAATAAAGTCAGTATTCATTTGACTCCCAAATTGTGTGTCGTCCAATATGGGAGGTCGGGGATGGTGAAACTGTAGTGCCTCGTGGGTATTTTATCGTATACCAGCGGAGATTTTGGACTGCGTGTTCCAGCTCCGTTACATTTGTTGGCAAGTGGTGGAATTGTTCCCACGGTCAGAAGGACAGCTACAGGAGACACCATTCCGTGGAGTACAAATTGAGGGCAACGCTAGTATCCGTACAGCGCCCCTGGCTACAGCAGGATGGAACCGGCTAGTTTTCGGACAGCGTTCCATGATGAGGATGAGAAGGAGGCCGCAGACTACAGGGAAACAGACAGAAAGGAACTCTGGTATGATGCCCTGGAAGATGCCCAATGGCGGCGAGGTGAGAGTCTCCCCAGTGATGAGCAGCGGCTACAGAAGCGTGTGGCGATGCGTTTGTATCTATTGGGAGAGCAGCCCCTGGATGAGTGGGTGACAAGACTAGAGACCCTGGTATGGCGAGAGATCTGGCTAGACAACGCATACCAGGCCCTCTGGTGGCATACCGTTCGACTTACCCCCTGGACGGCTGAACACGACTTACCGGAGGGGGATGATTATGATGGCCCGGGTTTATTATGGGATGCCTTGGAGGATGATATTGATCTTGGCAGCACGGAGGGGTCTAGGTTTTGGGACATCTACGACTACCGGATGGGCATGTATGTCTGGGATGATGAAGGCGAGGTGAGCAAAGACATGACCCACCTGGTAACGAGAGAGTGGGAGCTGGAGCAGGACTACCAACACCTGCTCAGCCTTGTGCAGCCCCAACCTACTCGACAAGCAGAACCAGACTTCATTGACTGGTCCTGGGATGACCTCCAGATGGCAGGTAGAGATGGGACCGAGGTCTCTCTACCGGCCCTACAGGAGGCAGAAGGTGTCGTCCTTCCCCCCCAGCGGCAGTGTGAACCCCAGGGGGCAGAAGGTGTCGTCCTTTCCCCCCAGCGGCAGTGTGAACCCCAGGGGGCAGAAGGTGTCGTCCTTCCCCCTCAGCGGCAGTGTGAACCCCAGGGGGCAGAAGGTGTCGTCCTTTCCCCCCAGCGGCAGTGTGAACCCCAGGGGGCAGAAGGTGTCGTCCTTCCCCCTCAGCGGCAGTGTGAACCCCAGGGGGCAGAAGGTGTCGTCCTTTCCCCCCAGCGGCAGTGTGAACCCCAGGGGGCAGAAGGTGTCGTCCTTCCCCCCCAGCGGCAGTGTGAACCCCAGGGGGCAGAAGGTGTCGTCCTTTCCCCCCAGCGGCAGTGTGAACCCCAGGGGGCAGAAGGTGTCGTCCTTCCCCCTCAGCGGCAGTGTGAACCCCAGGGGGCAGAAGGTGTCGTCCTTTCCCCCCAGCGGCAGTGTGAACCCCAGGGGGCAGAAGGTGTCGTCCTTCCCCCTCAGCGGCAGTGTGAACCCCAGGGGGCAGAAGGTGTTGTCCTTTCCCCCCAGCGGCAGTGTGAACCCCAGGGGGCAGAAGGTGTCGTCCTTCCCCCCCAGCGGCAGTGTGAACCCCAGGGGGCAGAAGGTGTCGTCCTTTCCCCCCAGCGGCAGTGTGAACCCCAGGGGGCAGAAGGTGTCGTCCTTCCCCCTCAGCGGCAGTGTGAACCCCAGGGGGCAGAAGGTGTCGTCCTTTCCCCCCAGCGGCAGTGTGAACCCCAGGGGGCAGAAGGTGTCGTCCTTTCCCCCCAGCAGCAGTGTGAACCCCAGGGGGCAGAAGGTGTCGTCCTTCACCCCCAGCGGCAGTGTGTACCCCAGGGAGCAGAAGGTGTCGACCTTCCTCCACAGCGGCAGTGGGTACCCCAGGGGGCCAAAGGTGTCGTCCTTCCACCCCAGCGGCAGTGTGAAACACAGGGGGCAGAAGGTGTCATCCTTCCCCCCCAGCAACAGTTTACCCTAACCAGGGGAGACACCAATCTCCCAGACGGCGCAGATGGGACCGTGGTCTCTGCGCCCACAGCTGGTCCAGATCCCCAACTACCGTCACTGGGACAACCGGAGGAGGGGGTAAGTACAAACTCCCCTCCCCAGCTAACTTCTAATGTGGCCCCAGGGTTAACAGAGGAAATGTTAACCCCCACTGACCCCCACGTTTCCCTGGCTACTGAGCCGGAATATGTCCCAAGTACCCCAGCAGAAGAGCTGACAGCGGGGCAGAGTGCAGTCGGCCTCTGCCCTCCCTTTGTCCCTGGTACAGAGCAGGAGGTCCTGCAGGTTATACCAGCAGAAGAGCTGGCATCAGGGCAGAGTGCCACTGGCCTCTGCCCCTCAAGTCCCCTCAGCGTGTTGCACCATCACCCCAGCGAAATATCCAGGTGCCTGTTTAGACTTCCCCCCAAAGGGGAGATGTGTGACGAAGTGCCCTTCGCCACTTTGGCTTGGAGAGGACTGTTTGCCAGCCTCCTGCCCTGCGACTATGGCCCTGGTACATATTGCCCTTTGGAACCAGTGTTCGGCCATACCAGAGTGTAAGTCACTCATTCTGGCCCTTTACATACAGGGGGGGGTCATTCTGTACTTGCCCTGTGTGAACCATGATACCCCAGATAACTATGCCATGAAGCCCATTCATATAATGAAAGACTATGGGAAAGACTTTAGCTACATGGCAATTGAACTGTGTGAAGAGGATCTGAGCGCTATTCGGTGGTTTTGTGCGCTCAGATCCCAGCTATCTGGGGATATGGGAAATGTGAGTAAATGTGAATTGCAGTAATGCTGATGGGTTGTCAAACTAGAGAATTGACCAACAAATACTTTTGTCCGGACATCCCCAGGCCGATCCGTTGGGATCAGACCGTGTATGCCGGCTTATGGTCACGGGGGAGGTGTGTAGCGGAACCCATCCCTGTTTTACCCTGTTTTATGATTATTTAATTCTTGGTTAAAATATGATCCTACAATATGTATGCTGGTTTATGCTCTGCAGAATATTAGCCAGACTTTTGCAGACCTAGGCTAATAGATAATCCTATTACAGAGATTCAAGAGATAAGAAAGTTGTAAAGGATCCTTGCATTTTCCAAAGTGTTTTCATTCTCTGATAAGAACAAAGAAGTGTAATTGAATCAATGTCTGATTGTATCAAAGTTGCCAGGGAGGTGTGACCCCCCTATTGTTCTCTTTATGTGTATTGTGTGTAGCCAAATATGGGCATGTGTATTGCCTGTGGCCAAAGAGATGTATAAATATTTCTGCAATAACAAAATAAAGTCAGTATTCATTTGACTCCCAAATTGTGTGTCGTCCAATATGGGAGGTCGGGGATGGTGAAACTGTAGTGCCTCGTGGGTATTTTATCGTATACCAGCGGAGATTTTGGACTGCGTGTTCCAGCTCCGTTACAGTGTTGAAGAGCTGGCAATCTGTGTTGATGTTGCAGCAGCATTAGTGGTGTGGAGCTGCTGTGTAAGCGTGATGAACGTGTGCAGTGTAATAGTGTGCGTGCGCGAGCCGAAACCGTTAACGTAGCTGTGTACTTCCGCATTATCCTAAAATGGCGGATAATGTGTTTTATGCGTCTTCGCAGATTATCGGTACGTGTTTTGCGTGGTTATAGTGCTGTAGCCTGGTTTTCGTTTTGTTCGTCCGTCATTTTTTCTGCGTCGCTCATTGCCAAAGTACTACGGTTTAACGGCTCGCCTCGCTGCGCGAGGCTCGTCAGGCGATGATCGCCTGCGGCGCTCATCGCTAAGCCCGCTAAAGTACTACGGTTTAACATTAAACTTGTTTGCCACACAACATGACACTACATTTGTCCCTTTTTTTTTTTCTTCTTCAAATAAATACAATTTTTTTTTTATAAAATTAATATTTTTGTAATTTGCAACTTATATTTCATTAAATGCGTTGGTTTAGGCGGGAAATCCGATGTTGCGCGAGACAAAGTCGTTAAATCTGTGTTAATGCGTAAATCTGTAATTTCTGATCGTAAAATGTAGTCGCTACTGTCTTTTTACTCATTGCGCGGTTAATCCGCATCCTTTATCTCGTATTTTTTCTAACACCTACGTCTATGGCTGTGTTTTACGCAGTTCGTAGTAGTATAGCCTCGTTTTCATTTTTTTCGGCGGCCATTTTTTTCTCGCTTAGCCGATTTTCGATCTTTGTAACTCAGCAAAATCGCTGTAAATTGGAGTTCCAACTCACTTCCAGACGTCCTGCCTGCTTCCCCATGCTGTAAGTGACCTTTATTTTATTTTTTAGTGTGTATTTAGTGTTTTTTTTAGTGTTTTGTTTCCGCCGCTTATGTCGTAATTTTTTTCAGCTCGTATTTTTTTTGTAAGTGCTACGAAGTTACGGCTCGCCTCGCTACGCGAGGCTCGCCTGCAATGAGCGCCTGCGGCGCTCATTGCCAAAGTGCTACGAAGTTACGGCTCGCCTCGCTAAGTCGTACGCACTACGCAACAGAGCAGTTTAACGTCTCGCCTCGCTACGAGAGGCTCGCCGGGCGATGAGCGCCTGCGGCGCTCATCGCAAAGTCGTACGCACTGCGCAACGGAGCGTGACGACGTCTCGTAGTTAGACAATTATAATATGTGATATCATTTACAACACACACACAAATCTGACACAGGATGCGTTACACAAATGAATTAGCGTGATTTATATGTAAATGTGTCCTGTGCCGCTCATGGAGAGGGGTTAGGGAGAGAGAACCGGAACTCGCATCATTCCATTAGTCGTAATCAAGTTTTAGCTTTAACTGCGAATTGCGCCATCTGACAGATAAAATGTGTTATATACGCAGCGCGCAAACAATCAGTAATGATGCTCATGGAGCTCTCACCTCCCAAGAAGAGGAAGAACATGTTTTATACATTAGAAGCAAAATGCAAGAAACATGAGTGATCTGAAGTCTACAAAAGTTACTATTATTTACTGTGTATTGGCAGATTTGTACATTTTGGAGCAATCAATTTTAAATATTTAGACTACGAAAGTCCTTAGTCTCTAACTTGTCACTCATTCACTGGAGGGCTGGAGTGAATGGTTCTACTTGCAGTCCTTAGTCTGTAACTTGTCACCCAGTCACAGTGTGTAGGAGAGACTCTTCTGCAGTCCTTAGGCTGTAACTTGTCAAATAGTCACAATGAGTAGGAGGGGTTCTTCTGTAGTCCTTAGTCTGTAACTTGTCACACAATCCCAGTGTGTAAGAGGGGTTCTTCTGCAGTCCTTAGTCTGTAACTTGTCACACAGTCACAGTGGGTAGGAGGGGTTCTTCTACAGTCCTTAGTCTGTAACTTGTCACACAATCCTAGTGTGTAGGAGAGGTTCTTCTGCAGTCCTTAGTCTGTAACATGTCACACAATCCCAATGTGTAAGAGGGGTTCTTCTGCAGTCCTTAGTCTGTAACTTGTCACACAGTCACAGTGGGTAGGAGGGGTTCTTCTACAGTCCTTAGTCTGTAACTTGTCACACAATCCCAGTGTGTAGGAGGGGTTATTCTGCAGTCCTTAGTCTGTAACATGTCACACAGTCACAGTGTGTAAGAAGGGTTCTTCTGCAGTCCTTAGTCTGTAACTTGTCACATAGTCACAATGAGTAGGAGGGGTTCTTCTGTAGACCTTAGTCTGTAACTTGTCACACAATCCCAGTATGTAGGAGGGGTTATTCTGCAGTCCTTAGTCTGTAACTTGTCACACAGTCACAATGTGTAGGAGGGGGTTCTTCTGCAGTCCTTAGTCTGTAAAATGTCACACAGTCACAGTGTGTAAGAGGGGTTCTCCCATCAGTCCTTAGTCTTTAAAATGTCACACAGTCACAGTGTGTAGGAGGGGTTATTCTGTAGTCCATAGTCTTCTATAACTTGTCACACAGTCACAGTGTGTAGGAGAGGTTCTTCTGCAGTCCTTAGTCTGTAACTTGTCACACAGTCACAGTGTGTAGGAGGGGTTCTTCTGTAGTCCTTAGTCTGTAACTTGTCACACAGTCACAGTGTGTAGGAGGGGTTCTTCTGCAGTCCTTAGTCTATAACTTGTCACACAGTCACAGTGTGTAAGAGGGGTTCTTCTGCAGTCATTAGTCTGTAACTTGTCACACAGTCACAGTGTGTAGGAGGGGTTCTTCTGCAGTCATTAGTCTGTAACTTGTCACACAGTCACAGTGTGTAGGAGGGGTTCTTCTGCAGTCCTTAGTCTGTAGCTTGTCACACAGTCACAATGAGTAGGAGGGGTTCTTCCATAGTCCTTAGTCTGTAACATGCCACACAAACCCAGTGTGTAAGAGGGGTTATTCTGCAGTCCTTAGTCTGTAACTTGTCACACAGTCACAATGAGTAGGAGGGGTTCTTCTGCAGTCATTAGTCTGTAACTTGTCACATAGTCACAGTGTGTAAGAGGGGTTCTTCTGCAGTCCTTAGTCTGTAACTTGTCACACAGTCACAGTGTGTAGGAGGGGTTCTCCCATCAGTCCTTAGTCTGTAACTTGTCACACAGTCACAGTGTGTAGGAGGGGTTCTTCTGCAGTCCTTAGTCTGTAGCTTGTCACACAGTCACAATGAGTAGGAGGGGTTCTTCCATAGTCCTTAGTCTGTAACATGCCACACAAACCCAGTGTGTAAGAGGGGTTATTCTGCAGTCCTTAGTCTGTAACTTGTCACACAGTCACAGTGAGTAGGAGGGGTTATTCTGCAGTCCTTAGTCTGTAACTTGTCACACAGTCACAATGAGTAGGAGGGGTTCTTCTGCAGTCCTTAGTCTGTAACTTGTCACACAGTCACAATGAGTAGGAGGGGTTCTTCTGCAGTCCTTAGTCTATAACTTGTCACACAGTTACAGTGTGTAAGAGGGGTTCTCCCATCAGCCCTTAGTCTTTAAAATGTCACACAGTCACAGTGTGTAAGAAGGGTTTCTTCGGCAGTCCTTAGTCTGTAACTTGTCACATAGTCACAATGAGTAGGAGGGGTTCTTCTGTAGACCTTAGTCTGTAACTTGTCACACAATCCCAGTGTGCAGGAGGGGTTATTCTGTAGTCCTTAGTCTGTAACTTGTCACACAGTCACAGTGAGTAGGAGGGGTTCTTCTGCAGTCCTTAGTCTGTAACTTGTCACACAGTCACAATGAGTAGGAGGGGTTCTTCTGCAGTCCTTAGTCTGTAACTTATCACACAGTCACAATGAGTAGGAGGGGTTCTTCTGCAGTCCTTAGTCTGTAACTTGTCACACAATCCCAGTGTGTAGGAGTGCAGAAGTCACCAGCTCTCCCTTCAGCCCTTAACACAGAGTTACACCCTTTTTGCCTTTACCACATCTACAAAAATGACATTACCCTATCACCACCCTATCTCTAAACTGCTTATTTAACTATCTTCCAAAGACAAATCATGCCCTCTTTTTCTAGTACCCCGATGTTTTTCCTCCAACACCATCACAACATCCGAATACTTGGCTGTCACTCTCTAATGCCCCATGGAAGGTATCATATGCATCTTGACTAATTAGAGCACAATCTGCCTCCATATTAACATCCCACAAGGATTTACTTAGAGCCCCCCATTACCATGATGTCAGCTCCTGGATCCAGGCTGTGCCCCTCCCTGGGGTCCGACATGTTCCCATAAAACTGTAAGTGCATGAATATCTTATCTGTGTGAGCTTGTAATAAAGTCTCTAAGCTCAGTGTTTTATACTTAATGTTAATTGCCGGGCAGTCTGGGGGCTGCATGGGGGGGTGGTAAGGAGTATTTTATGTGCATATTTGGGGGCATATGCAAGTGTTGGACACAGCTGCTGATTTTTATGATATCTGGGTTTTTTAACTGTAAGACATACCTAAAAATGTAAAATAACATTAAGTTAAAAATCAAGCAGAACATTTCCATTTGAAGATTTTCTCATTGTTATATAGTTTTTGCTGGCAATTAAACTGTTAATTTTACCCCAAGCAGAAGCCTCTGCACCCCAAGATAATGCTGAGCTGATTCCTTCTGGTCCTGAAAGGACAACAAATCACAAGTTCCTTCTAAATGCTCATCTTTGTCTTACTGCAATATTATATTCTACATTTAATTCCTCTTGAGATTAGACTGTCTAAAGTACCCACAGCTTGAAGGAGCGAGCCGTACTGCCATTTGTAGGGTGCTTGAGATGTTTGGTCCTTGCAGCACCTGGACTCAAAAACTCTGTAGGGTCACTCAAGATGAGCAGATCATAGCAGAGAGGTCAGACACATTTTGGTCTATCCTAGAAGGAACTGGCACCCGTTCTAGTATCTTTGCCAAGAAACCCTTATGAATAAGCACTACCATTAACATTGTGTCTGGTCATGGAGAGTCGGACACGACTGAGCAGCACAACAACACATGTTTATTTGTTTATTTATTTTTATCCTACCAGCGTACCTTCATTTTAAAGAAAGCTCCAGATGGTGCGGATCTAAAATCTTACTGCAGAAATAAGATCTATTAACACAAATAAATATAATTACAATTGGATGTTATTACAATGTTAAGTAAAAGTGTAACATAGTTAAACTTTAAAATGGGGTATTTTAAGCATAAATTACAAAAAACAATGTTACTCTTTCTCTCCTAATGAGTTTATCTTGATACAGTGGGGATAATAAGGCACGCTTGCATGATGACTTGGATAAATAATAATAGTCACAGAGACTAAGTGTTAAAATGGTATCATTATTCTAATTTATATCAACTAGCAATATTCTTGTGAATTATCATCTTTCACTGTCGTTGTTTTTTAGTTGTTCAGTCATGCCTGACTCTCGGTGACCCTATAGACCGCAACACGCCAGGCACAATTGTTATGTCTCTGGTCGTGATTATCAAAAGGGTTTTCATGGCAATGATACTGGAGTGGATTGCCAGTTCCTACTCAAGTATACCATGATTTGTCTGACCTCTCTGCTATGATCTGCCCATCTTGGATGACCCTACATGGTATAGCTCATTGAGGTACAGAAGCCCCTTCAGCACGGAAAGGTTGTGATCCAGAAGGAGATCCTTCACTGAAAGATAATTAATCACATGAGATAAAGACATTAGCAGAAAGAGAATCGTTTTTCAGTTATTCAATTATATTTATTTGTATGTGTGCTTTGTGCAATAATTGGACCGTTTCTGTATCATTTTAAGCCTGTCAACCAACTCCTTCCCATGCAACCTGGCATTTTCTTGTTTGTTTTACTGCACCAGGTGAGTTATTGTGGTCTATGGAGAGTTCATGCACTTGGCAGCCTCTAGGGGGAGTAAATTCACTCTGCACAGAAAGCAATATCAGCTGCTGAAGCCTCTCATTGGCTGTGCAAACCAGGGGGAGGAGACAGAACACTGCACTTCTGGATACTTTGAGTGATACAATGTAACTTGTTAAATGTCATTAAATAACAATATAATGAAACAAAAATAGTTATATATTTTAAAGTCATATTACTGTAAAGTAATATTCTGGCAAATTATCCTTAACTCTTCAACTTCAAATCATGACCTCTTTTTCTAGCATTCATCATATTTTGGCAAGAAATGTGAGTAAGAGAAACAGTACAATAAATCTGCCAAAAATACTTGGAAACCAATTATGCACCTTTTTCAAATTAAGAGTCTTTATACATGAGCAAGTTCCAGAGTGTTCTACAGCACAGCTTGCAATCTAATTGGAGCGTAAAGCCTTGCCTACTTCAAAGGCTGCGCACTTAACGCCAAATCAATATAATGCCAAAAATGATCTATGTAATTAAAATAGAATGTTTTATACATTACCAAAGTATCCCTAAAGCCTAGAAAATTTCAAATTGTAACCTGTAGAAAAAGCATGTGTTTGCAGTGTTTGTGCAGATGGAAGAAAACCTTAGTCCAGGAAGATTATGAGCAAAAACATCCAAGAAAATCAAAAGCAACTTTATTATCTATTTTATGCACTCCTGGCCATCTTTATCTTAATTTTATAAGACGTCTCCTTACTGGGAGCTTATATTTGCCAGATAGTTGGGGACGTTGAACAATGAGACCACCTTATTGCTCTTTTACACATACAAGTTACTTTGCTTATCTACCCTTCAAACAGAAAGGAGCTTTGGAAGCTGGAACTTAACAGATAGAGGAGGTTCAAGCTGCATATGCTTAAAAGGAGCCATGATTAAATGTATCGGATTAAAGAGCAAACTCTTTGTGGGCACATTTGAATGTCCCTGCCGGGGTTCCCAGAATACAGTGCAATAACTGTATTTCTTTGAATTCTGAATGGGAAATAAGTCTTTTAACTTATTTTAGATGTTCAAATGTGAGCACAAATGTACTATCTATCTATCTATTTATCGATCTATCTATCTATCTATATATATATATATATAGGTCTCTTGGCTTGTGCATCATCCATCCTACCCTTTGTTATGCTTTGGAGCTGTGTAATACAGCAGGCATATGCCTAAAAGGAGCCATGTATAAAGTGTTCTTCATTTCCTCTGTATAGCGCTACGGAATATGTTGCCGCGTTACAAATAAAAGTAATAATAATAATAATTTTTGGATTTACAACTGTAAAAGCATTGTGGGCTAATTTGAATATCTCTGCCTTGTCTCCCAGAGTGCAGTGCAACAACTGTATTTCTGGGAATTCTGAGTAGGTAATGCACTTTTTAACTTTTTTTTAGACATTGAAATGGAACCAAAATTGTACTATTCATTTACTGTTCTGGATAGATTGATAGATAGATAGATAGATAGATAGATAGATAGATAGATAGATAGATAGATAGATGTGCACCGAGATAGATAGATAGATAGATAGATAGATAGATAGATAGATAGATGTGCACAGAGATAGATAGATAGATAGATAGATAGATAGATAGATAGATAGATAGATAGAAAGATAGATAGATGTGGATAGATAGATGTGTATAGATAGATAGATAGATGTGGATAGATAGATAGATAGATAGATAGATAGATAGATAGATAGATAGATAGATAGATAGATAGATGTGTATAGATAGATAGATAGATAGATAGATAGATAGATGTGTATAGATAGATAGATAGATAGATAGATAGATAGATAGATAGATAGATAGATGTGTATAGATAGATAGATAGATAGATAGATAGATAGATAGATAGATAGATAGATGTGTATAGATAGATAGATAGATAGATAGATAGATAGATAGATGTGTATAGATATATAGATAGATAGATGTGTATAGATAGATCGATCCATAGGTAGATAGATAGATAGATAGATAGATAGATAGATAGATAGATAGATAGATAGATAGATAGATAGATAGATAGATAGCCATAATAGGTCTTCTGCAAAGTCAGTAATAACACAACAAAATACAACAATCTTACCTTCTCCCCTAATAAATTAAGATTCGCCTATTTACCCCTAATGCTGTTGATAGCAGTGACTCCCTACCTTGTAGTGGGCCCTGGTAATTTAAACCTACAATATCTCCACCCCTATTTCTTTTTCTTTTCTTTCTTTTCTTTTATATTTTTAATTTATTGCTTATAATTTTTTCACTTCTAATATTTTTTACCTTTCTAGTTACTAGCTGTTTTTAGTTTCTTTATCTACTATATAATATTTTGCTATTATGAGGTCTAGTTCCTCCCCAGTTCCCTACGGTTATTTCTGGATAGGGACCTGCACCGTCCCAGCTGGGACCTCTCAGCCCATAGATGTGGTGGACTCTCAGCCGTCTTGGCCCAGCCCGGCCAGGTTGGAGGCCACCAAGGGAGAGGACGCCTGCTGTAAACATGGGCTGCCCATTCAGGCCTAAAGAATGTTCTATATACAACACGAGCCCAAGAACAGAACCAAATGTTCCACATCTGTTCAGACACTGCAGGAATTAGCATACGAATGTCTCCATAATGTGCGCACAGAGAATGGCATTCTGGGAGGTTGGGGCAGATGTCCTGGTGTCTTCCTGACACAATACAGGTTACGCCCCATCCTAACAGCCCCAAAACATCTTGTACAGGGCTGTTATACTGAGAGACCTTTGTATAGGCCCTAACAACAATCTGCCACCCTATGTAGAGGGTGGGGTATTGATTAAGTGTTACATGTTACACAAGACCCCCGGCGCCCCCCAACAAGAACTGCTTATCTGAGGAAAATCGCCACTGGAGTTTGATAAAAACCTCAACATTAGCACCGAAACATAAAATCAATTTAGTGGCAGTTTTTCAACAATACTGAATAGAGATTGTATTTTAATCCAAGGTTTCTCCTACTCCTACAAGGTTTCTAATCCTTTTAGGAACAAAGGCAGCATGTCTATCACTATTAAAGCAAAATTGAATATAGTAGTTAAGAAATAAAGGTTGTATTTATTTATTTTGTACTTAGAGCTGGTGTTTGGTTACATTGCTCAGGGAGTTTTCTTGGGAGAGGTTTTTAATCAGACCCTTAACATGTTCAGTTAATATATTTATGTTATTATCTCAAATCTATTAAAAAACATAAAGGTTCAAGTTATCATTTGTAAAATATAACTAGCTTTTTATTGTTTAGTCATTCAGTCATGCCCGACTCTCCATGACCCTATGGACTGCAGCATGTCAGGCACATCTTGTGTTCTGGTTGTGCTCATTCATAAGGTTTTCTTGGCAAAGAAAATCAAGTGGGTTACCAGTTCCTTCTCCAGTGGGCCACAGTTTGTCTGACCTCTCTGCTATGACCTGCCCATTCTTGTGTCACCCGACACGGTTTAGCTCACAGCTTCATTAAAATACACAAGCACCTTCACCAATGCAAGGTAGCGATCCAGAAGCGGAAATCAGTTTTGGCGGTCGTTATATCTTAATGTAAGTTTTCTAATCTTCAGATGACTAACAGTACTATCTATAACCTTTGCTCAATTTGTGGTTCAAAAGGAGACTTGCTTACTATATTAAATATACATTTATTTAGTGCTCGTCATAGTTTGTTTAAGGGGTAACAAAGTCCTATATTTACAGAACTCTATATTAAAAAATAATAAAATAAAAAAAACGCCTTTCATTGTTAAATTATTATATACACAGCTGGGAAGCTCCATTACTGCCCACTATATCCCTTTAACGGTTTATGTGACTTGACAAGTAGAAGACATATGTGTACATAGACATATGTGTACACAGACATATAAGTGCACATAGACATATGTGTACACAGACATATAAGTGTGCATAGACATATGTGTACATAGACATATATGTGTACAACGACATATAAGTGTACCTAGACATATAAGTGTACATAGACATATATGTGTACATAGACATATTAGTGTACCTAGACATATAAGTGTACATAGACATATATGTGTACATAGACATATTAGTATACCTAGACATATAAGTGTACATAGACATATGTGTACATAGACATATACGTGTACCTAGACATATAAGTGTACATAGACATATGTGTACATAGACATATACGTGTACCTAGACATATAAGTGTACATAGACATATGTGTACATAGACATATACGTGTACCTAGACATATAAGTGTACATAGACATATGTGTACTGTAAAGTTTGTATAGAGATACATAGATGTGCAATATATTATGTTTGACTGTTTAATGCCAAAGACTCCTTCCTACTTGACAAGACAGATAAGCTCACAGAACATGGAGATGGCCAGAAGTGTCTTCAATAAATTGAAGGCCCCTACATGTATTTATATGCAATTATACAGTAGTCTAATCTACCATTTTGGTTTCTGCTGATCTACTTCCTGAGGTGTTAGGAGACTTGATTACATAAAACGTTTGGGAATGCAGCTATTATTTATTTTACAAGGACATGTCTTATTGAGAAAGTAACTGGCTGAATCAACTTTGAAAACAAATGGAACCCGGCATTGACAAATAGGTGCATATAACATTTTTTGTTTTGTGTTCTAAACATGTCTCCATTATAAAGTGTAATTCTTCAGAAGTGAATACAGAGATTCCTCGGTACTCGTCTACATCAAAACTTGTCAAATTCGGTATTCGGCGCCTCTTGATGATCAAGAAGTGACTTGCTGCTTCCTTGGTACTCCTCACGCTTGCTAAAACCAGTTTACATTACTCCTTATGGGAGATTGGTACTTGCCACTCGTCGTGCCTATTGAAACTAATTAACAACGAGTACCAAGTTTGCACTGTACTTTATATATAGGAATAATACTTAACTGGTGGGCCCAAGGAAAGCTCCAAAATCTGGACACCCCCAAATAAAACTTGACATAAAATCTATTTTGGTCAGAATGTCCCAACCACAGAGATTTGGGAGAAATTAGGAAGAAATCCATAAAAAAGTGCTGAGTATAACGGACTGAGACATATGGAGGGTCCCAGTGTGGCTGAGTCAGCTTGGAGGGGGCTCGTAATACCCCATGACCCAGCACATCCTCCTGATAATTATCACAGTAATGAGAGGGCATGGTGGGGGGAGTCATAAATTATCAAAAAATAATCATATGCCTTAAAACCAAGAGCAGCCCCCACTAATCCCACCTGTAACAACAAACTGAGCTGAGCTTTAATTAGAGCTACTGGGAACCCATGCTCCAATCCCGTCCCTTTAATAGACCATGGTTACATTTTACAGCATTTGTTGTATGGCAAATAAAGTGTTGGAATTCACCTCATTAGGATGTGTGTACAATGCACCCTGCAGTCCTTAGTCTGTAACCTGCCACACAGAAATAATGTTTAGAAGGAGTGGAGTGAGGGGACTCTCCATGCAGATCCTTACTCTGTAACCTGTCACATAGCCCCAGTGTGTAGGAGGGGTCGAGTGAAGAGACGTCCATGCAGTCCTTAGTCTGTAACTTGTCACATAGTCCCAGTGTATAAGAGTGATGGAGTGAGGACATCTCCATGCAGTCCTTAGTCTATAACTTGTAAAATAGTCCCAGTGTGTAATTGAGATGGAGTGAGGACCTTTCCATGCAGTCCTTAGTCTGTAACCTGTCCCATAGCCCCAGTGTGTAGGAGGGATGGATTGAAGAGCCCTCCATGAAGTCCTTAGTCTGTAACATTCTACATAGTCACAATGTGTAGAAGGTATGGAGTGAGGAGCTCTCCATGCAGTCCTTAGTCTGTAACCTGTCACAAAGCCCCAGTGTGTAAGAGTGATGGAGTGATGCGGCCTCCATGCAGTCCTTAGTCTGTAACTTGTTATGTAGTCCCAGTGTGTAAGAGTGATGGATTGAGGACCTCTCTATGCAGTCCTTAGTCTGTAACTTGTTATGTAGTCCCAGTGTGTAAGAGTGATGAAGTGAGGACCTCTCCATGCAGTCCTTAGTCTGTAACTTGTTATGTAGCCCCAGTGTGTAAGAGTGATGGAGTGAGGACCTCTCTATGCAGCCCTTAGTCTGTAACTTGTTATGTAGCCCCAGTGTGTAAGAGCGATGGAGTGAGGACCTCTCCATGCAGTCCTTAGTCTGTAACTTGTTATGTAGCCCCAGTGTGTAAGAGCGATGGAGTGAGGCCCTCTCCATACAGTCCTTAGTCTGTAATTTATTAATAGCCCGGTGTGAAGAACCAGGTGACCACGGGTGAGCTTCTCCTGGCCGTACTATGAACTCCTCAAGTTGTCTGTCCCCTATTATTCTGTTATTTACAAAGTTGACAACATGAGGGTGGCCGGCAATGAAGTGTGGCTATAAGCAGCCATGGCCAACCCAATTAATATGCTACTCTTCCCTAGTGCCGATGATTCAGCCATCACTCCCTTGGTCTGGACACATAGATCCCGCGGCAGGTGGAGAGGTCCCAATCCCAAGTGACCCCGAGTCTGGCATTGAATCCTCAGTCATTGGGCCCCAGTGCGCCCGTCACAAAGTCTCTATCCAGAGGAGGGAACTTGGCATGTGGCTGACCCTTGTGCAATGTTATGGTCACTGTGTCACTGTCCCTATTGTGCTCAGCCCTATAGATGCAAGTCCCCAATAAAGTATTCCCCCTTTAGTTGCATTATAAAACATATCACTATCTTCTAACAAGACATCTTTATCATACAATATTACTACATACTGCCCTATTCGGGGTGAACCCGCCATAAGATACGAGGACCTAACGGCAGAAGTTCCTGGTTGTGGCCGGTCCAGATGGTCTCATATCTTGATGAACACTCTCACTTTACCACCACTGCTGGGTAACCCTCCCACCACTACCTCTATACACATCTCTCCTTTGGTTTCCAACTGTATATTATTTTAGTATCTCACCCCTCTTTCCTATTTAAACTGTGGAAAAGTCTTTTGAAGTCAGGTTCCTTTTGCTGATTAAACAGTTTATTTTTAATGAAATCGGATCTCTTACAAAAATAATCAGAGCTCGGCTGTCTCATCAGAGGAGACCGCTCCACAGCCAGGGATCCAAAACCACCAGAGTGGGGGCTCCTCAGGACCCGATACCTTCTAACCAAATCCGGACCCTTCTCATTAAATTATAATATTAATCTATCTCCAAAATATGCAGACTGACCAGCTAATTAGAGACTTTATAGATATCTAGATGTATCGCTGATTAGCTCTAATTCAGGCCATAGCTTTATAAGCAGTCACATTGTATAATGTTTTAATTATTTATTGTTGTCCCAAGGAGTTTACCATCCCGTAGTGTGATAGGAGACCCTGACTCAAAGAGCTCACAATCTAGTGGTATAATAAGAGGAAAAACATTGCAATTTAATCAAATAATGTGAGACCCTTTCCCAAGGAGGTTAGAATATATTGATATAATGGGATCCAGTGGCATAACTGGAAAACATCCTCAGATATCTTACAATCTAGTGGTATAATGGGAGACCCTACCCCCAAGGACCTTACAATAAAGTTGTATAACCCCCAAGGACCTTACAATCTAGTGGTATAATGGGAGACCCTACCCCCAAGGACCTTACAATAAAGTTGTATAACACCCAAGGACCTTACAATCTAGTGGTATAATGGCAGACCCTACCACCAAAATCTTACAATCTAGTTGTATAATGGGAGACCCTACCCCAAGGACCTCACAATCTAGTTGTATAATATGAGACCCTACCCCAAGATCCTTACAATCTAGTTGTATAATGGGAGACCCTACCCCCAAGGACCTCACAATCTAGTTGTATAATGGGAGACCCTACCCCCAAGGACCTTACAATCTAGTTGTATAATGGAAGACCCTACCCCAAGGACCTTACAATCGAGATGTGTAATGGGAGACCCTACCCCCAGGACCTTACAATCTAGGTGTATAATGGGAGACTCTACCCCCAAGGACCTTACCATCTAGTTGTATAATGGGAGACCCTACCCAAAGGACCTTACAATCTAGGTGTATAATGGGAGACCCTACCCCAAGGACCTTACAATCTAGGTGTATAATGGGAGACTCTACCCCCAAGGACCTTACCATCTAGTTGTATAATGGGAGACCCTACCCAAAGGACCTTACAATCTAGGTGTATAATGGGAGACTCTACCCCCAAGGACCTTACAATCTAGGTGTATAATGGGAGACTCTACCCCCAAGGACCTTACCATCTAGTTGTATAATGGGAGACCCTACCCCAAGGACCTTACAATCTAGGTGTATAATGGGAGACTCTACCCCCAAGGACCTTACAATCTAGTTGTATAATGGGAGACCCTACCCCAAGGACCTTACAATCTAGTTGTATAATGGGAGACTCTACCCCCAAGGACCTTACAATCTAGTTGTATAATGGCAGACCCTACCCCAAGGACCTTACAATCTAGTTGTATAATGGAAGACCCTACCCCAAGGACCTTACAATCGAGATGTGTAATGGGAGACCCTACCCCAAGGACCTTACAATCTAGTTGTATAATGGGAGTCTCTACCCCCAATGGCCTTACAAGCAGGAGTGTAGGAACCAAAATAATTCTGGGGGGATAGAGCTCACTTGATACACAGAACACTTAATAGCTTCTATATGCATGCATACACACAATACAAAATCTGGGAGTGGTTTGTCCTCCTTATCCCACCCAAATGGGATATAATGTCTCACTTATCTACCACCCCTTCTAAAAAAGTGAATTTTCCACCTTCCAACTTAAAATCTATATCAGATTTGACCTCTTGTTCTTGCTTCTCTTTTTCTGGTAGATATTTCCCTCCTGAACTTTATTAAAACCTCTGATATATTTGCAGGTCTCTCTCATATCCCCTCTCCTTCTCTGTCTAATCTATACATATTCATGTCATGGAGTCTCCTTATAAGTTTCCTCCATATTACACTTTTTTCTATATTTTTGGGCGCACTGTATTTAATTCCCTCACTGAGTTTCCATCACTGAACGCTTCGCTGAGTTACTGTGCAACGAGCCCTCGGTTCCCGGATCTTATACAGTTTCACTGGCTGTTTTCCTTTCTCTCGTTCCACAATATTGTTATAAAATATTTACGAAGTTCCGTGCAGGACATCTGTTCGCTATTTTAACTGGTGATGTTTCTCGTAGGCTCTCTGTCACTGCGCCAACGCTCCTGGCAGCGCCTCGGAGCCTCAGATACAATGAGTAGCAACGCTGGAGAGATCTCACAATAAGTTGAGCCTGATCACATTACTTAATCATACTGATCGCTGAAAGCTAATGAGATGAGCGCACTGCTGATAAATGGGATATCAGCTTCTGATTACAGAGGACAAGAGAATAAAATGTGTTGGCAGATTAGAACCACCTGTCCCTTCCAGATCAGGACCTCCTAACCCCTCCAGATAAGGCCCTTCTGTCCCTCCAGAGAAGGCCCTCCTAACCCCTCCAGATCGGGCTCTTATGTCCCCTCCACATCAGACGTTCCCATCCCCTCCAGATCAGACGTTCCTATTCCAATCAGATTCCCCTGTCCCATCCAGATCAGATGTTACTGTCCCCTCAAGATCAGACCCCCTTGTCCCCTTCAGATCAGGCCCTCCTGTCTCCTACATCTCAGACCTTCTGTCCCCTATATCTCAGACCATTCTGCCCCCTCCAGTTTAGTGCCTCCTGTCACCTCCAGATCAGGCCCTCCTGTGCCCTACAGCTCAGACCCTCCTGTCCCCTACAGCTCAGACCCTCCTGTCCCCTACAGCTCAGACCATTCTGTCCCCTCCAGATCAGAGCCTCCTGTCACCTCGAGATCAGGCCCTCCTGTCCCCTACAGCTCAGACCATTATGTCCCTTCCAGATCAGAGCCTCCTTTCACCTCCAGATCTGGCCCTCCTGTCTCCTACATCTCAGACCTTCTGTCCCCTATATCTCAGACCATTCTGCCCCCTCCAGTTTAGTGCCTCCTGTCACCTCCAGGTCAGGCCCTCCTGTGCCCTACAGCTCAGACCCTCCTGTCCCCTACAGTTCAGACCCTCCTGTCCCCTACAGCTCAGACCATTCTGTCCCTTCCAGATCAGAGCCTCCTTTCACCTCCAGATCAGGCCCTCCTATCCCCTACATCTCAGACGCTCCTGTGCCCTACAGCTCAGACCATTCTGCCCCTTCCAGATGAGACCCTCCTGACCCTCCAGATTAGGCCCTCCTGTCTCTTCCAAACCAGACACTCCTGCCCCCCTGTCACATTAGACCCTCTTGGCCCATCCAGATTAAACCCTCCAGTTTCCTTGAGATCAGACTGTCCTGTCCATCCGGATCAGACTTTCCTGTCCCTCAACATCAGAATTGCTTATCCCCCTCAGCTCAGTCCCTTCCAGATCAGATCCAACCGTTACGTTAGACCAGATCCATCTTCTTCCCAAATAAGAGCCACATGTCCACAAATCAGTGTGGCCACAAAGTCCCACCTAGCACATTCTCACCTGAAACCCAGTTCAGAGCTATCTTTCACACCTAGATAATTACAACAACAGGAGCATTCTCAAGATATCTACCAACCCTTCTTAAAAAGTAAAACTTTCACATATTAGTACTCAATCTTCCACCCCCCGAACTCAAATCAGGACCTCTGTTCTTGCTTCTCTTTTTCTGGAAGATATCCATCTTCTGAACTTTATTAATCCCTTTATATTATATTTGCAGGTCTCTCATATCCCCCTCTCCCTTCCTCCTGTAATCTATACATATTGATGTCATGGAGTCTCCTTATAAGTTGTGTCTTTTAGACCCTGCACCATTTTAGTCGCCTCCTTTAAATTGTCTCTAATTTGTTACTATACTTTTGGAGATCCGGTCCCCAGAACCGAACACAGTATCTAGATGAGGACTGGGTAGGGGTTTATAGAGGACATTAGTACTGACCTTTGTCTGACTGGGGGTCTCTAGAGGGACCTTACTACCAACCTTTATTTCTGATGATAATACCATGTGTCTAATCCTCTGTGACCATCCCTGGGCTGGTGGTTCCATCTTCCTGGCTAGACATGTAGGTTGCAATTCAGACTGTGGTAGAGTCCTGGGACATTTTGGAGCATCTTGTCTTGCTCTGGTTTCCTCCTTTGTGATGGGATCCTTAGATCATGGAACATCTGCCAACGACGGTAAATGTGGGCATATGCCAAGATAACATTTTATATTTCACAAGGACCTTCCCTGCCAGCTTACTGTGGTTCTAAGAATTTCCAAGTTGGGGAGCTTTCAACAAATATTCATGTTTCCTGACTCTAAAAATACCTATTTTTCCAGATATTTTCTCAGCCTACTTAAATTAAAAGAGAAGATCAAGACAGATCAACTACAGAATAAAGCCATGAAGTTTAAAGCATTTTTTTAAACTTTATAATGTACATAATGTTTTTATAAAGCAAATCAAATAAACACCATTTTTACATTTGACATGAAATTATTCCTTATTGTAATGTACCATTTCCTTTTCTGGCCTGATTCTGCCTGCTACTTTCTCAACAGTGCGTCCTTGTAAACTAACAAGCTTTCCATTACTCATGTTGAAAACACTGGCAGATTTATCTGTCACGTTTCTTTTTTTCCGACAGAGCTTCCACTGTATTCAAAGGTCCTACCAAAGCATAATTACATATAAAAGGTAATTAGAGGCTGTTATTTTATTTTTTTTCATTGTAAAAACATTTTTGTCTTATTTTCAAGTGGAGGTCTTGAAGATAGTGTGTTTAAATATAGCACTATTAAAGGGTTTGAAGCCCCCTCTGTTGCTGGGCCTCATAATGAACTAATTTTGGAGGAAATGCATTTTTCAAACTTCCTGTTCTTACAAGTTCCCAAAAGATCACTTTGTCACAGAGTAACTGGTCCAGAAAGAGCCTGCCGTGTCCTCCTAGGACCTCGATGTATTTCTGTGCCCTGTTTGAAGTGGTTCGGTACCTCGAGCTCTGCACTAGCTGGGAATGGTCCCCACCCCTCGCCCCAGCTGAGAATCATTTCACGGGTCTGTAAGACCCAACACATTAAGTACCAGACCCCTGTACAAGAGGGGCACAGAGCAGAGTGTGCTGGGATATGCGCCAGGGCAAAGCAGGAACATGTGTCCTGAGAAATAACATTATGGGGCACAAGGATCAGACAGACCCCAAAATACATTTTTTTAAAGTTCATATAATTTTTTTTTTTATCCTCACCTAAATAACATATATATATATATATATATATATATATATACCAATACAGGTGCTTTTTTGGTTAAAAAAAATCAAAGCCAGCAAAAGTGGTAGAGGCCAATTCATTATTGTCTAAATAAGTATGTGGAGTGGTGCATGCTGGGAATTACTCCAGTCACCATGATGCCTGGTTAATCATTAAGAAAAACATTAATTAAAAAAAAAAGCACACAGCTAAAGATCAGCTAGATGTAGAGATTAAAAATTATCGAAATGCCCTTCTGTTGTGTGTGTTCGCGTTGTTCAGCTGTGTCCGACTCTCATAAACTGCAACACACCATGCTTTTCCACTTGATATTCATGGAAGAGATATTGGAGAGGGTTGCCAGTTCCTTATCCAGTGGGCCACAGCATGCAGCTCCTGGTATTCCTAGTTGGTCTCCCATCCAAGTACTGACCAGCCCTAACCCTGCTCAGCTTCAGGGTGATGTGACCTCTTGGCTCCCTGACTGGAATCAAACCCAGCATTGAAAGCACCAAATCCTAACCACCTGACCACCAGGGAACCCATACTCATAATTACCTATTTTAAGTATTGTTTTAAAAATTATTTCATAACTATAATTATAATTAATGATTTTAATTCTTATTATTTTTATTCAAAGTTTATGTCACAGACATCAGGATTTCAACGTATTACCTTAAACACTTCCAAACCTACAAGAATGAAACCATGAGTCTGGAGAATCCACTAAAAATACATTTAAATACTAGGAAATTATAAAAAAACATTAAATCAAACACAAAATTGTTTCATTCTTGCATAATAAGTATATTTATGTCATAGAGTTTGCTACTGTTGATTTTGACTGCGAAACAATAAATAAAAAAACACCCCTATATTTATCAAATCCAATATTCGTTTATTTTTTCGGCAAACAAATGCTCTGATATTCGTCCTAAAAAATCAAATATTCGTCCTAAAAAATCCAGTATTCGGCACAAAAACTTGTCCAATTCAGAATTTGTCCGCCCCTCAGGAATTGATTAATGACCAATATGGAGGTTCCACTATATACTCAAAAGATCAGCCTTTCCAAGTGTTACCATATATAATTTAAATATTATGGACTGGAGTTTTTCCATAAGGCAGAGACCCTCTCTTTTCTTTTCTTCTCTCTCATCCATGAAAAGCTTAAAATAAAAATTACTTAAATCTCCCATTTTTCAGACCCGACCTGGTCACTTGGAAACTAAGTAATGATCCTCATTTGTAGGTGTCTGTGTTAAGTGATGAGTTTTTTTCATGCTCTGAATATTTTACCCCATTTCTTGCTTTTTTTTCAAGTTTGTTTTCAGATCTGTTAATTTAATTAGATTTTGACCATTAATGGCGACCAAGCGTGAACGATTCTTGGTTGTTCCACTGCATAAAAACGAGTAGCGAGGGAATTCCAGAATGCGCAATTTGGAGATTGACAATGAGACATGTTTTTTCATTTTTTTATTAATTCAAAAGTACAATAATGAACGAAATATACAGAAATACATATAATTAGAAACAATAAAATACAAAATATATATAATGATAACATGGAATCAGTATTATATATTTATATATAAATGTTTAACCTATTGTGCAATTATAAAATATATTAATAGAACAAATAAAAAAAATATCCAGCCAAATGAAAAGGTTTTATGATATAAATTTCCAATATCCATTATATAGATCATTTTTTATAAAAAAAAATATCCAAAAAGAAAAAGGGTTTTATCATATCGAGTCCCATATCCATGATATCAGTTTGATTTGTAAAAAAATGTTGATAAAATAATGATGTCATATAATATAATCAGTACTTAATTATTTCATAATAATACAATAAAATAATATGTTAAATGATTAGAGTAGGAAGAACAAAAATGAAACCAAGTATTACAATTTTAAACTAATATTCTTTACTTATTGTAATATGTTTTGTAATTATTTGTTCTGGAAGTCAACTTAGTTTTTTTTTAAAAACACAGATTTCTATGTTATCAGGTCCTTGGAATTTCATTTTATTTAAAGGAATTTGGAAGTTTTCAGGATTTTACTATGTATATAATATGCCTGCCTATCTATTTATTTTATTTGGAAGTGCTTATAAGCTCGTTTTTTGTTGCCTTAAGTCAAACAAATTGTCCCTGCATGGGTCTGCCCACTGCAGTGTATGCAGACACAAACTCTATAGGGCTGGATCTGCAATGTAGTGTCCTAGCCTATTAGGCATAGCTTGTAAACAGAGCTTGTAAGCACTTCTTAAGAAAATAAAGTGCATTCAAGTAAATGGATACATAGATATATTATATATCTAGTAAAAATCTAGAAACCTTCCATATCCCTTTAATAAGATAGATACAAAATTAAAATACTGCACCTACATTACTATTATAGGTTTTGAGACACTGCTTTCCTTGAAAGTCTATGGGACAAATCATTTCTGGTAGAGGATCACATGAAAGTCTATGGGACAAATCATTTCTTGTATATGATCCAATGAAAGTCTATGGGACAAATCATTTCTTGTATATGATCCAATGAAAGCCTATGGGACAAATCATTTCTTGTAGAGGATCACATGTACGTCTATGGGACAAATGATTTCTGGTAGAGGATCCCATGAAAGTCTGAGACAAATAATTTCTTGTACAGGATCTCGTGAAAGTCTATGGGAAAAATCATTTCTTGTAGAGGATCCAATGAATGTTTATGAGACAAATCATTTTGGGCAGAGCATTCTGTGAAAGTTTATGGGATAAATTATTTCTGGTAGAGGGTACCATGAAAGTCAATGGGACAAATCATTTCTTGTACAGGATCTCATGAAAGTCTATGAGACAAATAATTTCTTGTACAGGATCTCATGAAAGTGTATGGGACAAATAATTTCTTGTACAGGATCTCATGAAAGTGAATGAGACAAATCATTTCTTGTACAGGATCTAATGAAAGTATATGGGACAAATTATTTCTTGTACAGGATCTAATGAAAGTATATGGGACAAATTATTTCTGGTAGAGGGTCCAATGAAAGTATATGGGACAAATTATTTCTGTTAGAGGATCCAATGAATGTTTATGAGACAAAACATTTTGGGCAGAGCATTCTGTGAAAGTTTATGGGATACATTATTTCTGGTAGAGGGTACTATGTTAGCCTACAGTACAAATCATTTCTTGTAAAGGGTCCCATGAAAGTCTATTGGATGAACCATTGCTTGTAGAACATCTAATTAAAGCCTATGGGGCAAAGTATTTATTGTAGAGAATCCCATGAAAGTCTCTGTGGCAAATACTTTCTTGTAGATGATCAAATGAAAGTCTATGGGACAAATCATTTATTGTAGGAGATCCCATGAAAGTCTAGGGGACACATTATTTCTTGTAGGAGATCCCATGAAAGTCAATACAACAAATCTTTTCTTGTAGGAGATCCCATGAAAGTCTATGGGACAAATTATTTCTGGTAGAGGATCACATGAAAGTCTATGGGACAAATCATTTCTTGTATATGATCCAATGAAAGTCTATGGGACAAATCATTTCTTGTATATGATCCAATGAAAGCCTATGGGACAAATCATTTCTTGTAGAGGATCACATGTACGTCTATGGGACAAATGATTTCTGATAGAGGATCCCATGAAAGTCTGAGACAAATAATTTCTTGTACAGGATCTCGTGAAAGTCTATGGGAAAAATCATTTCTTGTAGAGGATCCAATGAATGTTTATGAGACAAATCATTTTGGGCAGAGCATTCTGTGAAAGTTTATGGGATAAATTATTTCTGGTAGAGGGTACCATGAAAGTCAATGGGACAAATCATTTCTTGTACAGGATCTCATGAAAGTCTATGAGACAAATAATTTCTTGTACAGGATCTCATGAAAGTGTATGGGACAAATAATTTCTTGTACAGGATCTCATGAAAGTGAATGAGACAAATCATTTCTTGTACAGGATCTAATGAAAGTATATGGGACAAATTATTTCTTGTACAGGATCTAATGAAAGTATATGGGACAAATTATTTCTGGTAGAGGGTCCAATGAAAGTATATGGGACAAATTATTTCTGTTAGAGGATCCAATGAATGTTTATGAGACAAAACATTTTGGGCAGAGCATTCTGTGAAAGTTTATGGGATACATTATTTCTGGTAGAGGGTACTATGTTAGCCTACAGTACAAATCATTTCTTGTAAAGGGTCCCATGAAAGTCTATTGGATGAACCATTGCTTGTAGAACATCTAATTAAAGCCTATGGGGCAAAGTATTTATTGTAGAGAATCCCATGAAAGTCTCTGTGGCAAATACTTTCTTGTAGATGATCAAATGAAAGTCTATGGGACAAATGATTTATTGTAGGAGATCCCATGAAAGTCTAGGGGACACATTATTTCTTGTAGGAGATCCCATGAAAGTCAATACAACAAATCTTTTCTTGTAGGAGATCCCATGAAAGTCTATGGGACAAATTATTTCTGGTAGAGGATCCCATGGAAGTCTATGATACAAATCATTTTTTTGTAGATGATCCCATGAAAGTCTATTGGACAAATAATTTCTTGTAGAGGATCCCATGAAAGTCTATGGGACAAAGCATTTCTTGTCCAGGATCTCATGAGAGCCTATGGGACAAATCATTTCTTGTAGAGGATCCAATGAATGTTTATAAGATAAATCATTTTGGGCAGAGGATTCCGTGGGGTAAATGGGATAAATTATTTCTGGTACAGGATCCCATGAAAGTCTATGGGACAAAATATTTCTGGTAGAGGATCCCATGACAGTCCATGGTACAAATCATTTCATGTAGAGGATCCCATGTTAGTCTACAGTACAAATCATTATTTGTAGAGGATCCCATGAAAGTCTATGGACGAAGTATTTCTTGTAGAGTATACCATGAAAGTCTACTGGACAAATCATTTACTGTAGAGGATCCCATGAAAGTCTATGGGACAAATTATTTCTGGTAGAGGAGCTCATGAAAGTTTATGAGGGATTTCAAACGATATAACATTTTTGAACAAAGAAAGCTTTACTGATTAGTCTACTTCTAGACAAATATCACCTTTAGATACTAGTCATGTTATGTCCGTCCCAATCACCTTCCGGTAGGATTCGGTCAAAGCCTTTTCTTGTTTATTTAACCCTAGATTCCCCGAAATGTAAACACAGTAACCACTTCCTAGATGGAGACTACTCATTGTGAATCCATGTCTAAGTGCCGCAGTTACATGATGGTGCCCCAAGGCCATGCCATCTGTTTAGGATTAGTTGCAGAGAACAAACTTCCACACAGCGCTCAGCCAGCGCAGTAGCTTAAATCCAATTTGTTACTGAAGGGCCCCCTATTTTATTTAATGAAATATAATAACAAATTAGCCTCTTGTCTCCCAACGCGGTGGGCGATGACATTTGCAAAGCATACAAAACGTAACCGCTAAACGCAATCACGGCGTTGAGCTGAAGGACCTCTTTCTCTTGTAATTAAGGTTTTAATTAAAATTAAGTTGAGCACTCAACACATTAAGGTGAATTAAGCTGTGACTCCCTCCTGTCTGGGTTTTGCAGCACTTTTTTTTATTATAGTTCTATAACCTAGGCATTCTTAGGTTCTGCCATGAAATGAATCCCTACCACTTCTGCGATAACTAATCACATGATATAAAATCCATATGAGAGAGAAAGTATTTGAGTATAGTTGAGTATTTTAATCATCAAATCAATTTATAATGAAAATACTCAACTTTCAACTTATTATATTACTTATCTTTTAATATCCAATTGTAATTATATTTATTTATATGTATACATTTCATTTGTGTAGTAATTTGGGGGCCTTGTTGTCTCACTTTGATGGGGAATTGATAGGAGAATGGGAATGTGGGGTGTTATCTTCCAATATTTATATTAATCTGTTCTCTCTCTCTCATGTTCTGCCCTCGCCTGGATGTTGCAGGGGGGCTCCCTTGGGAGGTACAATATTTTCTGCCCTGGCACAGCTTTATCTCCTCATTAGGAGCAGCCCACCCAGCATCTGCAACCAGCACTGCCCGTAATTGTACCAGCTGTAAGCCAGATGGGGGGCCCAAAATAATGAACTAAACACTACACCTGCTCCCCAATTTGGCAAGAGATAGAGACCCCTTAACACACATTTTACCATCAAATTAGAGCCAATGGGTTTTGCCCATTCTCCTATCTAGATATACATCTCAGCTGTAATTAACCCTCAGGAACCGTATATATATATCCCCAATATTCTTCAGTTCTTATTACATTTGAATACATCTTTTTTTGCATTTAAAACATTTTGTATAATTTCAAGTGTACTTTTTCAAAAGAGTATACGTTTTAAATATAGGACCACTGTGGTCGTTTAATCCTCCACATAAAATGCTTCATTCATGTTTTCCACTTTTTCTACCCTACACAAGTTTTTATACCAGTTTTGAGATGCCAGACTGGCAGATGTTGTGGTCTCTGGTTGAGGTGCACCTCTGATTTGCAGGGGCAGCTGTGTGTGTTCTTGGCCATGTGGGATTTATTCCGTAGATTTTACCAAGAAAATACCCAGAAAGATTCTAGTTCCTCAAGCGAAGAAAGGAAATTGGAAAATATGAACAATCCACAAAATATGGCCAGGTGATGTAGTGGGAGACAGTGCCCCAAGGAGCTTACCAACTATTGGTAATATGGAAGACCCTGCCTCAAGGAGCATACAAAATAGTGGTAGTATGGGGACCCTGCCTCAAGGAGTATATAAACAAGTGGTAGTATGGGAGACCCTACACCGAAGTGCTTACAATTTAGTGGTAATATTGGTGGACCCTGCACCCAAGAGCTTATAATCTTGATCCTGTCCGAAGGAGTTTACAATCTAGTGATATGATGTCCCCCGGTTTTATCTTTGGGCAGACAAGGGTCTGATTTGTTGGAAAAAGACCTAATATGTCCACAATCTAACATTTCCCAAAATAGGATTACTAATGGGCCAGTGTAAAAAGTGTCATGAAAATACAGCCCTTCAAGGCTTGGTAATTCTGGGCCATTGGAACTTGAATTATGCTTCTATATTTGTAAGATTTCATTCTTGGCCCATTCTGATGTGGGCTTTGGAAGCTATCAACTCTCCCAAAGGAGCAGGCAATAGTAGGGGTGAAGTATGTTATTTCTTTACAGTGTACGGTTCATCCAATACATGTTTGAAGAGAGCCATCTTGGTTGGTTCATTGAGATTGAGATCATTTAAGACACTATCGAAGATGATTTGCTAAATATGATAATATGTTCTGGAGAAAGCTTGAAGATCCTGGTAAATTGTCTGAGGGACTTATGACATCCTACAGGCTTCAATTGCTATGATGTAACCTCTGTATGGGTTCTCCTGGACCACCTTCCATAATAATTCATGCCCTGTGTTTCCATGATACTAGGCGGAGAGACAGAGTGAGTAGAGAGCTGGGGAGAGAGGGTGAGTACTGGAGAGACAAAGCTGGGGAGAGAGGGTGAGTACTGGAGAGACAGACCTGGGGAGAGAGGGTGAGTACTGGAGAGACAGACCTGGGGAGAGAGGGTGAGTACTGGAGAGACAGACCTGGGGAGAGAGGGTGAGTACTGGAGAGACAGACCTGAGGAGAGAGGGTGAGTACTGGAGAGACAGACCTGGGGAGAGAGGGTGAGTACTGGAGAGACAGACCTGGGGAAAGAGGGTGAGTACTGGAGAGACAGACCTGGGGAGAGAGGGTGAGTACTGGAGAGGCAGAGCTGGGGAGAGAGGGTGAGTACTGGAGAGACAGACCTGGGGAGAGAGGGTGAGTACTGGAGAGGCAGAGCTGGGGAGAGAGGGTGAGTACTGGAGAGACAGACCTGGGGAGAGAGGGTGAGTACTGGAGAGGCAGAGCTGGGGAGAGAGGGTGAGTACTGGAGAGACAGACCTGGGGAGAGAGGGTGAGTACTGGAGAGACAGACCTGGGGAAAGAGGGTGAGTACTGGAGAGACAGACCTGGGGAGAGAGGGTGAGTACTGGAGAGACAGACCTGGGGAAAGAGGGTGAGTACTGGAGAGACAGACCTGGGGAGAGAGGGTGAGTACTGGAGAGGCAGAGCTGGGGAGAGAGGGTGAGTACTGGAGAGACAGACCTGGGGAGAGAGGGTGAGTACTGGAGAGACAGACCTGGGGAAAGAGGGTGAGTACTGGAGAGACAGACCTGGGGAGAGAGGGTGAGTACTGGAGAGACAGACCTGGGGAGAGAGGGTGAGTACTGGAGAGACAGACCTGGGGAGAGAGGGTGAGTACTGGAGAGACAGACCTGGGGAGAGAGAGTGAGTACTGGAGAGACAGACCTGGAGAGAGAGGGTGAGTACTGGAGAGACAGAGCCGGGGAGAGAGGGTGAGTACTGGAGAGACAGACCTGGGGAGAGAGGGTGAGTACTGGAGAGACAGACCTGGGGAGAGAGGGTGAGTACTGGAGAGACAGACCTGGGGAGAGAGGGTGAGTACTGGAGGAACAGAGCTAGAAAAAGAGGGTGAGTACCGGGGAGGGTGAATTCTTGAAGCTGGGGAGAGGGTGAGTGCTGGGAAAGACAGGGTGAGTACTAAGGACGGTGAATACTAGGGGAAGAGAGGGGGGTGATTATTGGCTGCAGCAGGAGGGTGAGTAATGGGGGAGAAGTGGGTGGATGTAGAGTGCTGTACTGCCACGCTGGTGTGGGTGCGTCCTTCGCCCAAAAGTCGACCTCCAGTTTCCATGGGTTTCTCTGACAAGCTCTCTCAATGGTGATGCCAAGATGTAAGTATTTCCTAATTTAATTGAATGAAGACAGAAAAGTCTATGCCTGATGGTCAAAGAAAGTCCCACTTTTTCATTATATCCTGAGGTACAGGACCTTAACATTAGTGTTCATTTTTTTTCTTAAAAAAAGAGTGAATTAAATTAAATAATCTTACTTATATGTACAGGTCTCCATATCTTGGGTCATCCACCCATAACCATGTGTCAGGAAAATAATTTCAGGTGACTGTTGTGTCTATATTCAATCAGAAAAGACATCCATGGATGGTGTCTGGTGTATCAAAGATGTCTTATCTCTGTGAGTATATCCAACAGAAAAAAACTTGACTTCATCCATGACAGAGCTGTGTACTGAGGCGTCAACATTAATGGAATTCGCGGTAAATACAAATTAAATAAAAGGATAGGAACATTTTGGATAGATGGACCAAACTGCTCTTATTACCATATTTCTTTTGAAAGTCTCTAAAGGGAGGGCAGGTTCTTCACTTCGGCAGAGAGGGTGGTGCCCAGGTACCAACTTAAGAAGGGCACCATCAAAGGTGTACATTTTTGCACAGGTCAAGACTGAGCACCCTAACCGGTTATACATACATAGACCCTTTTTTTCTTTCTATTTACTTTTTCTAGAAATGTTCTACCTTTACTTTGCAGCTTTACCTTACCTTCGCTTTGTTATGTTACTGATATATAGAGCAGCGCGGTACTACTGTCTTATGATAATAATATCTCTGGATTTTAACTATGACTTTAACCAAACTGAAATTCTCCATTCTCCTATAGTTATAACTGATACTAGCGAATTGCCCGTCAAAAATTGACGGCAATGAAATTGTAAGTGAGCTAATGCTGTTTGGTGTAAATAATGTGGCTGATGTAGCGTCGTTCGTTTTCTATGTTGTGCAAGTTTTTCAGAATATCCGTAGCTGTTTGGTGGTGTTTATGCTAGTGTTTCGCGTGTTTAGGGACCTTTAGCCTCGTTTTCGTTTTGTTCGGCGGCCATTTTTTCTCTCGCTTAGGTGATTTTCGGGTGTCTAAACTCCGAAATTTGTGCTTAAATGGAGGTGTAACTTCACTTGCAGAGGTCCTCGGTGCCCCCCCTTGCTGTGAGTAAACTTTTTATGTGTTTGTTGTTTGTATTTGTTGTGTTTGTAATGTTTTTGGGGTTGCGCGGGTTGCGTCCTTGTTTTCTAATCTCGTAGGTGTTTTTTGGCAAATACGTAGTGTTTGGTGGTGTTTTGCGTCTTTAGACTCCTGTAGCCTCGTTTTCGTTTTTTTCGGCGGCCATTTTTTCTCTCGCTTAGAGAATTTTTTAGTGTCTAAACTGCTTTAATTTCAGTTAAATTGAGGTGTAACTTTATTTTTCGAGGTCCTGGATGCTCCCTCTTGCTGTAGGTAAGCTTTTTATGTATTTGTTGCGTGTATTTGTTGGATTTTTGATGTTTTAATGTGCGCGTGTTGCGGCCGTTTTTGCGAGGTCGTAATGGGCTGTAACGTGTCTCGTATTTTGTTTGCGTTACGACGTAAAGTTTGCGAGGGTCGCAGTTGCTGGCAAGGAGCGCCTTTGGCGCTCCATGCCAGCGACTGAGGCCCTCGCTTTGCGAGGGCTGCGGGCACGCTACACGAGCCCGCAAGCGTTAGCAACAACTCGTATGCTCACAACTATATATGTGATGGGCACAATATATAAGGCCATGCCCAGGGCACCAAGTCGGCTTGTGCCCTGTCTAACGAGTATCACCAACCTCTTTGGGTGAAGGAGATACCTATATGTCATGTAGACACCACTGTATATTTGCTTCCCCATTAAATCTCTCTTGAGACGAGGTGGGCTTCCATATCTTGCTCTCACCGTAACATACAGTTGATATCGTGCTAATAGGCAGATTTTATGCAAAACAAACTCTCCATCACTAACGAAGCTCAAATTGCCTCTGACTTGATTTGTTTTCACATCAATTAGTGCTTTCAGGGGAGGAATGTGGATTATCTCAGAAGAGAGGGTTGCATCATGAGAAAGTGAGATCCCGTCTCTAAGCATGGAGCCACCACCGGACATGGAGACCACAGGACAATGGGGTATTGTACATGGAGGGCTCCAAATTGATAACTGTACATCATTAAATAACAACCCTGATAAGTCTTCCATAATTAAGATCTTCATACCATTATTGGACAGAGCATTTATTATGTTGAACTAAAGGACTGTAGTTGTCTTTTAACATAGATTGATACAGTAGATGAGAAACAATACTGTCATCCAGTCAACCTATTGCATCTTCTTTAATAAGCCCTTTAGGATGACCTCATCTATATGCAAGGAATTTTTACTCTACTGCTAGAAGGCTTTTCTAGGATCCACCATTTGTTATAGTATAAATTCAGAATTCTCCACTCTCCAACTTCAAATCATGACCTCTTGTTCTAGTACAAAAATACCAGTGTTTCGCTGCCAGTAGCTGTAAACACTGTTTAAATGAGACTTTCACCCAAAACACAGCACAACGAGTGAAGCTTTACCACTGCAAAGTTCAGCCTTTTTTGTCGCAGGACTGATAATATGATTCAAGAAATAAAAATGGTTTCCGGTAGAGTGCCCTGGCAGCGTGTCCCAGATCCGTCTGCCAGTGCAGAGGTTTGTCGATGTCTCTGGGATGCGCGGCGCGAACTGAGAGACACTCTATTAGCCCTGAAATGATCCTGGACTTTTTTTTAATTTCATGGAACGATAATCTAGAGGCCGAGACAATGAAACATGGTCCGGAAAGAGAGGAGAGGGATCCGCTGCTGTGTAGGGAGCTCACAGACATGGGGAGACAAAAAATCAATAATGATGGTAAAATAATAAATAAATATATATATATAAAAATATAAATATATATATATATATATATATATATATATATATATATGTATATATATAATGAATATCCTATCAATATGTATCACGCACCAACGTAGCGCTATACAGGGGTAAGTAAAAGTCAAAAACAGTTTTAACACATTGCAAAAGAATGGAGGGCCCTGATTTTAATCTTAAAATCAAACACACATACTGCTTTCCCTAAAGAACCTTTCAAGATTGAAAACTATATATATACTAGTAACTTAAAAAAATTTGAAGTGCCGCCCATCCCCACCCCTGTGTCTCTTCACCCCCTCTCCATCCTCTGTGTCTCTTCCCTCCCCCCCTCCCCTGGGTCTCTTCTCCCCCTCCTCTGTGTCTCTTTCCCCTCTCCCTTCCCCTCCTCTGTGTCTCTTCCCCCCTCTCCCTCCTTTGTGTCTCCCCCCCACTCCATCACCTGTGACTCTTCCCTCCCCCTCTCCCCCCTGTGTATCTTCGGCCCTCCCTCCCCTGTGTCTCTTTCATCCCCTCCACTGTGTCTCTTCCCCCCATATGTCTCCCCCCCTTCCCCTAGAACATCGCCGGGACTGCATGGCATTGCGCATTCCCTTGATTGCGGATAGGAACGTGGTGAATTGCATTTGTGGGGGCAAGCAGCGCATTGTGCATTCATGGGAAGTGGGCAGCGGGAGCTTTACACACTATGAAAACTACTATATGTGATTTTATATATATATATATATATAAATATATATATATATATATATAGTGCATATATAGTGCATATATATTAATCAAGTGTCTCAAAGTAACCAGTTATTGCAGAAAAAGTACACATATAAATAAATATAAATAGACATGACTGTTACCAAACATTTTGACTGGAAGTCTTAGATAACTGATTTTGAAAGTTGGGGAATTTAAATGAATTCTGCTACTAAAAATTGGGAGTGGAAGTGTCCGATAATTTATTTATTTTTTATTTAGTTTTTTTTTTATTAAATACAGAGTTGAAGCAATACAATACGAGGTAACAGGTCAAATACACAAACAAATTGTATTAGCCTCACCCTGCTCTTAGAAATGATTGCTAATTCTTGAAACACTTCAGTAAACAGTAAATTAATGCTAAGCTACACATACAGGGCCTCATTCAAATGTGATTAGGCCAAATGAATAGGCCTCTATATAAGCACATAGCATATTTTTTTACAGAAGTTTTCTAATTATTGAAGACCTTGCTTTTGGATAGAAGTTCACTAACTAAAAACTTTTGTAAAATAAATATGCTCTGTGCTTATATACAGCCCTATGTAATTGGCCAAATCCCATTTGAATGAGGAGCACAGTATATAAAGGCCTGTGAACCTGGTAAGCGTTTCATGTCTTTTCCTTTTTTTGTATTTTTTATATTATCTACCTGATAATTCAAAAGTTGATTAAAATAGAACAAACAAAACAAAAATAAAAATAATTAACTGGGAAAGGGAGAAGGGGAAAATCATCTGGCAAACTCACCCTCTAAAGTGTCCTGGATGTAGTAGATATTTATGGCATTCTGGGTTCCCCCGGCCTCCGCATGCCACCAGCGAAGGCCTCGTCTACTTCATGAGCAGATAGCTGTAGTAAATGCTATGAGCAGAAGCAAGCCATGGGGTCCAGGGGATATGTGTTTTGTAAAATATGGGTACATTTTTCGTTGATCAATATATAGTTAATTACAGTGATAACCTTATTGAAAGTCAATGATTTGGTTTTCCAGTGCTTTGCAATGTTTAGTTTCGCTGTTAATACCATGTATTGCCAAAGTTTGTTTTGGTGTAAAGGCAGGTTTCTTACATGTATGCCCAAGAGTCATGTCTCTATTGTGGGCTACAGTGACATATGAATTATTTGTGTAAACAGTCTAATTGTTTTCCCCATAGACCAGATGGCATGTCCACCAAATATAATGGAAATCCCCCCTCGAGTGGCATTCTCTAAAGCAATTCTCACTTAGACGTGGGTTTATTTTATTCATGAAAGATGGTGTATAGTAGATTCTGTACATAAGCTTGACCGAAACCTCCAATAAGCTGTATGTGAAGGATCCTCTCGATAGGTTAGAGTACACCTCTTTCCACGTATCAGTATCCAACTCTCTACCCAAGTCCCATTCCCATTTTAACATAAAGTTAGGTTTCTGGCTATTAAAAAGGGAGTATAAGGAACCCAGAAATCCTTTCATCGAAGATAAATTCTTACATACGTCCGTTAGCCAAGTATGTTTTGGCGGCCCGGTGTTCTGGTACAGGGTGAAAAGCCAATGTTTGAATTTCCTATAGTTCCATGTTTCGTTATCTGGAATGTGACATTGGGTTCTAAGTTGCTCATGGGGAGTCAGCTTACTGTTGGAAAACCAGGTATCTACTCTGCTAGACAGCCGCCACTGCTTAAGTCAGCTTCAAAGCCCTAGAATGACCTCAAGGATGTTAACGGTGAGAGCGGCGGAGCTAAATGTTTTGTAGTTTTGGCCCAGGCCCAAGTAGTTGAGTAGAATTGATCATAGGATTGGGGTGGCGCTGTTTGATGCAAGGAGAGTGTGGGTCCCGTATCAGGCTTCAGTTGCCAATTCTCAACAAAGATCCAGAGAGCTTGATGTCTGCTCTAATGGGCAATTGAAATAAACACTAACTGAGCTGCTCTTAAGTATGACCCGAAGATTCGGGCAAGAGAACCCCCCTGGGTTTTGTGTCGAAACATTATCTTCCTCACAATTTGTCTAGTTCTTTTATATCTACTGGGATAGAGAGGGCACTAAATCGGATTATTGATTTTGAAGGTGTATTTAAGCATAAAATATCTCTACAGGACCTCCCTCTCTCTAACACTTTTTATCTAGGGTAATTATTATTATTATTATTATTGTTTATTTGTAACGCGCCAACATATTCCGTAGCTCCATTCATATCTCTTATAGTCGGGTAATACGTTTCATTCTAGGTTGATATAAATGTGTATAATGACACAAACTTTAATAGATAAACATCTATATGATGATTTTTATTTTTTATCTATGCATTCTTTTCTTCGTCATTACCCTCATCGTGATAAGCAGTGGTCCTGGATAAAGATAAGCAGAGGGAAATATAATTTATGGTTAAAATAATCAACATTTAAACAATTAAATTCCACTTCAATTAAAAATTGGTAATAACATCCAAATGTAATTAAAATAATTTATGTAAAATCTAGGACATTTGCTGTGTCACTTTAATTAACTTAGATAACAAACCACAACAACTCAAGGCACATAAAAGTTTATTAAACAGTTCCTTATTTTTATTATTACAAAATTGTTTAATAAATATTACATTTTGGTTATAATTAAATTTTTCAATGTTTTTAACCTAGATTTTAAGTGTATAACACAGCAGGGTTGGTTGTATGTCCTTATAATTAAATATACTTTTTTATTTTTTTATTTTTTTCTATGTCCCCTTAATGGAGTAATTCAGGACGTAAATCATTTTATAGAAGCTACATATGAACAATTCATGTTATTTCTCTGGCCATTCTCCTATTTACACCCTAAGACCACTTTGCCAATCCCAAAATTCCTTACTGCATAAACTACCATATCTGCTGGGAGCAGGGGCAGAGGTACCAGTGGTGCAGTTCACCAGGGCCCTCCTCTGGGAGCCCCAGTGCTGTGTATTATCTTTTTTTGCCTTTATTTTCTTTTTTGTAGTTTAGGAGCCCCCACCCCGGCCCAACCTAGGCCCCCCTGGGCCCACTTTACTGGATACCGCGAATGGCAGGAAATTGGTCTGTACCTGTTTTAAAAAGAGCATTTCTACTGATGCTCCAATAGGTGGCAGTGTGGAAATGCTCAGCAGGCTGGGGATGTGTATGAGGGAAGAGGTTAGAGAGCTAGAGCTGGATGACAGCAAAGTACAGGGGGATGGGTTTCATGTGTGGGAAGCAAAGGAGATTGGGATTAGTGCTATATGAGGTTGGTGCTGAGAGGGGGGTTGGGTGTTTACCCGCTAGACCCAAAGTGTACTAATGGAAAGGACATGTTTATGGACTCCATTCCTGCTGGACTCAAAGTGTACTAATGGAAAGGACATGTTTATGGATTGATGCTAAAAGGGATGGGTGCTGTGTTTGGTGCTATGCAGAGATAGTATATGTATATATGTATGAATATATATATATATATATACATATATATATATATATATACATATATATATATATATATATACATATATATATATATATATATATATATATATATATATATATATAAATAGTAGTGACGTAGGTGACCTCCCCGGCCAATGCCCCTGAAAGTGGAGCATGCGCATCCTGGCACTATGCTGCAGGCAGAGGAGCTTTGCGCAGGCACTAGGTAAATGAAAAGGAACAGCTATACAAAAATGGGTCTTGGGAGGATGTGCAGCTTTGGGAAAGGGTCTTGGAGAGTGGTGCTGTTATGGGAAGGAGTTCTGAGTGAGTTGGTACTGGGGGAGGCAATTTTTTTTACATCTGGGGCTCTCAATTCTTTAGCTTGGCCACTGACTGGGAGGTCATTTTAAGCCTCTCCTACCTCTTCAGAAAATGTAATACTGCCTTGAAATGCTGTGTGACCTTGATATCTCACCAGATTTATTGAAGACAGACCTTCTGGATACAGCTACTTCTCAGGATTTAAGGTGTATTAAGAGACTAAAACCTTATGGAATAATTAATTAGATGGGCTGTTAGATCTATTACTGTTTAACAACGACTTGTAAAGCTGTCCCATATAGTTAATGGAGCAAAAAGAGCAATCAGATCAGAAACCTGCATCTCGTTAAGTCTAATGCGTAATCGAGATTTTAAACTGGTTGTAAACTGGAGGCGAGAGGGAGAGAGAGCAACAGAGCGAGAAAGTGAGAGCGAGAGAGAGAGTAAAGCAAATGGAAAGTCTAATCTGTATGGCTAGAGGTCTTGCCATGGAAAGCATGGAAGGGTCTAACCATGAAGGGACTGGTGTGTCTAATCTTAAGGGGACAGGAGGGTCCGAGCTAGTGGGGATGGGAGTGTCTGATATTGGGGGAATATGATTTGTAGATAACAGGACAGTCTGACCTAGAGGGGAAAGGAGTGTCAGATCTGCATCGGACAGGATGGTGTGACCTGGACTGGACAGGATGGTCTGATCTGGAGGGACAGGAGGATCTTATCTGGATGGGAAGGGAGAGTCTTACCTTGAGGGGATAGGAGGATCTGATCGGTAAGGGACTGACCTGGAGGGGGACAGAAGGATCTGATCTGGAGGGGACTGATCTGGGGGAGAAAGGAGAGTCTGATCTAGAGGGGACTGGATGTTCTTATATCAGGGGGGGGGGACTGGAGGGTTTGATTTTAGGGGGCAGGAGAGTCTGGTCTTAAGGGACAGGAGGGTCTGATCTAGTTGGACTGAAAGGTCTGATCTGGATGGGATAGGAGGGGCTAATCTGGCAGGGCAGGAGGATCTGATCTGGGGGCAGGAGGGTCTGATTTGGGGGGGGGGGTGGTTTGATCTGGAGCGGAAAGGAGGGTCTGATGTTATATGGAGGGTATAGGAGGGCTAATCTGGGGGGGGGGTGGCAGGAGGGTCTGATCTGAGGGGCAAGAGGGTCTGATCTGGGGGGCAAGAGGGTCTGACCTGCTCGCACTAGGGGATATGATTCACCCTTGTTACATGACATAATTCATCTGTCACATCCTCTCTCTATAAAGCAGACTCATACACATATTTTCTGACATAATATACAGGATTCCCCCCTCATTAAAACCTCAGGAAACCACAGGAAAATGCTGGTCATTTATTTGGCTCAGACCTGGATTCCATGTAAAAAGCAAAGGAATAATACTCTGAGTTTTAATTAATCAGAACACATCTGTTTTGGCCAATTTAGACTGGCTTGGAAAAATACTGACATTATATAAATACGTTATAAACATTTATTAAGCTCGTTAGCACAAAATACACGATCTGAACAACTAATGTACAAATATCAGTGACATGTTCATGGGCTCGACCTATAGTGTACTTATGCAAAGGACATGTTTTTATGGGCTCAGTCCATGTTAGAGCAAGTGTACTAATGGAAAATACATGTTTATGGGCTCAGTACCTGTTGAACCCAAAGATTACTAATGGAAAAGACATGTTTATGGGCTCAGTCCCTGCTAGACCCAAAGTGTACTAATGGAAAGGACATGTTTATGGGCTCAGTCCATGTTAGAGCCAGTGTACTAATGGAAAGGACATGTTTATGGGCTCAGTCCCTGCTAGACCCAAAGTGTACTAATGGAAAGGACATGTTTATGGGCTCAGTCCATGTTAGAGCCAGTGTACTAATGGGAAGGAAATGTTTATGGGCTCATTACCTGCTAGACCCAAAGTGTACTAATGGAAAGGACATATTTATGGGCTCAGTCCATGTTAGAGCCAGTGTACTAATGGAAAGGACATGTTTATGGGCTCCATCCCTGCTAGACCCAAAGTGTACTAATGGAAAGGACATGTTTATGGGCTCAGTACCTGCTGGATCCAAAGTGTACTGATGTAAAGGACATGTTTATGGGCTTAGTACCTGCTAGACCCAAAGTGTACTAATGGAAAGGACTTGTTTACGGGCTCAGTCCATGTTAGAGCCAGTGTACTAATGGAAATGACATGTTTGTATGACCCAGTCCATGTTAGAGCAAGTGTACTAATGGAAAGGACATGTTTATGGGCTCAGTACCTGCTAGACCCAAAGTGTACTAATGGAAAGGACATGTTTATGGGCTCAGTCCATGTTAGAGCCAGTGTATAATGGCCTTTGACGGAAACCAATAAACAGAAACATTATATCCCTATCACAATTGACCTGTACACACACACACACAGGCACACTTTCCATACAATGCTTGTTTGTGGGAGCTAATTCCTTCCATGTGTAAATCAATCTAATTACTCCGTCTGATCTCTCCTCAAACTCTCTGAGCCTCCCTTTAATACTCCCATAACTTCCATCCCAGACATAAAGCTGCCTTGTTTGAGCCGCTGTGATGTCATAATGATGTCATTATATCATTACAAGTTCTGCCAATTAGACTCAGCAATTACTCACCTATTAAACCTATTACATGAAGCCAATTCCTGAGACAAACAGACTTCTTGCAGCAGTGAGAAGGAGCATAAATGTTTTTTTCAGGTTAATACATAGTATTTACTTTTTTTACCGATTAATTATCTCTCATAGTAATGGGAGCTAAATAAGAGGAGTGTACCCAGTTGGTATTAAAATAATAATGATCCTTGATCATGATGACTTTTTTTTTCTATGGCTATTATTATTTATACAACTGGGTATGCTCATGCAGTTTATCATGCCCACTGTGAGAGATAATTACTCATGTGAGATAAAGTCATAAGAAGGTAGGGACATTCATTTATGTAATTTTAATTAAAATACCCATCTTTTAAGTTCAATTATCACTTACACTCAAAACTTATAACAACCACATTTAGTTTAAAAAAAAAAACAGTTTCTTTGTTCCTTTCCTGCTAATAGTACTCCAGCACACCGCCAGCACAGGCAGCAGTGGTGGTGAGCATCTGCTAGATGATGCTGCCAAGATTTTGCTGCAGATGTCATCGCTTTAGGGTTAGGGTAAGGGTTAGGGGATTAGGGTTAGGGAAAGGGTAATGGATTAAGCTTGGAAATTGTGTACAATCTCAGCAGCGCTTACAGACTGTGTACAATTTCGGCAGCGCCATCACGCAGCTCCTTGCTGCAGCTGCCACTGCTGGGGTACACATAATAGGAAATATCCGTTTCCTTTTACTTCTGCAATAACTAGGATCTTTTCTGTGTCTGTTATGTTTTATAGTCCGGGGCTAGAATTTCCATGTGTCCTAATAATAAAAAAAAACTAAACTCTAAAAAACATAAATATCTTTTTAAAATATATATGTGTTTAATATATTTAATATTTTTCACCTAAAAAAGCATGATTTTTTCCCCAGTTCAAAAACAAGAGGTCACATCTGCAAGCAGAAAAAAAGTGATTAATGTCAGACTCACAGCATGTTTATTTTGCATTAAATCTTACTTTTTGGGGGGCAATTTTGACCCATAATGGAACAATCTTCAAACCGCCCTCCAAAATATAATTGTTCCTCACAGTAGCTGATTGAGGGAGTTGGGATTTCAATGTTTTTGTAGGGGGGGGGGGGGGTTGTATTCAGCCACTGGCCATCAAGTTGAGGGCAATTTGGACGCATGTGGAAGCTTCATCGTTGGAGGATAATTGGCCAACTGAAAACTCAATGGCGTTTCTTGTAAAACTGATCCAGACCGAAGTAGCGTTGACCTCTATAATAGGCTTCCTATTGGTTCAATGCCTTGTCAGGAGACCCTCTGCATTCCGACTTATAGAGGGTCTCTTATATCACATGTAGATGAAGTCCACAACTTTTAACCACCATATTTATTTGGAAGTTTTCCATTAAGAGACATAATTAAAGCTCCGTTTTTAGACAAGGCTCTGTTGAAGGACTAAACTTAATAATGGGCAAACTGTCTATAAGAAGAGCCTTCTATGGATTATATATTGTATACATTACACTTTTAAAACCTACTTAAACTGCTTGATTTTGGGTCTCTTCTGAAATTTTGCTTGTAATGAACCTTAAAAAACGTATATTTTGTTTGCATTATAACTGAATATCTGAAACAGAAAGGGGCAGAATACAAATGTCTGGTCTGGAGGAGCCAGGAGAGTCTGATTTAGAGGGGCCAGGAGGGTCTGGTCTATAGGGGACAGGAGAGTCTGACCTAGAGGGGACAGGAGAGTCTGATCTAGAGGGGACAGGAGAGTCTGATCTAGAGAGGCCAGGAGAGACTGGTCTAGAGGGGACAGGAGGGTCTGATCTAGAGGGGATAGGAGTGTTTGATCTAGAGGGGACAGGAGGGTGTGATCTAGAGGGGACAGGAGAGTCTGATCTAGAGAGGCCAGGAGAGACTGGTCTAGAGGGGACAGGAGGGTCTGATCTAGAGGGGACAGGAGTGTTTGATCTAGAGGGGACAGGAGGGTGTGATCTGGAGGGGACAGGAGGGTGTGGTCTGGACAGGATAGGAGGCTCTAATCAGGAGGGGCCGAGAGTGTCTTATCTAGAGGGGCCAGGGGAGTCTGATCTAGAGGGGACAGGAGGGTCTCATTTAGACAGGACAAGATGGTCTGAACTGGAACAGACAGGAGCACCAGGGCCCTCCTCTGGGGAGTTGCACTGGGGCCCTCCATTCTCTAGCTTTGCCACTGGACAGAAAGGTCTGATCTGGGGGAGGGGAGTCTGATCTGTTGGGGACACAAGGGTCTGATCTGGGGGGCAGGAATGTCTGATCTGGAGATTGCAGTATGGGGTGATCTGGAGGAAACAGGATCTCTGAGCTCCAGGTGACAGGAGAGTTTGATTTGGAGGTACAGGAGAGTCTGGTCTGAGGGGGAGGGGAGACTGATTTAGAGGGAACATGAGGTTCTGATCTGGAGGTAACAGCTGGGTCTGATATGGAGACGACAAGGGGTTCGATGTTGGGGAATAGAAGGGTCTGATCTGGAGGCAACAGAATGGTCTGATCTGGAAGAGACAGGAGGGTCTGATTTTGAGGGAAAACAGGGATCTGATCTGGAGGAGACAGGAATGTTTGATATGAATTGGAGCCGGAGGGGTCTGATCTAGAGGGCGCATGCAAGGTTTTGATCAGGATGGACAGGAGGATCTGATCTTGAGAGGCATGAGGGTCTGATTTGTGGAAACAGAAGGGTCTGATATGGGAGGCAGGACGGTCTGATCTGGAAGGGATAGTAGGGATTGTATTAGAGGGAAAAGGAGGTTTTAACCTGGAGGAAACAGGGGGTCTATTCTGGGTGAACAGAAGGATTTGATCTGGAAGGGAGAGGAAGGTCTGGATTTGAAAGGGGACAGGAGGGTCTGATCTAGGGGAGCAGTAGGGTCTGATATGGGGACAGAAGGGTCTGATCTGGAGGGGACAGGAGGATCTGATCTGAGGAGATATTAGAGTCTGATCTGTAGAGGACAGGGGGGTCTGATCTGGAGTGGACAGGAGGGTCTGATCTGGAGGAGACCGGAGGGTCTGATGTGGAGGGGACAGGAGGGTGTGATCTGGAGGAGGGTCTGATCAGGAGGGAATAGGAGGGTCTGATCTGGAGGGAATAGGAGGGTCTAATCTGGAATAGACAGGAGGGTCTGATCTGGAGGAGGGTCTGATTTGGAGGGAATAGGAGGGTCTGATCTGGAGGGAATAGGAGGGTCTAATCTGGAATAGACAGGAGGGTCTGATCTGGAGGAGGGTCTAATCTGGAGCGGACAGGATGGTCTAATCTGGAGGTGACAGGAGAGTCTTATCTGGTGGTGACAGGAAGTTCTGATCTGGAGGGGATAGGAGAGTCTTATCTTATTTTAGAGGGAAAAGGAGGTTTTAACCTAGAGGAAACAGGGGGTCTATTCTGGGGGAACAGAATATTTTGATCTGGAAGGGAGAGGAAGGTCTGAATTTGAAAGGGAACAGGAGGGTCTGATCTAGGGGAGCAGTAGGGTCTGATATGGGGACAGAAGGGTCTGATCTGGAGGGGACAGGAGGATCTGATCTGAGGAGATCTGAGAGTCTGATCTGTAGAGGACAGGGGGGTCTGATCTGGAGTGGACAGGAGGGTCTGATCTGGAGGAGACAGGAGGGTATAGGAGGGTGTGATCTGGAGGAGGGTCTGATCTGGAGTGAATAGGAGGGTCTGATCTAGAGGGAATAGGAGGGTCTAATGTGGAGTAGACAGGAGGGTCTGATCTGGAGGGGATAGGAGGGTCTAATCTGGAGTGGACAGGATGGTCTAATCTGGAGGTGACAGGAGAGTCTTATCTGTTGGGGACAGGAGGGTCTGATTTGGAGGTGATAGGAGAGTCTTATCTGATGGGGACAGGAGGGTCTGATCTGGAGGGGATAGGAAGGTCTGATCTGGAGGGGATAGGAGGGTCTGATCAGGAAGCGATAGGAGAGTCTTATCTGGTGGGGACAGGAGGGTCTGATCTGGAGGGGATAGGAGGTTCTGATCTGGAGGTGATAGGAGAATCTTATCTGGTGGGGACATAAGGGACTGATCTGGGGGAAAGTCCCTATTTTCCAGCATATACACTGTGTCTGTGCCCTGGAGCTCCTATAGCTTCTCATATGTACATATATAACTGGTATTTGTTTCAACGTTTATGACTCCCCCATAAATATCGTCCAAGTGTATAATTAACTGAATATATTTAAAAGGCACATTCATTCCTAGAGTGCACCGTATGGTGTTGATACATTAATGCATTTTTATTCTATTATTAAAACAAGTGAGTGTCTAGACTTCTTTATAAGTGTTAAAGCACATGTTCCCGTCTCCCCCTTAATTGGATACAGACTCATCTTATTATTATGTATAATTATAGAAGCCTATTCTCTTAATATGTTTTCCACTGAAAAGAAATACACACCAGAAAAGTTAATATTTATTTTAAAATGATGTCCCAGGGGACTTTGTAAAAGTCACAGGTCATTAATGCTGGCACGCAGAGGGGCTTCTATAAAATAGCCTTGCGGCTACTGTACTGGGAGGGAGGAGTATGCCCCTGTGTAAGAGGTGTAATCAATCAATTTGTACAAGGCTTATTTTCTGGACCACTTGACTCCATGTAAAAAAAGGTGTTTAGAAGCAGCACAACCATATTAAAATACAACAGTCGGTCCATTCTCCTATCTACATCTTAGGTTTAATGGACTTGTTGTTGTTTAGTCGCTCAGTCGTGTCTGACTCTCTGTGACCCTATGGACTGCAGCATACCAGGCACATCTTGTGTCTGATTGTACTTATCCATAAGGTTTTATTACCAAAGATACTGCAGTGGGATGCCAGTTCCTTCTCCAGTTGACCTCGATTTGTCTGACCTCTCTGCTATGACCTGCCCATCTTTCGATGACACTAAATGGTTTAGCTCACAGCTTCAGTGAAGTACACAAGCCCCTTCTCCACGACAAGGTAGCAAGCCAGAAGGGGTTAATGGACTACTGCACTGCTATATTTAAGATATACTAAATTGAAGAACTAAACTAATACAAATTAATTTGTATCTATTATGTTCAATTTTGCTTGGATACCAATATTTTATTTTGTTCCAAACAGGATTAGACACCTGGGAAGAGCTGTGGATTCAGATAAGATCTCTACTGAGTTCTACAAGACTGCCACTGCATATAGCCACATGACAAAATAACTCAATGGTAGTGTAACCGCATAACACAAGCTGCGTTAGCCAAATTTAAGATTTTCTTTAAAAGTTTGTTTATGCTCATGACTAATGTTGTTAGTTTGTTGTTGTTTAGTCATTCAGTCATGTCCGACTCTGCGTGACCTTATGTCCTGCAGCAAGCCAGGCACAACTATCGTTATGTTTCTGGTTGTGCTTATCCATACGGTTTTCTATGCAAAGATACTGGAGTGGGTTGCCAAATGCTTCTCCAGTTGAGAGCGATTTGTCTGACCTCTCTGCTATGACCTGCCCATCTTCGGTGACCCTACATGGTATAGCTCACAGCTTCATTGAGGCACACGAGCCTCTTCACCACGACAAGGTAGCGATCCAGCTATATATTCGGCTTTATGCCATATATTGCTGGAGAGGAGAATGGTACTCATGGTGTGCTTATCAGTTTACCAGTAGTATATGAAACAATATAATTAATTTAAAGTGAAACACATTCCAAGTAAATAAAAGCTACAATGTATCATTAATCAGATTGATACACGGCGTTACAATGTTATATGTCAGTGTTCCGTGATTACTTTGTTATATGTATTGATTATTTGGTATGTAGGTCTGGTGAATACACATCTTACAAGCAAATCGCTACATTCCCCAAGAACTCCATCATTCCAGGGCGATGCGCGGCCCCCGGAGACCCCCATCACACGCCCGCCATATGCTATGAAAATGCCCTTAAAATTGATAAAAACATCAAAAAAAGAGATTAAAGGGTCAGCTGCGGACTGGGGGACGGGGGAAGGCGTAATTCAGTTTGTAGAAACAAGCCAAGAAAAATGGGGAGGTGAGACGCTGGAGGCAAAGAAACAAATCTCCATAATGGGATTAACACCTGGATGAGATCCCGCTGGGAATGGATGGCGGTGTATTCTGAAAGAAATAGCAAAGAAAAGGCTTTTAGTGCAATGGAATCACTCATCATTGTGCACAAAAATATTATTTTGTAGACTTGCGTTCACATTGGTGAAAATTAAGATAATGAGACTTTTTTTTGTCATTCAGTCGTTTCCCATTCTCTGTGACCTCATGGCACACCAGGCACATCTTTATGTCCATGATCATGCTGATCCACTTGGTTTTCATGGCAGAGGTATTGGAGTGGGTTGCCAGTTCCTTCTCCAGTGCACCACAGCATACAGCTCCTGGTATTCCTAGGTGGTCTCCCATCCAAGTACTGACCAGGTCCAATCCTGCTTGGCTTCAATCCTGCTTGGAGTGGTGTGATATATTGGTTCCCTGACCCAGGTCACATCGGTGAAAGCACTAAATGCTAACCTCTGGACCATTGCAAAGTGTTACAGCCACCTACATAAAAGTAGACAAGGACGACCAGTTAAAACGCCACTGTGGTCAATTTTCAATATGTTCTTTGAATAGCTAACATTTTAGGTAATAAATAATTACATAAATAAATAAATAAATACATATATGCATAAATAAAAGGCAACCTTTACATCAGGGGTGTCGAAGTTCCATTCTGGTGGGCTGCACACAGGCCTGGATTTGAGGATATCCCTGCTGCGCACAAGTGCGACTATCACGTCTTCAGTAATGCTAATTGACTTACCTGTGCACAGAATGGAAATCATCAAATGCAGGCCTGTGTGCGGCCCACCAGGTCCAAATTTGGACACCCCTACGTTACATGGTTACAATTGTCTTTACTTAATTTAATCTTTACTGCAGGGTTTCATCTTCTTCTCTCAGCTGATTCTGCTGCTACTTTCTCAGTGGGATATGTCCCTATAAACTGATGATATTTTAATTACATCTGTTGAAAGAACTGGAAGATTTAGTAGCCATATTCCTATTGTGCATAGAAGCTTCCACTGCATTCAACGTGTCAATCTTCATCAGGAAGTTGATCAGCAGAATCTAAAATGGTAGATTCCACTGTAGCTTAATTCCATATAAAAGTAACACATAAATTATTTTACATTGTAAAAACATGTTGCCTACTTACAAGTGCCATTCTTCCAAACCATATGTTTCAAACATAGGACAACAGTGATCCTTTATAGGTGAATGGGCAGATAATAGGTGATTTTTAAGTATAGTGAATTTTGTTTTTTTTAGCCCAAAGTTGCCTGTTACGTGCCTATTTGTGCAGCCAGTTCTGACCCCTCCTAGCCCAGCACCTCGTCTGCTGCACTTTCCTGTGATTTCTCCCTTTTTTTCACATCCTGTTAAAGTGTCTGTTATGGAAATACGGGATAATTATGCGCTACCTGCTCGCGGCTCGCCAGTATTTTTACGGAACCATCTGTCTTTCTGTGGCTTAATTGGCGAACCCTCCCAAACACACTTATATCTATTTTCCTCTTGTTCTGATTTATTGTGGACAAATTCAACCACAAAAAATATAAAAAAGTTAATATATACTCAGAATATCTTTATCTTCTATATCAATTTTAAGGCATTTATAACTTTAAATAATAATACATTATGTTTATTTGTATGTGTAAGTTTTATTTGTTCAATAACGAGCTTTTCTGTGTCACTTTAAGATAATGTTTACTGCAAAGTTGTTTATGTTACAGTGTCCCTTTAAGTTGCTTGACATGCTTGTAAAGCATGTTTCACACTAACATCATTGAGCATAAAAGCGTTTTTGAGAAAATGTTAATTTTAACTCACTCTGCCTGTTTGAGCACTGCATGTAGACTGAGGGGGTGGTTATCCTACTGCGAGTTATACTTCTATTTAATCCTATCATTAAAGGATCACTGTAATGCACTAACAAGAGGAGCTAGTAGAGTTAATTATACATTGGTTATTAATAATATTCCTGTTTACTGGTTTATATTAATATTATGTAATATTAAATTCACTTTCAGAGATTAGATTATAAATATCCAGTTGAGCTGATTGCCACCACCCTGGTAAGGTCATAAAGTGGCTGAGATTGTTTTAAAGGTATATGGAAGTCTCCTGGAATATAAATGCATCTTAATAATCGATAGCACATAAAAACATTTTTTTTTTGCATGAAAAAATCTGAATTAAATTAAAATAATAACTAAATAAATATTAATAAACTTACACAGAAGTTAGCAAAATGTCTTCAGTTTTTTGGCAGTTGATTTTGAGAAAGAACACCCCTGAAAATCCAAGCCGAATTAGCATGAGATTCATAATTCGTTTTGGCCAATCACAGGCAGGTACAGCAGTTTCTGCAGCAAAGCATCATGGGATTTGTAGCCTTTGTTCCCAGCACACACCTCTCTCTCTCCTCCCTTGAATGATGCAACTCACCAGTGCTGCTCTTGAACTCACCACAGTGCTGCTACTTGCTGGAAGGTTAGTTTAAGGTTTAAATGTACTTGGATCCAGTGTTTCTATTGGTGGGTACATTGTGCCTATGTAAGCAGCTCTGGGGGTGTGGAAAACAAGTTTTATTTTTAAATAAACTAGATCTGTGTGTGTGTATAGAATTACTCAATGTAATGTGTGTGTCTGATATAAGCAGCATGTGTTAGATTAGAAAAAGATAAAACAGGGAAACTTACAGTAGATATACCTTCAAAATCAATCTGATTAGATAAGAGGCCAAACAATCATTCATAGGCTGACACCACACCCACAGCTAAAGCTCACTGTCAAGGGAAAACACTTTATCACAGCAAATCTCCAGCCAATGAAGAGCACTGCATTGATATAACCTTATGCCTGGATATATATAGTACTCTCTGCTAGATATATAGGATACCAGCAGCTGAGTCTGATCTCGGATGCAAGTTTAATATTGAATATTTTTTCTAAGTGAATAGGAAAATATTAATGATCAATACCTAATTAAATCATCTTATTAGGGATTGCAGAGGTTATTTAAACTTGTCATGTACTTATAATAAAGACTGGTAGGCTGTGTGCTTTAATGTTGTGTCTTTATATCTCACTACAAGCAACAAACCTGCAGATCAAACGGCAATGTGCGTGTTCACTGTTTAAGGTTCAATGTTCAAGGTCAGGGGAGGTCACTAATGCTGCAAACACATATTTAATAGGATATCTTTGTAGGATGCCAGAGGCAGGTCCCAAAAATGAGAACAAGCCCTACAGAGAGTGCTAATCAAGTATAGAAATAGAACCTGCCACTCAGACGCGTGTGCCCTTTAAGGCGAGATTACGGATAAGAGACGCTCGCGTGAAATATCGTCCAATTCTGCTCAGAACTAGAGAGCGACAAGAATTCCTGAGATTGTCTGAGATAAGAGGCATTTTATGTGACTGCCTTTGAAGTGGGATTAGGTATCCCCTCAGGTTTGTGACTGGGAGCTGGGACACAAAGGCCTGGATTTCAGGTGAGAAAACTGCACCAAAATGTGTAGGAAAGCAATAAATAAATACAAATAAATAAACACTTTACATTTTTAACATTTATATATATGTGTTAGATAACCGAGCTTGAATGTTGGGTATTTTAAGTAAATTACTTGAATAGGATCCTACAAGAGCGTGCCCCGATGGATATAAATAAAAAAAGCCACAGATACTTATATCTGCTAAATCTTATTATCCTAATTTTTTCCAACATATGAAAGACAATTAATCAACTGAAATAAAATGAGTTGGAGAACTTGGATGATTCCTGTTTCGTCCCCACCAGCAATAGTGTGCAGAGACCAGTAGGTGGCGCAACGGTGGTGTGCAGAGACTTTGTTCTTAGAGTGAGGGCTAGAGTTATGGTTTAGGGTTAGGGTAGTGGTAGATGATAAACTTTAAATAGTAAAATAGCTTTTCATCTGCCACTATTGTAACCCTTAACCCTAACACTAACCCTGAAATCTAGCCCCTAACCCTAAACCCAACCGTGACCCCTAACCCTAAACCCTAACTCTAATCCTAACCCTAACTCCTAACCCTAAACCTTAACTATAATCCTAACCCTAACCCCTAGCTTAACCCTAATTCTAATCCTAACCCTAAATCTAACCCCCTAACCATAATTTTAATCATAACCCTAACCCGAAGAACAAATTGAACATAGTCTCACCTTCATGCCACCTACTGCTGGCGGGAACAAAACAGGAGAGGCCAGAGAACTTTTTTTATTTTTTTATATGTCATTTTTAATGCTAACCCTAACCCCTAGCCTAACCCTAATTATAATCCTAATCCTAAATATAACCCCTAACCCTAATTTTAATCCTAACCCTAACCCTAAGAACAAATTGAACATAGATTCACCTTCCCGCCACCTACTGCTGGCAAAACAGGAGAGCCCAGAGAACTTTTTAATTTTTTTTAATGTAATTTATATTTAAAATAAACAACTTTGAAGCGCCATTATCTAACACTTCAACACAATATTTTTAATAACAATCAATTTTAGTTATATTTATAGATGTACTTTGCATTTCTGTGACACTCTAACTCTGTTTATAATGCTGTATCAGCAGAGACCCCCACCCCAGAATTGGCTGCCAACCAAGAGCCCACTCTGGATAGACTTGTCTAGCTCAGCTATCTCATTGATGTCATGTTTAATTGCTGAGTTCTTATTTCCCTATTTCTGATGCAAATATTCTGCTCAAAGTTAATTAAGTTGGGTATGTGGCAGTCATAGGATGTCCCGGAGGAGGGGAGGGTGGGACACAGCTGAGACCCACTACCACGATGGCTCAACGGCACAGCTTGGAAAGATCAATGGCCATCACTCATGCTCAGTTAGACTGAGAGATGATCCACTGGCCCGAGCCTCGGCGGTCTCCTTGTCACCTGAGAAACACTATCAGGGCCGGACGTATCCTGTGAGTGGTCAGCACCTTCCTGGCCAGTTATAGATAATAAAAATACACATAAATTACACTGGGAAATAGAAACATGCAAATATTGGGAAATCTTTAAATACATATCTTAGTTTGTCTAATAATAAGATATCACTGTACACTGCGACACTCTGATTTTACATTGTAGATATTCAGCTAAAAGGAAAGAGCAAGAAAGTCTTGGAAGTCAGAGAAAAGTTATATAGTTATATGGTTGGCTAATAATGCAGGAAGAAAAGCCAGTAGGATTTATAGGTGGGTGCTGATGTTACCCTATAGACCCCAAGTCAGATAAAGGTCAGTACTAATGTCCCTCTATAGCCCCCCAGTCAGATAAAGGTCAGTACTAATGTCCCTCTATAGATCCCCAGTCAGATAAAGGTCAGTACTAATGTCCCTCTATAGACCCCCAGTCAGATAAAGGTCAGTACTAATGTCCCTCTATAGCCCCCCAGTCAGATAAAGGTAAGTACTAATGACCTCTATAGACCCCCAGTGAGATAAAGGTCAGTACTAATGTCCATCTATAGACCCCCAGTCAGATAAAGGTCAGTACTAATGTCCCTCTATAGACCCCCAGTCAGATAAAGGTCAGTACTATTGTCCCCCCAAACCCCCCCAGTCAGATAAAGGTCAGTACTAATGTCCCTCTATAGACCCCCAGTCAGATAAAGGTGGGTACTAATGTCCCTCTATAGACCTCCAGTCAGATAAAGGTCAGTACTAATGTCCCTCTATAGACCCCCAATCAGATAAAGGTCAGTACTAATGTCCTTCTATAGACCCCCAGTCAGATAAAGGTCAGTACTAATGTCCCTCAATAGACCCCCAGTCAGATAAAGGTCAGTACTAATGTCCCTCTATAGACCCCCAGTGAGATAAAGGTCAGTACTAATGTCCATCTATAGACCCCCAGTCAGATAAAGGTCAGTACTATTGTCCCCCCAAACCCCCCCAGTCAGATAAAGGTCAGTACTAATGTCCCTCTATAGCCCCCAGTCAGATAAAGGTCAGTACTAATGTCCCTCTATAGACCCCCAATCAGATAAAGGTCAGTACTAATGTCCTTCTATAGACCCCCAGTCAGATAAAGGTCAGTACTAATGTCCCTCAATAGACCCCCAGTCAGATAAAGGTCAGTACTAATGTCCCTCTATAGACCCCCCAGTCAGATAAAGGTCAGTACTAATGTCCATCTATAGACCCCCAGTCAGATAAAGGTCAGTACTATTTTCCCCCCAAACCCCCCCAGTCAGATAAAGGTCAGTACTAATGTCCCTCTATAGCCCCCAGTCAGATAAAGGTCAGTACTAATGTCCCTCTATAGCCCCCCAGTCAGATAAAGGTAAGTACTAATGACCTCTATAGACCCCCAGTGAGATAAAGGTCAGTACTAATGTCCATCTATAGACCCCCTGTCAGATAAAGGTCAGTACTATTGTCCCTCTATAGCCCCCCAGTCAGATAAAGGTCAGTACTAATGTCCCTCTATAGCCCCCCAGTCAGATAAAGGTCAGTACTAATGTCCCTCTATAGACCCCCAGTCAGATAATGGTAAGTACTAATGTCCCTCCATAGACCCCCAGTCAGATAAAGGTCAGTACTATTGTCCCTCTATAGCCCCCCAGTCAGATAAAGGTCAGTACTAATGTCCATCTATAGAGGCCCAGTCAGATACAAGTTGGTACTAATGTCCCTCTATAGACCCCCAGTTAGACCCCACCTAGACACTGTGCCCAGTTCTGGCGTCTGGATCTCCAAAATGATATTAATGAATTAGAGACCATGCAAAGGAGGCGACTAAAGTGGTGCAGGGTCTAAAAGACACAGGCCCTCATTCAATTGCAATTTGGCCAATTGAATATGGGTCTTAATAAGCACATAACATATTTTTTGAAAGAAATTTGTAGTTAGTAAGCATCTATCCAAAAGCAAGGTTTTTACTAACTAAAAACTTATTTGAAAAAAATATGTTATGTGCTTATTTAGAGCCCTATTCAATTGGCCAAATCGCAATTGAATGAGGGCCACAACGTATAATGAAGGCCTGTAGGCCACCCCAGGCTCCCTGGGTTGGAAGGAGGGCCCACTTAGGGGGCAGAGCCATGTATATATAGGCTTTGGTGCAATTTTCTATCATTATGCTAGCCACATGTGAAGATACCCACCCTCCTATCCCTAAAATATTGTGGTAAAGATACGACTATGTTAAAAAAAAAAAAAAAATGCCTAAGGAGGAATATTTAAGTTGAAGGTATTCCTTGTTTATTGCTTCCTTCTTGTTGTTATGTGAATGTTTTAATGTGTATTGATGTTATCATAATATGTTTATCACAACGGCGGGTCGTGGGGGGGAATTGCTGGGCCAGTGGTAAAAGGGGTGAGATCCTACCCTACGGTGGTACGGATCTTCCATCACGGTAGGCCCTGGACGAGGGTCCAGGGCGTAGGGCCGTACTGTGTCTTGCCAGGCTCCTCCCCTCACGGGGTGGTGATGTTTATTTACTTACTGTTATTAGTTTTACGTAATTTGTGTTTCCCAATAAAACGCTGTGGCCGGTTTTCTCCCAAGACGTGGTCTGTGTCTAATTATTATAGTTAATATATGTTTAGTGTCAAAATCCTGATGCTCACATACCCAACTGGGCCTTGCCTAGGTCAAGGAGACTCCATGACATTAATATGTATAGATTAGAGGAGAGAGGAGGATATGAGAGAGACCTGCAAATATATTAAAGGGTTTAATAAAGTTCAGGTGGGAAAAAGAGGAGCAAGAACAAGAGGTCTGGTGGGCAGTTAGATAGTGGAAGTAATATCTGAATTCCCTTAGTACCACGTTACCACTTTGTCTGGGAGACACTACCTTCTCAGTGGCTCTTTATAATGTTACTTCTAAGCCACTATCTCTGGGATTACTGCAGGTGTGGGGAGGTTTATATTAAACATATTTATCATTATAGTGACATTTTTCATGCCAGGGATGTGGGCTCTCCTGCCTCAGGCTGGCAGTGGTTGCCCCCCCCCCCCCTCTGCATTGTTTGCTCCCCCTCCCCAGCCGCTTCATTCTCCCACCTGCTCCCCTCCTCTATCTGATTGATGGCTTGATATTGAGGCATCTCAAGTTATTTCAAAGCCTCTATAGGAACATCTTGTTTACTCCATCCCCTGCGGACCCCAACATTAAGGGTGCAGAAAATCATACGCCCCTGGGACCAATTATCCAGGACTTGGGTGAGATCCAATGACTGACAGACCCTGGCCCATCCGAAGACCCTCACACTGTGTTATTATTCATAGTGGGATGTGATACTGAGCATATGTACCAGTTGTAGGAATAACCCACAGCTCCAGAAACTGGTCACCCCTCCAAAAAATGGTGGCTCCAATTATTCTTATTTACTATAAATGTGATTAATTCCAAACTATCCTAAGGAACAATCTGAGATGTTTTTTTTTCTATATGATGTTTTGCATAACTATGCTTGGAAATGTGTGACATGTACTTTTTATAAAGCAAATAAATAAATCAAAATAAACACAATTTAGCATTTTTAACTTTTATAAGCAATTATTTTTTTATTGCAGGGATCTAAGTTGATTCTGCTGCTACTTTCTCAGGAGAGTGTGTGCTTGTAAACTTATGAGCATCAGTTTACAGTTGTATCTGCCACATCCTCACTGTGCAGATAGAAGCTTCCTCTGCATTCAGTCTCCTTTTACCTCAGGAAGTTGATTAATTATATTTTAAAATAAACTATTTAGAATAATTACATTTCAAAATATCCATATTGTTTTTAGCCTCTAAATTATGACATTTTATATAAAATTATGCTGCTAGGTACCCTTTTGAATCGCTCCTTTGCCATTGTGAAGATGCTTGTGTACCTCAATGAAGCTGTGAGCTATACCATGTAGGATCACACAAGATGGGCAGGTCATGGCAGAGAGGTCAGACAAATTGTGGCCCACTGAACTTGCAACCTACTCTAGTATCTTTGCCAAGAAAACCTTAGGGATAAGCACAATCAGAGACACAGCTATTGTGCCTGGAGTGCTGAGGTCCATAGAGTAACAGAGAGTTGGACACAACCGAACGACTAAACAACAACCTACTGCTGTGTACTCGTCCGTTTTGGTTTGAATACAAGTGTCTATTGGCATAATAATAACTAATGGAAAGCTCATTAATTTACAAGGACACACACTCCAAGAAATAAACAGGCATAATCAGCTGAGAAAAGCATATGGAACACTACAGTAAAAAAATATTTCTATATAAAATATGTAATTGTTGTTTTTATGTATTTATTCATTATTTCCCTTCAAGAAGCACCTTATTTTATTATCAGGTGTATATATATATATAGAGAGAGAGAGAGAGAGACACCGACCGCAATAAGAATTCCTTCCTAAGCTTTACATGCTCCAGAATTGGCTTTAATTCACCGTATCCTCATAGACAGAGCATCGCCTCCCCCCGGCCCCCCTGAGAGTTGGAAATGAAGTCAGTTGGTCCTTATGAATTTTGGCCAATTAAGGGGCATCCCTTTGTTTGGGGACGACACAGGAGGTCAGGAGATTCCTTGGCAGATGAGACTTATATCTCAGGAGGAAAGAGGATGAATGAAGTGCAGGCTGTGGGCTCTAATGTAGTATTGATAAATCTGATTTCTGTTTGAGGGTCCTCAGAGGGGGCAACACATCAAACTCTGGGACAGCATTATATGCAATTATTCTGAACTGTATATATCAGTTTTATCTTCTTGCCTGCTGCTCTCTGTTACTTTCTCAGGTGGGTGTGTCTTTGTAAAGCAGCTTTCCATGAGTCCTGGTGAAAGCCTTGGCAGCTATAGATAGCACATTCTCATTCTGCACTCAAAGTGTCGCCCCACCTTAGGAAGTGGTTCAGCAGAAACCTAAATGGCAGATTCCACTGCAGTATAAAATGTAATAAATTATTGTAATATTAATTTTTTTAAATGTATCTTTTGTTGGCATATTTTCAGTTGTAGTTCTTCAGATTAGTAAATTATAAAATTGTGATCACAGATATCAAGCTCCTAAGAAAATGTTCTAGGGAAAAAAAGGCAACGGCGTAGGGAGGCAAGAAATGACAAACAAGAGCAAAATGGTCCCAATATTTCAATAATTTGTAATGTTTCTGTCCTAAACATCTCTTCTCCTTTTCCAATATTTCTCCCAATTCTTCTGCCCCAATCTACTTTCCACCACTTGCCCTCCCTCCTCTCCTCCTTTGTCCCCTATCTGTTCTTCCAATCTCTTTCATCTATTTATTCTCTCCCACTCCCTCTCTCTCTCCCCCCGCTTGTATTCTCTCCCTCTCCCCCTCTCTCCCACCCTTGTATTCTCTCCCACTCCCCCTCTCTCCCCCCTTGTATTCTCTCCCTCTCCCCCTTTCTCCCCCCTTGCATTTTCTCACACTCCCTCTCTTTCTCCCCCTTGTAGTCTCCCCCACTCCCTCTCTCTACACCTTGTATTCTCTCACATTCCCCCTCTTTTTCCCATTGGTTTTCTCTCCCACTCCCCCTCTCTCTCCCCCTTGTATTCTCTCACACTCCCTCTTCCTCCCCCTTGTATTCTCTCCCACTCACTCTTCCTCCCCCTTGTATTCTCTCCTATTCCCTCCCCCTTGTATTCTCTCCCACTCCCCCTCTCCGTCACCCTTGTATTCTCTCCCACTCCCTCTTCCTCCCCCTTGTATTCTCTCCCACTCCCTCTCTCTCACTCTCCCATTTGTATTTTCTCACACTCCCCCTCTCTCTCCCATTTGTATTCTCTCACACTCCCTCTCTCTTCTCCCCTTGTATTCTCCCACACTCCACCTTCTCTGTTCTATTATTTCGTACTTACCCATTTCTCCTCCTCCTCCCTTCTGTCTATTCTCTCCCACTCCCCATCCCATCCTATATCTCTCCCCTATCAATTCTCTCCCATCTCCAAACCTCTCTCTCCATTTATCTTATCTCTCATCCCCCCACCCCTATCCCTTGCAGCCCCTCTCCTTCCTTTATCCCTGCACTCTTACACTGCTCGCTCCCCTACACCTTTTGACTCTTACCTCTATCTCCTCTCCCCCCGTCTTTCTGTGCCCTGTACCTCTCTCCCCATTCTCTGGTGCTCCCCCTTTGCTCACTCTTTCACCTACTTATCACCTTAACATCTCTCATCAGATGAGAACCCAAAATGTCCATCTAATCTGCTCATAATATCTACCTGGAAATCTTGATTTAATTAATCCTCAGGATGACCTCTCGCATCTCCCAGACATACTTATATTCCTTACCTGTGTTTGCTCCTCTCCTTATGGAAGATATTTTTCCTCCTGAGCTGTATTAAACCCTTTGTATATTTGCCGATTTCTCCCCTCTAATCTAAACATATTTAATACACAGGTCCAGATTATTCCACGTGGGGGCGCTCTTCTTATCATCACCCTTGTGAGAGTTAATTAATTATATAAGATAAAGTCATTAGGAGAGACGGATGATCTTTTGTGTAATTTATGCTTAAAATACCCAACTTTCAAGCTCAATTATCTAACCCTACCAGTAATTAATTGTGTGTGTACTGAGTCTGGTCCTACCCTCTTATGGTAGCGCAGCACAAGGCAGCAGCAGTGGCGGTGAGCATCCGCTAGATGGCGCTGTCGATATTCAGGTGCCATATCATAGAGTCAAGGTTTAGGTAAACTGTTAGGATGAGGGTGAGGGTTAGGGTGAGGGTTGGGGTGAGGGTTAGGGTGAGGGTTAGGTGAGGGTTAGGGTGTGGACTAGGGTTGGGGTGAGGGTCAGGGTTATGGTTGGGTTGAGGGTGAGGGTTAGGGTTGGGGTGAGGGTTGGGGTGAGGTTTAGGGTTGGGGTGAGGGTTGGGGTTAGTTCAAGGGTTTTGCTAACATTATAAGCTTAGAAAGTCTCTCACATATCGGCAGCGCTTCAAAATATCGGCAGCGCCATCTAGCTGTTGGAGGCCGCACTGCAGCGGCGGACCTGTCCCGACACCATAACAGGATAGATCCCGGAGCCTCAACATTTTACACCTTATTGTAGTTGTGTAATTTATTGTTATTTTTAACAATTCCATATGGGTTTCCATGTTTTTAGTTATTAAACATATCCCAGATTAGCTGCCACCAAACACCAATCACTGCCATCTGCCCTTTAAGGCTTTGCATTTTCATTGTCAGTTGAAGCTTTAAGGAATCAGGATATAGAACGAAAAATGACAGAACAAGAGGCCATGAATACAAAATATATAACTTTGCCAAAAGAGTAGCATTTACCCAAAGCAGTGGGCAGCTGGGGGAATGCAAGAATTATTTAGCAGAGATATAATACTAAGTGGGAATCTATTAAACACTAACAAATCTGACGCAGGCACCCAGGAAATTATTTTTTTCAGTATATGAATAAACAGACTCTGTGACCCCACATTGAAGCCTTTTCTTTATGTTATTCAAAAGGAGCATGAAAAACAGTCTATACATTGTATAAGCCATAATTTTCTAAAGTGTTCCATTTCAGAGAAATTCACTATTATTTGTGCTGTATTTCTATGCAAATGAGCATCTCTTAAATACTAATCCACTGCTTTAATGTGTTAATTAGAATCACAGTCTGATTGTTTGGCCATTTGGCAACCAAAACAATGACTCCTAATGTTGTCATTCTTTTAGAACCCTCCCACCCCCTCACCATCACATATAATAGTTGTGGTAATTGCAAGTTTGTCGGTAACGCTATGTTAAAGATTGTGACAAACTCGCAATTACTACAACTAGAACATGCGAGTTGCGCATACGCAGTGCGCGGCAGTGCGTGGCCGTGCGCGGCATGTGAGGGGAGAAGAGACACAGAGGAGGGAGAGGTGGGATGAGACACAAGGGAGGGAGAGGGGGGAAAGAGTGGGGGGAGAAGAGACACAGGGGAGGGAGAGGTGGGAAGATACACAAGGGAGGGAGAGGGGTGAAAGAGTGGGGAGAGACACAGGGGAGGGAGAGGGGGAGAAGAGACAAAGGGGAGGGAGGGGGAAAGAGATGCAGGGGAGGGAGGGGGAAATGAAAAACAGGGGAGGGAGATGGGGTAAAGGAGACACAGGGGAGGGAGATGAGGGAAGGAGACACAGTGGAGGGAGATGGGGAAGAGACACAGTGGAGTGAGATGGGGGAAGGAGACACAGGAGAGGGAGAGGGGGAATAGACATGGGAGGGAGATGGGGGAAGGAGACACAGTGGAGGGAGATGGGGAAGAGACACAGTGGAGTGAGATGGGAGGAAGGAGACATAGGGGGGCATAGAGACACGGGGGAAGAAGACACAGGGGAGGGAGAGGAGGGGAAGGAGACACAGGGGAGGGAGAGGGGAGAAAGAGGCACATGGGAGGGAGATACAGGGAAGGAGACACAGGGGAGGGAGAGGGGGAAGAGACACGGGAGGGAGAGGGAGTGGAAGAGACACGGGGGGGAGAGGGGGTGGAAGAGACACAGGGGAGTGAGAGGGCTGGAAGAGACACAGGGGAGGGAGCAGTGCTGGCTATGAATTTCTTATGCTTTAGTGTTAGGGTGAGGGGTCTTAGGATGAGCGCTGTTAGGGTTAGGTATTAGGGTGAGGAGTGTTAGGCTTATGTGTTTGGGTGAGGTGTGTTAGGTTTAGGTATTAGGGTGAGGGGTGTTAGGGTTATGTATTACTGGTAATAAATTCATGGACCCCTCGGCCTTGAACCCTAATGGGCGATGGCCGTCGCTGCGCATGGCCAGCTAACAGGAAAGATCACAACACTGCATTCTGCATGCCTTACAATGTATATGTGACCTCACTGTCTTCATATAATGTCACAGAATGTGGGGGGGGGGGGGGGGCGTAGAAAACAAGGGTAAAGAGGGTAGGTCATAGTGGGCTTCACACAATCTACCGGTAAATAGGATGTTTTTTTCCTGAAAGGCGTATCAAGTGCTACACAGTTACATAGTCATTAAGGTTGAAAAAATAATTTGAGTCTGGGGCGGTGCTGGCAGACGTCCGGTTATGTCTACTTTTTCAAACTATCCTTATGATTTTGACTTCATCAATTCAGGGGAAATTGTACCCCACATTATAGACACCTGGAGACTACAGGTCAAGGTTCAAGAGTGAACTGCTTCAAAATAAAGCCAGTGGGTTTAGAACCACACACTCGGGTGGTCAGAACTTTTTTTACCAGTCATCAGATTTCCATAAGGTCTATGTTTTGGGCTCTTAGAGCAATGAGGGGAGACGCGGGTGGCAGATGAAGGATAGGGAGGAGGGGGCATCATGAAATGCCAAGGAACAGATAACCTTTCTTGTTCTGCTCAGAGCTGATACTGATCTGTCCCTGTAGCTTTCTGAGAGCTATTGAGTTGCAGCAAAGTGAGGCGCTGGGAGGCTGCCAGCTCGAGCAAACAGTAATAAAGGCTGCTCTGTGCCCACGGACCCTCTCTGGATGGATATTCCCGGCCATCTCCAAGTGGACCCCTCCAGCAGGGTCCATAAATTGTATCTCTGGAAGAGAGCCGGAGAGATTCATGGCTCCCTCCTGCCTGCAGAGTGCCAGGGCCATGCCCAAGAGGTGGCTGTATGAGAGTGATTAATCACTGCAAAGGTGTGCTGGAGATTGTAATAGAGTGCTCATTAGAGGGTGGGCATTGTATCACTAATGTACTCTGATATGTAGCAATGTCTATCTATCTATCTATATCAATCTATCTATCTATCTATATCTATCTATATCTATCAATCTATCTATCTATCTATCTATCTATCTATCTATCGTATATACAAATCTATCTATCTATCTATCTATCCATCTACATATCTATCTATCTATCTATCTATCTATCTATCTATTATATATTTATCTTTGAAAATATGTTTTAGAGACCATTCAAAGGAGGCGACTAAAATGGTGCAGGGTCTAAAAGACTCAACTTATAAGGGGACTCCATGATATTAATATGTATTGATATGTAGGATTTTGTGTTTGAGGGAGGAAGATCATGTACAGATATAAATAAATATAGTCTCAACTGGTTTGTATTTCAAATATTGAGCTTGAATGCTGGTTATTTAAAGTATAACTTGCTGTTTCTAAACAGGATATCCCTCTCTCTAGGTCTCCCTATCAAGGGCATTATCAATAACTCTCACAGTGGGGGCGAATACGAAAGAAGAGTATGCCCAGTTGACATAAATGTGTATAATGAATATACCTTAACAATTAAACAACTCTGTGACTATTATAATTTTTGTAGTAGGGCATGCTCTTCTTCATCAGCCCCATGATCGTTAATTAATGGCAATTGAGAAGGAGACTTAGAGAGATGGAGGTCCTGCACAGATAATTTATGAAAGGATTCCCCAACCCTAACGAAGATTAATTCCTGGCTCCTAATTAATCCACGCTGGCAGATTAGCGCAGTTGCGCCTCTGTCTCTTCTTTACGGCGACACTTTGCTTTTCGAGGACAGGTGGTGAGAAGGAACAAAAAATTCAATTTGCTGCTCATTTGCATACATATGACAGCCATCTGCGCTAATCACCCAGAAACATCTCTATCAGGGCTGAGCTGCGCGGGCTGTGCGCTATAGAGTAATTAGTGACGGAAATTGGGCGTAAAAACATAAATATTTAGTATTAGGAGAGAAAGTCACAGAATTCTCTAGGTGTTTCGATGAAAGAAAATTGTAATCATATAATTAAATACTTTCTTTTTGAAGAACTTCTCTTAAACATAGTCTAAATTTGTGGCATCTAAAAGTGCCAGTGCTTTCAGCAGCCTGAATCAGCTGAGAAAATAAGATCGAACACTGAAATAAAAAATAAAAACATTTAATCCACTTTAAGTTTAGTTATTCAAATGATAACAGAAAAATATATAACCACTTTCTTCTGGAATGCTAATCCACCGATCTACTTATAGTACTGTTAAACTATTGTCCCTAAGGGATCTGTCTTTAACAGTGAGGGGCACAGCTGGTGTCAGTATTTTTTACCAAAGTTATTTGTATGTATTGGCAAAAGTACCTTATTAATTAATTAATTAATTACTTAATTAACATGTATTAATTGCAAATAAACATGCAAACTATAATAATTGGATTCATTACATTTGCATACTATATATATTATAAATCATAAATCCCATCTCTTGTCTTTTTAGGGATCCAGTTAAAGACCTGGAGCTTCAGCAGCAGACTATTACTCTTTATCTAAGCAGGTTCTCACTTTGGCCTATCCATGGGTTCAGTATGATGTGGTCTGTACTTTCCAAGTTTGTTCCTATTTGATGCTGAACACTGAAACAGTCTGATCACTCTTTGCCAGTCTGGCCATCTTTGCCTGCCGCTCATCTTGAGTCCTGCTTTTCCCAACCATGATCCAAGGCGCCATTCTTGAAGTTATGATCTTCTGATACTCTTAGAGATCCAGATCATTGAAAAATCTAATGGGTACTGGCATATCTGGACTCAGGTTCCAAACCTGGTTTGGTCTGTATGACCTACTATAATACTCCTCCAAGTTTGTCCCTTTTTTTTAGCCAATTGCCAATGGCTATTGTGATAGTCAGATTTGTATAAACTCATATATTACCAACTGCTAGTGTGGTAGATACTGTTGCCTAAATCGTATGTCTTGCCAGAGGATGGTGTAATAAATACTCAGTGACACATCTTACCATTGGCTCGTGTGATGGCACTGCAACGATCCCACTGGTTAGATGTACGCCTGTGCACAGGGTTCCTTTTTACGCCTTGGTCTCCTTTCAGCAGTGACGAAGAAAGCTTGGAATCCAAGTATCCAGGAAAGGAGCAGGGACCTACACTTATGTCCTCAACAAGAAAGACTCTCTTCGTCGAATATGATAGAGAACACTTATAGGGAAAATACAGTAATAACATTAAATACAAACACAAAGACCCTCATTTGCTGGGATTTCAAGATCCGGGCTCGCAAGTGGAGGTCGCAAGTTATTTTGCTATTCAATTGGCTTCCGTTTGCGGGCTCCGATCAAATTACGTGCTACGAGCTTTGTAAAACCGCAATTTAATGCCATCCAAGCCTTTGATCCTTCACGGCCACAAGAGTCCCGAATGCTAAAATCGCAAATTGCTTTTCAATTGCTCAGAATCCCTCTCGCTAACCAGTCTGTCAAGCCCGCAAATAGCAAATATCTAACCACAAGTTACTGGTAACAAGGAGGTCTGGCAAAGAGCTTAATGACAAATCGGAGCACTTTAATAGCAAATGAAAAAGCAAAACTGTACTTTTATGAAGAGTGAAAGTGATGTTGGGTCTTAGAATTAATAGCACAACATTCTCCAATACTTTATATCATGTTTAATTTTTGTGTTATATCAAGCACGGCAATCAATGTGAAGTCCTACGGGCTTCAACCTCAAAGCCTGTAGGACTTTGAAAATCCAACTTCCATTTTTTAAAAGTCCCACGGGCGTGGAGGTTGAAGCCCGTAGGACTTCGAAAATGGAATTTGGATGTCAAAGTCCTACAGCCTTCTCATACGACTTGGAGGTTGGTCATTTCTGCATTGGGAGTTACGGTCTTGCCCCCAAGCCCACAAATGCTACTTTCGAAGGCAATGGTTTCCGATTTTCGCAATCTGCCCCTAACTTGCAGGCCCGGCCAATTGAATAGCACCCTAACACGGGCCCGCAGCAGATCTGCAAACGTTAGTCCTACATTAACTAACTTACGATGCCTCAATTGAATGAGGCTCAAAGTAACTAAACAATGAAGACATTTGGCACTAATACAAGGTAATACAATCAGTAGATTGAAGCTAAGATTAAGATCGCTAAATCAGGCAAAGTTAAAACAATAACTCAGAGCTGTTGCACAGTATCTGGTATAAGAGGTCTTCAGTTCTGAACTATCCCATTGCTTAAGGCTAGTTGACATGGGGCTTCTTGGAGATCTGCTTTTTAAAACAGCAACTTGTTTACACCTAAATAGACAAGGTCACTCTTGAATTAAAATAAAACTGCATAAAAATATATACAAAATATCTACATAATTATATGTTTTAACATAATCAATGTAGCAGGCTTATGGTCACAATTACGTTGCACCCGGTATATTAATCCGGTAAAGAAAGTGTGGTGTGGACACTCTTGGTTGAATCTCATATTTGACATTGGCTGGTGTGGTAGATACTCTTGGATTAAATCTCATGTTTTGGCTGGTGTGGTGGACATTCTTGGTTAAATCTCACATTTGACATTGGCTGGTGTGGTAGATACTCTTGGATTAAATGTCATGTTATGGCTGGTGGGGTGGACATTCTTGGTTAAATCTCACATTTGACATTGGCTGGTGTGGTAGATACTCTTGGATTAAATCTCATGTTATGGCTGGTGGGGTGGACATTCTTGGTTGAATCTCACATTTGACATTGGCTGTTGTGATAGATACTGTTGGATTACTTCTCATAGTTTAGATAGTGTGATGGACATCTTTGGTTCAATCTCATGTCTTTAGGGATATTGAGGTCTGCTCCGTCAATTCACATAGTCCTCTTGTGATCTGCAGTTAGATTGTAAACTGTTTTCCACACATCATGGGCATAATCCCCACAAGAGACAGATAATATCCTGTGATAACCGCTTCAGTGGGGGGATATTTCTTGGTGCCAGGGGGTGTGCCTGCATTTAACTTTTAATTTCTGCCATCATAAAAGGTAATTTGGTTTTGCACCCATTCATGAACCCTAAATCTCAAACAAAAGTGACCATGTATTTGTTCCACTGAAAAAAAGTAGGACATTGGTAGAAGAATCTTCCATAAAAGAGTAAAGCAAGACCAAAAATGTCATGACCTGAAACTAGTGGAACACTTAGGGATAATGTGTAAAAGTACAGAAAGCATATTATGTAGAACAGCCTTCCAGTGGTAATGGCAGGGTCAAACACCTAAAGAATTCCTTTATACCTAAAACAAGCATACGCCCATCCTGTGGATTAATTAAGCCAAACTATTTAGGTAGATATAATGAGTAGCCTACATTGGCATTTTTATTCCTATTTGCCATCAAATCTATGTTTTTTATGTTCTATGTTTAAATCACCTAGGGTGTTGTGATGTCTTTAAGGTACACTTTTGCTGGGTATACAGACGAAGCACTTGCCTTTGAAGTGGGAGTTCATTGTGATTTCAAAGAAGTCAAGCAAACTTGGTATTGATATTAATAATAATCCAGTGAACCATTGTAAGTGCTGGTTACTGAGGTCCAGCATGGCCTAACAAATCCCCCAGGACTTAGCTGTCCCTATAACTACAGGTCAAACCTCTAATGGCCGGGGCCCAGGGCTTACACAGGCAGCTGACAGCCGGGGGGCTGATGTTTGCTGCAGGCACAGAGTGGGATCAGGTGCATGAGGGGCCACATGCTGACTAGTTTACACCTTTACACAGGAAGGCGACAATTACACCATTCAAAAAACTGACATACCCCCGAAAATGTGTTACAGTATTCAGTGTAAAAATATACAGCCACATACTGCGCCCTGGCTGTCTATCACTACCTATCATCGCCAGATCTATGGAAATATTTCTAGATATTATAGCATTTTAGATCTTATCACGTTTATTGGAAGTAATAACTGTATATATAATAATATCAATTTATACTAAATGTATTTTATAAAAGTAATGGGGATAGAGCATTTATTGGGGTGATCTGGAAAAGTCTGTAGATGTGTATCATGAGTAATTGGGGAGAATTTAAAAAATAGCAATAAATATAATATAATAATGTTATTTACAAAGAGACACTGGGGATCCAAGTTTGTATTTCCTAATAATATCCTAAATGATTATACAAGGGTTGCAGATGCCCCAACCACAGCCTGTACAGCCGAGGATCTAATGTACTGCAATGATTTTACATTTAATTACAACACGGGACATGGATACTATCTGGATTTCACTAAGAATATAATCTATCTCTTTATCTATTTATTTTATTAAGAATTGCTTAAAGCTATTTTCCTGCCTTAAATCATACAATTTGTATCTGTATGGTCAGCCCTCTGTAGCTCATGAAGCTCATGAATACACAGACTGAAGTGCAGTGTTTCAATTTAGCCTGTCAGTGACCTCTCTCAAACTGCTTGTTGCTGAATGTTGCTGCTGATTGTTTGTTATGAGCTATTGCCCACCCTGGTCTTATAATTTCACTGTCTTCATGAACGGAGAAACCACAGAGTATTTAAGCACTTCCTATTACAATAAGGTACACAGAAATTGATACATAGTTATTTGGCTCTGCATAGAACTCAGCTGGTGCAATCTCTGATTGGCTGAGCATGTCATACTCTTCTGAGACTGCACTCTTGGATTAAAAATGAGCTTTCCAGACTTGTGATCACCAGTTTTTCATGTAAATAATATTGATTGTTTCAAGAAGCACTATTTACAGGATGTTCCTACGAAAAACTTCAAAATTAATAATAACACAAATAGACTATAGCAAGAGCTACCATTTTTATTTCTGTTTATCTGCTATAAATGAACAACCCCAGGTCCATTCGTGTCGTGTCTCAGATATTTCAGGCTCCGCAGCTGTAAGAGATTTCACTGAGACCTCATTATTTATGTTATTTGGTTTCCTCTAAAATGTCTATGGGCAAAAGGAATAAACTTTAGTATTGGGTGGGCGTGAATGGGGGGGGGGGGGGTACCAACTAGAGAGAAGGAATGTTAGGTAAGATATATAAAGAGATAGACAGACAGATAGATAGATAGATAGATAGATAGATTGATAGGTACAGATAGATAGATAGATAGATATAGATAGATAGATAGATAGATAGATAGATAGATAGATAGATAGATAGATAGATACATAGATATAGATAGATAGATAGATAGATAGATAGATATAGATAGATAGATAGATAGATAGATAGATAGATAGATAGATAGATAGATGGGTAGATAGATAGATAGATAGATAGATAGATGGGTAGATAGATAGATAGATAGATAGATAGATAGATAGATGGGTAGATAGATAGATAGATGGGTAGATAGATAGATACATAGATAGATAGATATAGATAGATAGATAGATAGATAGATAGATAGATAGATAGATAGATAGATACATAGATATACAGTCAGGTCCATAAATATTGGGACATCGACATAATTCTAATATTTTTGGCTCTATACACCACCACAATGGATTTGGTTTCCTCTAAAATGTTTATGGGCAAAAGGAATAAACTTTAGTATTGGGTGGGCGTGAATGGGGGGGGGGGGGTACCAACTAGAGAGAAGGAATGTTAGGTAAGATATATAAAGAGATAGACAGACAGATAGATAGATAGATAGATAGATAGATAGATAGATAGATAGATAGATAGATTGATAGGTACAGATAGATAGATAGATAGATAGATAGAGATAGATAGATAGATAGATAGATAGATAGATAGATAGATAGATAGATACATAGATATAGATAGATAGATAGATAGATAGATAGATAGATAGATATAGATAGATACATAGATATAGATAGATAGATAGATAGATAGATAGATAGATAGATGGGTAGATAGATAGATAGATAGATAGATAGATAGATGGGTAGATAGATAGATAGATAGATAGATAGATAGATAGATAGATAGATAGATAGATAGATGGGTAGATAGATAGATGGGTAGATAGATAGATAGATAGATAGATAGATAGATAGATAGATAGATAGATAGATAGGTAGATAGATAGATAGATAGATACATAGATAGATAGATAGATAGATAGATAGATAGATAGATAGATAGATAGATAGATAGATAGATACATAGATATACAGTCAGGTCCATAAATATTGGGACATCGACATAATTCTAATATTTTTGGCTCTATACACCACCACAATGGATTTGAAATGAAACGAACAAGATGTGCTTTAACTGCAGACTTTCAGCTTTAATTTGAGGGTATTTACATCCAAATCAGGTGAACGGTGTAGGAATTACAACAGTTTGTATATGTGCCTCCCACTTTTTAAGGGACCAAAAGTAATGGGACAGATTAACAGTCATAAAACAAATTTTCACTTTTTAATACTTGGTTGCAAATCCTTTGCAGTCAATTACAGCCTGTAGTCTGGAACGCATAGACATCACCAGACGCTAGGTTTCATCCCTGGTGATGCTCTGCCAGACCTCTATTGCAACTGTCTTCAGTTCCTGCTTGTTCTTGGGGCATTTTCCCTTCAGTTTTGTCTTCAGCAAGTGAAATGCATGCTGAATTGGATTCAGATCAGGTGATTGACTTGGCCATTGCATAACATTCCACTTCTTGCCCAAAACACTTCAGAATTCATCCTGCTGCTTTTGTCAGCAGTCACATCATCAATAAATACAAGAGAACCAGTTCCATTGGCAGCCATACATGCCCACGCCATGACACTACCACCACCATGCTTCACTGATGAGGTGGTATGCTTTGGATCATGAGCAGTTCCTTTCCGTCTCCATACTCTTTTCTTCCCATCACTCTGGTAAAAGTTGATCTTAGTCTCATCTGTCCATAGGATGTTCCAGAACTGTGAAGGCTTTTTTAGGTGTTGTTTGGAAAACTCTAATCTGGCCTTCCTATTTTTGAGGCTCACCAATGGTTTACATCTTGTGGTGAACCCTCTGTATTTACTCTGGTGAAGTCTTCTCTTGATTGCTGACTTTGACACACATACACCTACCTCCTGGAGAGTGTTCTTGATCTGGCCAACTGTTGTGAAGGGTGTTTTCTTCACCAGGGAAATAATTCTTCGGTCATCCACCACAGTTGTGTTCCGTGGTCTTCCGGGTCTTTTGGTGTTGCTGAGCTCACCGGTGCGTTCTTTCTTTTTAAGTATGTTCCAAACAGTTGATTTGGCCACACCTAATGTTTTTGCTATCTCTCTGATGGGTTTGTTTTGTTTTTTCAGCCTAATGATGGCTTGCTTCACTGATAGTGACAGCTCTTTGGATCTCATATTGAGAGTTAACAGCAACAGATTCCAAATGCAAATAGCAGACTTGAAATGAACACTGGAGCTTGTATCTGCTCTTTGTAAATAGGATAATGAGGGAATAACACACACCTGGCCATGGAACAGCTGAGCAGCCAATTGTCCCATTACTTTTGGTCCTTTAAAAAGTGGGAGGCACATATACAAACTGTTGTAATTCCTACACCGTTCACCTGATTTAGATGTAAATACCCTCAAATTAAAGCTGAAAGTCTGCAATTAAAGCACATCTTGTTTCATTTCAAATCCATTGTGGTGGTGAATAGAGCCAAAAAGTTTAGAATTGTGTCGATGTCCCAATATTTATGGACCTGACTGTAGATAGATAGATAGATAGATAGAATACTTACACACATCCAAAAAAACCTTATGTAGATCAATAATTTGTATTAAAGGATATGTAACCAAATACTGGATCCTATGTCTATCTCACCATCTATCTATCTATCTATCTATCTATCTATCTATCTATCTATCTATCTATCTATCTCACCATCTATTTACCATCTATCTATCTATCTATCTATCTATCTATCTATCTATCTATCTATCTATCTATACAAATGATTAGAGGAGAGGGGCTATGTCTGTACAAATTGATATACAACAAGCTGCTAACGATGCTGCAATTAAAGCCTTTTTGTTAATTCCCCCATAAAGCTGAGCAATGTATCTGGCTTTACATTAGGTCATTATTTATACATTGTGCGTGACATTGATTTATAGCTTTCCAGGTGGATGCAGAAGACTTCATGGTGGGCTGGTGACACAGGCTCCTCGGAAGCTTCTTTAGCATATAACAAGTAATGGGACTTGAGGCAAGGATCCTTCTGGTGCAGAAATATTGTTTTATCTCCTCCTGTTCTTTTGGGGCTTGTAGTTACATGATGAATGTCAGAGTAATTTCTCTTGTAAACTAATGAGCTTTTCATTAGTCCAGTTGAAAGCACTCAAATCATTAACTGGAACATAATTATTATGTATAGAAGCTCCCTTAAGAGTTTTTAGAAAATAGATTTTAGAAATGGATACAACTTTCTCAATTCAATTAAAATAAAGGATAGATAGACAGACAGACAGACAGACAGATAGATAGATAGATAGATAGATAGATAGATAGATAGATAGATAGATAGATAGATAGATAGATAGATTATCACAAATGTAGCTCTGGCTCACTGGCTCCCACTATTTGTCAATCCCTGACTTTACAAGCATATGAAGTTTTTCCCAAACTACAGCGGTGCTTTCATTTTAATGTGAAAAACAGCATTTTCTAATGTCTATAACATGCCCTTTTAATTGTGTGATGGGAACCTTGGGACTCTCCTGTCCCCTTTAAGGACAGAACAGCTGCGGAGGTGCGATGTGCTGACGCGCCATATGTCAGCCATTTTTCCATCAGCGCGATTGCTCTCCGAGGATCCCAGCGCTTGGAGGACAAATGATGATAGCGGCTGAAAGCGTAATTACTCATTATTGAAAGTTTAGATGAGTCTCTGGCTGGTGATAAAATCACTAGGTAACGAGGAAAGGGGGAAAAATGGGAAAAAAGAATATCCCCCATCACTCTGTAACCTCAAACACTGCGCCAGAAGGGCAAAGAAGATTTAAAGGGCCAGCACAGTCCAAAAATGTCTGTCCTGCATTCAAATAATCAGTATTAAACATTATAATAAGATTTTTTATCAGAAATAATTAATATATATAACATTACTTTAAATATAGACAGTATGGGATTGTTGTATCCACCTTTATTCTTATAGGTTACAGAGAGACAATGAGCCTTATGGATGTCTGAACTGCAATATATTGTGCTCTTGTTCCTACTGGTATCTGGTAATGTAAATCAGATAAGAAAACAATGATCAGGGTCTCCATGAGTCCTTGTTCCTCTTAGCTCACTGGTAATTTTTTTTAATTTTTTATAAACTTTTCTAATTTTTTTTTTTTTAATATAATTTTTTTTATGGGGATGTATAAACCAAGAGGTCACCCCACCCTGAATCCTTGCAGGGTTGGGCCTGGTCAGCACTTGGATGGGAGACCACCTAGGAATACCAAGAGCTGTATGCTGTGGCTAACTGGAGAAGGAACTGGCAACCCACTTCAGCATCTCTGCCATGAGTGACACAAACAAACACAAACATAAAACTTTCTAATACATGACAGAAAGAGTTATGTTATTTAACAAGATATTTACAATGTAAACAAATCCCTTTTTTTTTTAAATTAATTGTAATTAATTAATGAGTAATCTGAACTGTTAAAAATGTATTTTTTATCAGATTTTCAGAGATAATAAAAAGAGTTGGGGGTTATAAGTTATAGTACATGACATCCTATATCACATTAGACATATTAACCACTGAATTTATATCAAAATACTTTTTTTTGGCCTATAATTGAAATTTAGAAACTATTTGGGATATTTTCTGTGCCCTTTTCGGCAACTTTCAAAATTATATATGATTATAGAACCATTGTCCCATCTTTACAGTATGCCGTTTTGAAGAAGAAGACTTCATAGTAGGCACGTATTTTGAGTAAACTAATATATATATATATATATATATATATATATATATATATATATATATATATATAAATATATATATATACTAACTAATAACTGCAGTTATTGTTTTGACATGAAGCGGATTATGGATTTAGTTTCCAAACATGTAGGTTCCCTCTTTACTTATTAAACTACCACTGGTTCTGTTGAAAACCTTGGCATTAAGGCTTGCATTCCAATCTTCTCCCACTTATAAAAGCAGATAAACAGAAACAAAAATGGCGACTCATTTTTGTGATTTGAAAAACTACATTTGATAATATAAAATATACACAACCTTTACATTTGTATCATTTATATACAATTATTATTTACTGCAGTGTTCTTTTTTTTTTTTTTCTGACCTAATCATGTCTGCTACTTTCTCAGTAGGGTGTATTGTTGTAAACTAATGAGCTATTCATTCGTTCAGTTGAAAGAACTGACAGTTTTAGCTGCTATATTCCCACTGTAGCATTACAAACTCCTTCTGCATTCAGAACATTGATCAGCAGAAACCAAAATCGCATTTAAAAAAGGTAATAAATTGCAGTTTTGTATTATTTTTTTATTATTCTGACTACATGTAAGTGTAGAGTTTTATCATGGTATTCCTTAACTCTAGCTCCTGGGTGCTGAGCATCGGGCGTCCCTTCTTTTCTAGATACACGTAAAGCTCTCACGCTCCCCTGGAATCCATTAATCTTCCTCATTCGTAGCAGCCTCAGTAAATAATTTACATTAGATGTATTAGGGGGGATTGTCCCCGGATTAAATCCTCATTTAGATTTGCTAATTCCAGGCGTTTTAGCCAATTACTGGCTGGTCTTTCTGGGGAGCTGTTAATAGCATCCTGCGGATTTGTAAACTAAATGTCAACATGGTGGATACTGCGCCTCACGTAATAGCGCTACAGTATACAGTTTACACAGGGAGAAGTTGTGGGGTTAATGCTGCGGCTTCTGAAGAAGGCATTTATACTATCTGTGTGGTCTTCTACTGAGATTGTCAGCTCTTCAGGACACTAGTCCAGGGGACAAAGATGGTAGAAACACTATTGGCCTTTAAATACATCTACCCATTCTCCTATCAAGCTATTATTATTATTATTATTTGTAACGCGCCAACATATTCTGTAGCACTGTGCAGGGGTCTCCTGCTATTTTGTAGTTGGGAGGTGACAACGGGAGCTTTATATATAAAAGCCCTCAGTGACCAAATAATGAGAGATGGAGGCGCGCGGGTCTTTTTATTTGAAATAATGGGATCCACGACCCCTTTATTGCTGGGAGTGGGAGATATGTGGGCTGTTTTAAAGTCCCACTCTCTAGCAATGTCATATTAACTAGTCGCTGTCTAGTATCATATATAAGTGAGGTTAGGTTGAGCGCGAGATTGAGGCTATTTTAGGACCATAAAACAGTATTGTCAAGGAGCCCTTTTTCCAGTTCCTGGATCTTAGCCTATAAAAGGACAGATGCTTGGCTCCGGCCACTCTATTGTATTGTAATCTGCTTTATCCCATTGTTGGTAGATAATCTAAGTACATCTCTAATGTGCTAAACAGGGTGTGCTGAGTCTGAAGTGAGCAGACACCTCTGTTGTACTGTTATCTGTTCTTCCCCATTGTTAGCAAATTAATTTAATCACATCTGCCATGTATTCTGTCTAAGGTCTAGACCACTCAGACACAGAGACGGCAAAATGTGTATTAGAAGATAGCCCTATTGTTCTCAGGTGCCAGCTATCAAGGTACTGCTAGACCTCACGTGGGGTATTCTCCTGTAATTGTCTGCCAAATTCCGACATTGTTACATTGTGTACACCCCCTCTGTATCTAACTGCTATAAATATTGCTTGTCAAAAATAAAACAGTTCACTTCTGGAGACATATAGAAATTGTGTGTCTCTTATTTTGCTCCTGATGGCTGTGATACTGATCCTATATCCACCCTGCAAGTAACCTGTCCTGGTCACTGCCACAGGGAGGATACTGTGAGTCCTGGAAGTGCTGATTCCTGATGGAGAGACCCTGACTGATAAGGAAGCCAGATATCAGGGTGCTGGTGCCGAGATTTTAAAGAACCCAACAGTCCTTGTGGGTAGTTAACCTGTAGGCTATAGCAGTTGGCCCTAGGCTGTAATAGCCCCTACCCTCAGGTCTTCCCAGGTATAATGATATAATTATGAGACCCCTCCTTTCAGTAGAGGGGGTTTAAAGTAATATAAGTTTGGGTGGAAGGGCCTCTCCCATAAAAATGCCATGTTTATGTCAATCACTTGCATTATACATAAACATGAACCCATATGAGGTGGTCTCATGGTTTTATTATTGGTTTAGGGGAGATAGTAAGATTGAGCCTCTCTAGTCTCGGCTATTTATGTGGTAATCTAGTGTGTCAGGTGATCACTTTTTATGGAGGTCACGTGAACAAGAGACCCCTCATTCTTTAAAAAAGGGGATCTCAGAAAGAACCCCCACCCCCATACTGAGAGCATCCATGTAGAGCCTATCCATGATGGTACTTTCTAGATATGTGATGTAATTGCGCCTGCCAGGTCTACCATTATCAATCTGCATTAACGGAGGAGGACTAGGAACCCCCTCCTCGATTCCCCTGAGATATGGAAGTTATACCACTACATCTAAGGGTTAATATCACTATATATTACATGCAATTATTATTTTTGCTGGGGGCAACCATTGCAACTCTTTCCTAAAAACAGAGACACATTGTACTCTGATGAGATTTAATTTGTCCTATTGAAACTACTGTCACTATCGCCCAATTTGAATATAAGCAGCTGAGTAGTTCTCTGCATTAAAAATAGATACTAATAATCAAAAATGGTGGCTCCAACAGCAGCATAAATAGATATAATTGGTGAAATGCAAAATACTGTACAGAGACTATTCTGGCCTTTGATTGTTTAGTCATTCAGTTGTGTCTGACTCTCTGTGACCCTATTTGTGCACATCTTGTGTTTGGTTGTGCTAATCCATACGGCGCTCATTGCAAGCCTCCCCCCCCCCCCCCCCCCTACCTGATGTTATACCATCACCTTAAGGGCACAGACCTCCCAGGCAGAATAATATTTCATTCTCTGCTGACTGTGCAACCCCAAAGTAGTGCTCAGAGTATCACAAATAGCTGAGAAATTCAAAGACATAAAAAAAAAGTTTTTAGTTCAGGCACAATTATATCCACCTATACACAGAGCTAGGCTCTGTCTTTAAGACATCCTCTCTCTGTGAAGTTTCAGCTTTCAATTATCCTTTCTACTTGAATGGCAGATAAGCAAAGTGACTTGCCTTTGGTATAAAAATGCAAATAGATATTCATTGTGTACATTGAGCTTGTCTCAGTGTCCAGATAGGGATGATGGATAGGGCAGGCCTTATACAGTAGCAACAAAGATGTATAGGGCTGTATATAATAGGCAATAGATGAAAAAATAATACAACCTTCCCACCTGTGTGATAAGACAGAGAAACACATATAGGGAGAGGTCTTAGAGGCAACTAAAGGAGAATGTTATTTGTTACTATGTGTCTGAGGGCACAGATTGTTTCAGACAGAAGTGTTTATTTCTGAATTACACATCCGTCTCGTCGAGGTTAATGGTAAATCTGTTGCGTGTGAGAGTGCAGCCAATGCAGCACATTTAATAAAGTGTCAGGAAGATACGAGACATCTGTCTGTGTGTCACAAGCACTCACCTCCTAAATATGCACCACACGGTGCAAGGATCTGGGATTTATCAGGGAGAGTTTGGAAGCACAGGGAAGCATGGGTAAATAATGTGGGTACAAATTAAGAAAAAGCTATGTATTTTTCATGTATATCAACAGTACTCTCTTTCTCTCTCATATCCACTTTGTCCCCTGTTCATATAAACTGTTATTTTTTCTCTTTCACGTGTTCCATTATGTTGATGATTAATGGACTCCTTTTGACCCTCATGAAACAGTCTAGTGGGAGCTGTCAATCACATCCAGGAGGGATTTTAGGTACCCCCATATAGTAATGCTACAGTGTAGGGCAGGTATAGAGTGCATTATGACATTAATGGACAGTCTGAGTGAGGATGGACTGTGCCTATTCTAGTTATAACAAATAAAAATACATTTAGTAATGGAGAAACGCGCGTTAGGACAGAGGTCTCTAATAATAGTGCTCTCCATGTGAGCTTGGTGTTTTGCTATACAGGACATTTTCCCTTGTCATTCTTGATATTTAGTATTTCAGTTTAGGCGCCAGAAATTGGGCGCCCATCAAAAAGCTAACCCAGAGGGTCAGTGGAAACCTATTTCCAAAATACAGATATATTAGGCTTGCCAGGTGACGGAGCAATAATTAGCCCTACCTAAGGGAATTTCATCCCAAGAATTTCATCAGGACATTTCCATATATAGTTCTGTATAAAAAAATATTATTACCAAGCATACTGAGCTAAATTATACATTAATATTCAGTCATCTGACATTAATTAATTAGGTGAAGCAATTTTTGCATTGTAAATATCACTATTCTTGTTTTAAAATCACCTATTTTTCTTGATTTTAAAGTTGTTTTTATACCCTACTCAAAATGTATATAATCTTAAATATAGAGTCTTTTTGTCATATTTCCCACTGGGTATTTATGAGTTTTTGTAAATCACTCTCCCTTAAATAAATAAAACGGTATCAATGTTACTATCTACAATATAACATCACTAGGACTATATGTGCAACACCTGGCACATACTGCTAATTGACAATCACTGTAATATTACTCCTATCTCTCTCGTACATTTCTGTTCTCACTTGAATGTCTACAAATGAGTAAAAAAAAAAAACGTATTTTTTGCTTAAAGTTTCAAGAAATACAGTTACGACACTGCACTCTGGGAAACTGGGCGGGGACATGCAAATGAGCACACAATGCATTGTATCAAGTAGTATTTGGATTGAAGAGCAAAAATGTATTGTGGGATAATTTTCATGTCCCTGTCCGGTTTCCAAGTGTACAGTGTGATAATTTAATTTCTTGGAATTCTGAGGTAAAATACCAGACATTCAAATCTGAACACAAATGTACTATTATTTAATACATATATAGATAGATAGATAGATAGATACACACAAGAATGCCCTGTTTAGCGCTACACGCGCATCCCGCATGCAGGAGCGGATGTGAAACAGCTCTAAATGGGGCATTTTTATCCCAATTTTGCTTAGATAGCGCTATTGCGAATTTTACAGAGCTAAACAGGGATTTAAATGGCTAAACAAGATTTGGCGTGTTAAAATTGCGCTATAACAAGGTTTAACGATCTGGTAATTAGAACTAAAAAGAGCACTATAGAGAATCAGCACTCATTGGGGTAGTATTAAGTTATTTGGTTTTGCGCGGTTCTGCTGTTAAGTTCATATTTTTCGTATCTCGTATTTATTTTCTGCGTCTCGTTATTTTTTTTTCTAAGTCCCGCGTTGGCCAACTGCTTGCAGCCTAAGACAATCATGTGTTACCTAAGTGTTGGGTGGCTAAGTCCCGCGTGTTTCAATGTGTGATCGGCGCTCCTTTGTGGCTAAGTCCCGCATGTTTAATTGCCTTCACTGCTCGCCTCGCTTTGCGAGGCTCACAGGCAATGAGCACCTTTGGCGTTCATCTCCCAAGTCGTACGCACCACGTGACGACTTCTCGTAGTTTGACAACTATTATATGTGATATATATATATATATATATATACGCATATATATATATATATATATATATATATATATATATATATATATACACATACATATATATATATATATATATATATATATATATATATATATATATATATATACACATACATTTATATATATATATATATATATATATATATATACACATACATATATATATATATATATATATATATATATATATATACAAATTTATATATACAAATTTATATATAGATTTTTTTTAGGGGGAATGAGCCCCTATGACTGCACCCGTCTTCGTTCCTCCCCTCTTTTGACTACAGATCTCTCTCCTCTGGGACCTCCAGCTCAGTCTATAATTTGGGGATTACCTCCAGGAAGCATCATCTTAATCTTAAAATAATATTTTCACTAAGTTAATGAAACACCCAGAATTCCCACTTGGCGAGGAGTCAAGACGCGCTGTTCTTAATGGAAAGACACTAAATACAGGAAGAGAATGTAAAGGGAGCCCCAGAGAAATCCGAGGAGAATATTAACTGATTATATGGATAGTTTTTATCATAGTTTATTCAATTGAAGGACAACCACAGTTTTGGAAGTTTTAAAGTTTTTTTAATTTATAAAGAAAATGTTATATAAATGTAACTGACTCATATAATGGGCTCCCATGTTGGACTGCTATTCTGCTTGTAGCCTGAGAGATATCTTTTCAGGAGTTGATCTGCTATTTCACATGCACGTCACGTCATTAGCATATGCCGGTAAAGGGGGAACAGACACATGGGGAGAGGGGGGAAGAGACACAAGGGAGGGAGAGGAGGGGGAACGAGACACAGGGGAGGAAGAGGAGGGGGAAAAAGACCACAGGGGTGGTGGATGGGGGGGAAGAGACACAGTGGAGGTGGGAAGAGACACAGGGGAGGGAGAGGGGGTAAAGACATAGGGGAGGGGGGGAAGAGACACAGGGGTTGGGGGAACAGATACAGGAGAGGGAGAGGGAGAAAGAGACACAGGGGAGGGAGAGGGAGGAAGAGACACAGTGGAGGGGGGAGGAGACACAGGGGAGGGAGAGGGGGGAAATACATTGGGGAGGGGGGAAGAGACACAGGGAAGGGGGAACAGACACAGGGGAGGGGGAGGGGGGAAAAGACCGAGGGGAGGGGGGAAGAGACACAGGGGGGAGAGGGGGAAAGAGACACAGTGGAGGGAGAGGTGGGAAGAGACACAGGGGAGGGGGAACAGACACAAGGGAGGGAGAGGGTGTAAGAGACACAGGGGAGGGAGAAGGGGGAAGATATGGGAGGGAGGTGAGAGAAACACAGGGGAGGGTGAGGGGGGCAAAGGAGGCACAGGGGAGGGGGAAATGAGACACAAGGGAGGGAGAAGAGGGGCAAAGGAGACACAAGGGAGGGAGAGGAGGGGGGCAATAAAACACAAGGGAGGAAGTAGACAGGGGGAGAGACTCGCAATGAGCGCCAAAGGCGCTCATTGTTAGCCACGCGATAAGCACTGAAGGTGCTCAGAGCGGGGCTCTTAATGAGTGCCAATGGTGCTCACATTGGGTGGAAAACAGCATTGCCAGGCTTAAAATTAGGGAAAGGAGAGAAGAAATGAGACACAAGGGAGGAAGTAAACAAGGTAGAGACTCGCAATGATAGATAGATACGGAATATGTTGAATATGGAATATGTTGGTGCGTTACAAATAAATGATAATAATAATAGATAGATAGATAGATAGATACGGAATACGCTGGTGTGTTACAAATAAACGATAATAATAATGATAGATAGATAGATAGATACGTAATATGTTGGTGCGTTACAAATAAACGATAATAATAGATAGATCGATCGATAGATAGATCGATGAAAACATTGATAGATATAAATAGAAATATATATTTTTTTTTTAAATAACTAAACTTGAAGTGTTCTTTCAATATAAAAAAAATAATAATTAATTACCTTTTATATACAATTATGCTGTTGATTCTACCATTTTGGTTGATGCTGATCAACTTCCTGACGTGTTAGACAGGAAGTATCAATCTGCACACTGGGAATGTGGCAGCTAAAACTACTAGTGATTTCAAGTGGACTACTGGAAAACTCATTAGATTACAAGGACATAACCCTTATGAGAAAGTAACAGACAGAACACTTTAGTTATATGAAAATCAAACCATATTAACAATTTTTTTAAGTGTTAAAACTTATCTCTGCAGGGAAGCTGTGACCAAACAGCCATAATCCCCCTTCCAAAAAGTATTCATATTAAATCAACATTTATACCCCACCTGCCCAGCAACCATCACACAGGACAGGGCTAATAACCTGCTGAGAGGCGCTAATGAAATTAGTGCAAAGCTATGAAAACATCTCTTGGGTGACGCCGTGCAGTCAGTGCCAGATAACGAGTGTGCACGGTCAGAGCGTGTGAAGGGCGTAGAAGGGTAGAGGCCACTGTAGTTTGGAAAAAACTTCACATGCTTGTGATGTAACAAACTAACAACACTAGCAAGTGTGTAAAACAGAAATTATTTAAGATATTTTTTTTTTAAATGTAGTAGCTATGCCACATTGCATACTTAGTAAATATGATACATTTCGTTCACTCTAAACTTATACAAACTTAAAATCACTCTTAATTTTTAAACATATTTTATTAGCCATTCGAAATCCGATTACAAGTTACCCGCCCACAACCACTACGGGCAGCCAAAGACACAAAACCGGCTTTAGAACTCCATTGGTTTTAGCACAGCTTGAATATTATGAGCACTAAATAGAACTCGCAAGGGCTTTTTCAAACACCTATTAGAGCTGTAACAGCAATTACGTGTAACTTCCATGTTTTACTGACATCATGATGACGTCTCATTTACTATTGGCTGGGTCTAAGTAGTAAATTACGGGCTTGCTTAAATATTGTCAGATCATATGATCATGCACTCTGAAATCCGACTTAAAAAGGCAGGGTTTAAGTGTGGAAGCTGTAAGACATAAATTGTGAGCTCGAGTAATTAGAATACATCTAAACATTTAGAGGAAAAAACACCCGCAGCCAAAATTATGAGTTAGAGGCATTTGCGAGCAGCTAATAGAATAGGGCTCATTTATTATTATTATTATTATTATTATTAACTTTTATTTGTATCTCGCCAACATATTCCGTAGCGCTGTACAGGGGATAAGAACAAAGAAAATACAATATTAACAAATTCAGAAATAGAAGGGCCCTGTTTTGAGATTGGAACTTTTATCTGTTTGTAGTTTAAGGTGGAAAGTTTATCCTATAGGGCGTTACTCTTCTAGAGAGTTCTGTTGTCAATAATGTGCTACTGTATATAGAGAGCAGTCATATATATCTTATCTGAATCCACAGTTTCTTTACTGTGTTTGTTCTACCACCTCTGCTGGAAACTGTATGCGTGAGAAGGACATGCATATAGTTATCTGTATTTAGGATGTATTAAGGCAATCCTTCGAGTCCCTGGTGATCCAGTAGTTAGGATTTGGTGCTTTCACCACTGCGACTTGGGTTTGATTCCAATCAGGGAACCAACAGGTCACACCACCCTAAAGCCATGCAGGGTTGGGCCTGATCAATACTTGGATGGGAGACCACCTAGAAATACCAGGAGCTGTATGCTGGGTCCCACTGCAGAAGGAACTGGCAACACACTCCAGTATCTCTGCCGTGAAGACCAAATGGATCAGCATGACCATGGATATAAAGATGTGCATGGTGTGTTAAGGTTCATGAGGTCACAGAGAGTCAGACATGACTGAAGAACACAAAAAAGGCCATCTCTTAGGCAGATAGAATGTGCATACTAGATGGACCTTTTGGTTCTTATCCAATATTAAATCTGTGATGTATTTTTGTCCTGTTTTAGCAGCACACCCAAATTCCCTATTCTGTGTCTGTCGCCACGCACCACATCGCAGCACTCTGTAAGCAGTCTGCACAATTTTTAATTAATGTTTTCCACTTTACTCTGTAATTTGGAAGATTATAAAAAAATGCACCTTCAGGTCTCGCGGAGATGTTTGATTTGACAACAAGATGTCCCAGAAAAAATTGGGTTCCAGCTGAGATTGTGATTCTGAGATAATAACATGTCAGGAGCAATCACTGTGTCTGTGATATAGAATAATAAGTAAGGGGGGGGGGGGGGCGCAGAAATGTGGGTGTTCGCTGTCTGGAGAACAGGGGTTGGTAGGATATGTAAAGTGTTAACTCACTGGATGTCTGCCCAGATCACTCCGTCATGTCCCTCCCAGACCCATCTGAACCCCCAGATTCAGAACCTCTTGTCACCTCTAGGTCAGACCTGTCAGCTCCCTCCAGTTCAGATGCTCCTATCCCATCCGGTTCAGACCCTCATGTCCCCATTTAGATCAAACTCTCCACTTCATTTCAAACCATCCTTCCACTGTTTCCTTCCAGATTAAACTTCTTGTTCCCTCTAGATCAGACTAAACTCTCCCTTCAGATCAGACCTACCTAACCCCTCCACATCAGATCCTCCTGTCCCATTAGTCTAGATCAGACACAGTTGTCTCTAGATCAAACCTCCTACCCTCCAGACCAGACCCACCTGTCCCCTCCAGATCAGACCCACAGGTGCCCTCCAGATCAGACCCACAGGGGCCCACAAGATCAGACTCATCTTTTCCTTCTAGATCAGGCTGAACTCTCCCCCCAGATCAGACCACCTAACCCCTCCACATCAGATCCTCCTGTCTATGGATGAGGGAACTGGGGGGGATAGATTTTTCCATGTTTGTATATATATAAGCTATTTTACAGCCTGTGTATACAATGAGCCATATCCCCCCAGAATTATTCTGGCTCCTACGCCACTGCTCCTATCCCATTAGTCCAGTCTCACATATCCCCATCTAGATCAAACCCCCTACCCCTTCCAGACCAGACCCGCCTGTCTCCTGAGATCAGATTCTCTTATCCTCTCCAGATAGGACTCACCAGGGTCCACAAAATCAAACTCATCTGTACCTTCTAGATCAGGCTGAACTCTCACTCCAGATCAGACCGACCTTTTTCCAATTAGTTCACACTCACATAGCCCCTCTAGATCAGACATTACTGTCCCTCAAAATCAAACCTTCCTACCCCTTTCCAGATCAGACCACCTTCCCCCTGAGATCAGATGCTTTTGTCCCATCCAGAAAAGACCCACCTGTGCCCACAAGATCAGACTCATCTGTTCCCCCTATATCAAACCCGGGAATCCCCTCCCAGATAAGACCAGAATAAATACGTAAATAATTAAGTATTTTATTTTACACAAAGTTTTTTGCAAATTCGGTTATCGTGCACAACAGCATACTGTGGCGCATTGGAGAATATAATCAGTAATGTTATATTTAGGGATTAAAGTCACGTGAAATTGGATAGATCGTAAGGCACCATTAAAGGTAAAGTATGGTATCAATGCTCTCCCCTAATCCTGACATCTAATCACACAGAGATGACTGGGGGACACGGATGGCGAGCAGCGTGCGCCGCATTACAGGGGAAATTGTCTGTTTGTTTTTAATTATTTGCGGCTTTAAGAAGTGAGGTGGATAAACTCATTATCACTAACTTTATATCACTTCAGCTTAACAAGGACAATACATCTGGAATCACAAAAACACGCCGTCCTCGCAAAGCCGTAAATAATCGCGCTGAATCATCCGCACAGCTGTTCAGTTGAGATTAGTTTTTATTTTAACCAGATACTTTGTTGCAAATGAGAATTATTTCAGAGCGCAGTGATACAAGTTACATTGTTTGTAAAAAGTTCTGTTTTTAAGTCAGTTTGTAGGCCAGGATGTTTTGTTTACACAATTAAAATAATTTCTTATAAATACTGCAAAACATTTGTTTTTATCTGAAAGATTAATGATCTGAAGTGTTTGGTTCACAGATTTACACAAATAATTACCCAGCTAATTAAGAGCTGCACCGAGGTATTGACAAGGTATGTGATCAAGGAGTAGTCTGGGCAGTCTGGAAGCTCTGTGCAGGTGAAGGAGAGACCTGTGAGGTTTGGAGAGCTCTGTACAGGTGAAGGAGAGACCTGTGAGGTTTGGAGAGCTCTGTACAGGTGAAGGAGAGACCTATGAGGTTTGGAGAGCTCTGAACAGGTGAAGGAGAGACCTGTGAGGTTTGGAGAGCTCTGTACAGGTGAAGGAGAGACCTATGAGGTTTGGAGAGCTCTGAACAGGTGAAGGAGAGACCTGTGAGGTTTGGAGAGCTCTGAACAGGTGAAGGAGAGACCTGTGAGGTTTGGAGAGCTCTGTACAGGTGAACGAGAGACCTGTGAGGTTTGGAGAGCTCTGAACAGGTGAAGGAGAGACCTGGGAGGTTTGGAGAGCCCTGTACAGGTGAAGGAGAGACATGTGAGGTTTGGAGAGCTCTGTACAGGTGAAGGAGAGACCTGTGAGGTTTGGAGAGCTCTGTACAGGTGAAGGAGAGACCTGTGAGGTTTGGAGAGCTCTGAACAGGTGAATGAGAGGCCTGTGAGGTTTGGAGAGCTCTGTACAGGTGAAGGAGAGACCTGTGAGGTTTGGAGAGCTCTGTACAGGTGAAGGAGAGACCTGTGAGGTTTGGAGAGCTCTGTACAAGTGAAGGAGAGACCTGTGAGGTTTGGAGAGCTCTGTACAGGTGAAGGAGAGACCTGTGAGGTTTGGAGACCTCTGGGCAGGTGAAGGAGAGACCTGTGATGTTTGGGATGCTCTGTACAGGTGAACGAGAGACCTGTGAGGTTTGGAGAGCTCTAAACTGGTGAAGGAGTGACCTGTAAAGGTTTGGAGAGCTCTGTACAGGTGAACGAGAGATCTGTGAGGTTTGGAGAGCTCTGAACAGGTGGAGAGACCTGTGAGGTTTGGAGAGCTCTGTACAGGTGAAGGAGAGACCTGTGAGGTTTGGAGAGCTCTGTACAAGTGAAGCAGAGACCTGTGAGGTTTGGAGAGCTCTGTACAGGTGAAGGAGAGACCTGTGAGGTTTGGAGACCTCTGGGCAGGTGAAGGAGAGACCTGTGATGTTTGGGATGCTCTGTACAGGTGAACGAGAGACCTGTGAGGTTTGGAGAGCTCTAAACTGGTGAAGGAGTGACCTGTAAAGGTTTGGAGAGCTCTGTACAGGTGAACGAGAGATCTGTGAGGTTTGGAGAGCTCTGAACAGGTGGAGAGACCTGTGAGGTTTGGAGAGCTCTGTACAGGTGAAGGAGAGACCTGTTGGGTTTGGAGAGCTCTGTACAAGTGAAGGAGAGACCTATGAGATTTGGAGAGCGCTGTGCAGGTAAAGGTGAGACCTGTTGGGTTTGGAAAGCTCTGTACAGGTGAAGCAGAGACCTGTTGGGTTTAGAGAGCTCTGTACAGATGAAGGAGAGACCTATGAAATTTGGAGAGCTTTGTGCAGGTAAAGATGAGACCTGTTGGGTTTGGAGAGCTCTGTACAGATGAAGGAGAGACCTATGAGGTTTGGAGAGCTCTGTACATGTGAAGGAAAGACCTGTTGGGTTTGGAGAGCTCTGTACAGATGAAGGAGAGACCTATGAGGTTTGGAGAGCTCTGTACAGATGAAGGAGAGACATGTGAGGGTTGGAGAGCTCTGTACAGGTAAAGGTGAGATCTGTTGGGGTTGGAGAGCTTTGTACAGGTGAAGGAGATACCTGTGGGGTTTGGAGAGCTCTGTACAGGTGAAGGAGAGACCTGTGAGGTTTGGAGAGCTCTGTACAAGTAAAGGTGAGATCTGTTGGATTTGGAGAGCTCTGTAAAGGTGAAGGAGAGACCTGTGAGGGTTGGAGAGCTCAGTACAGGCGAAGGAGAGACCTGTGAGGTTTGGGGATCTATGTACAGGTGAAGGAGAGATCTATGAGGTTTGGAGAGCTCTGTACATGTGAAGGAGAGACCTGTTGGGTTTGGAGAGCTCTGTACATGTGAAGGAGAGACCTGTTGGGTTTGGAGAGCTCTGTACAGGTGAAGGAGATACCTGTTGGGTTTGGAGAGCTCTGTACATGTGAAGGAGAGAGCTGTTGGTTTTGGAGAGCTCTGTACAGGCGAAGGAGATACCTGTTGGGTTTGGAGAGCTCTGTACATGTGAAGGAGAGACCTGTTGGATTTGGAGAGCTCTGTACAGGTAAAGGAGAGTCCTGTGTGGTTTGGAGAGCCCTGTACAGATGAAGGAGAGACCTATGAGGTTTGGAGAGCTCTGTGCAGGTAAAGGTGAGACCTATGAGGGTTGGAGAGCTCTCTACAGATGAAGGAGAGACCTATGAGGTTTGGAGAGCTCTGTGCAGGTAAAGGTGAGACCAATGAGGTTTGGAGAGCTCTGTGCAGGTGAAGGAGAGACCTGTTGGGTTTGGAGAGCTCTGTACAGATGAAGGAGAGACCTATGAGGTTTGGAGAGCTCTGTGCAGGTAAAGCAGAGACCTATGAGGTTTGGAGAGCTCTGTGCAGGTAAAGGTGAGACCTATGAGGTTTGGAGAGCTCTGTGCAGGTGAAGGAGAGACCTGTTGGGTTTGGAGAGCTCTGTACAGATGAAGGAGAGACCTATGAGATTTGGAAAGCTCTGTGCAGGTAAAGGCGAGACCTATGAAATTTGGAGAGCTCTGTCCAGGTGAAGGAAAGACCAGTGGGGTTTGGAGAGCTGTGTACAGGTAAAGGTGAGATCTGTTGGGTTTGGAGAGCTTTGTACAGGTGAAGGAGAAACCTGTGAGGTGGATCTGTACAGGTAAAGGTGACACCTGTGAGGGTTGGAGAGTTCAGTACACGTGAAGGAGAGACCTGTGAGGTTTGGGGATCTATGTACAGGTGAAGGAGAGAACCGTGAGGTTTGGAGAGCTATGTACATGTGAAGGAGAGACCTGTGAGGTTTGGAGAGCTCTGTACAGGTGAAGGAGAGACCTGTGAGGTTTGGAGAGTTCTGTATAGGGGAAGGAGAGACCTGTGAGCTATGGAGATCTATGTACAGGTGAAGGAGAGAACTATGAGGTTTGGAGAGCTCTGTACAGGTAAAGGAGAGACCTGTGAGGTTTGGTGATCTATGTACAGGTGAAGGAGAAACCTATGAGGTTGTTAGAGGTGTGTACAGGTGAAAAAGAGACCTGTGAGGTTTGGGGAGCCCTGTACAGGAGAAGGAGAGACCTTTAATGCTTGTAGAGCTCTATACAGGTGAAGGAGAGACTCGTGAGGTTTGGAAAGTTGCAAAGATGAATAAATAAAGAGGAGACTTGTTAGGTTTGGAAAGCTAGACAGCTGTCCATCTCTTTATTTGCTAATCCCTGTAAAAATAAGCTTTATAATACACACTAAATTAACCAGGAGTTCAAAATTGCTGAAAATACAATGACATTATCTCATCTTGCTCCTGCTTCTGAGTGCTTCGTTGTGCTAAAAACATCAAAGATTACTGGGAGCGAGGACCTTACATTTCCATAAATAAATCATCAGGTCTGCTAATAATTTGGGGGTGGGGGGAGCATGGCCTCTGCCAGTTAATCTGTTGCTTCCACATAATTTTTGACTTGGCCTCCACTTTCTGGATCACAGTGATTTTCCTTCTGTTGGACGGGAATGTTTGCATTGGGTCACCTCCACCAGTCGCACAAACACCTCCACAGCAGATGCTGCGCAGACTGCGCAATATGGAAGCAATTGAGGGGCTCGGTAATGGCAGGAACGCAGGAAATTATCTTTACACCACATTACATGGGAATAAAGTCCCTTCTTTGTCAGTTATTCGCTTGCAGGCGTAGAAACTCAACAACACCAACATTGTCATTCAGTTACAAAATATAATATATATAGAGAGAGACAGGGGTATATTTGTATATTCAATTTTATATATATAAATATATATATATATATATTTAATTTTTATATAGCTTTTTAGATTTCATTTATCATTTTATAGTATCACATTATTTTTATCATTTTAGACACTTCTGAAATTACATTAAAGTAAGCTGTAGCTGCATTTTGAAATGCCACTGGACAAAAATAGGTAAAAATTAATAAATACAGCCTTTAATGTATTAACTATTACATATGAATAGCGACTTGCCCATCAAAAATGATGGCAAAAAAATTGTAAGGCATGGCAATACTGTTTACCACACAATGTAAGGTTTTTGCTCCTGTGTGGACCTGCGACGCTCATTGTAAGCCCCGTGCTGAGCCCCTTCAGCGCTCATGGGGTGGCTCACAATGAACGCATTCAGCACTCAATGTAAGCCTCTCGCCTCGTGTACTTCAAGTGTCCAGCTTTGCAACAATCACCTTTGGAGCTCATCGCAAAGACAGATATATAAGTACAGTGTACCAAAAAAAAATATGTGAGTACAAACTCACTTTAATTTGCGTGCAACCTCACTCTTTTTTCTATGTTTGTTTTATGTTGTATTTTTTTTTTATGCTTTTCTTGTTTTTCGATGTGCGCGTTTTGGCCGATAACTTCGTATTTTTGCGACCGCGTATAATTTTTTTCTGGGCTCCGCAGGTCGTAATTCTTGTTTTTAAAAGTAGTACGTCCTTATTGGTGTTTTTCGCGCTTCGGGATCATGTAGCCTTGTCTTCATTTTTTTCAACCGACATTTTTTTTCTTGATTTGGCGTTTTTCAAGTGGCAAAACCCCTTAAATTCAACTTTAATTTGCGTGCAACCTCACTCCCAGACGTCCTGGCTGTCCCCCCATGCTGTGTGATTTTTTTTATGTTTTGTTTTTATTTTGTGGTGTTTTTTGTATTCTAGTATGTATGCGTTTCGGGCCCGTAACTTCGTATTTTTGCAACCTTGTAATAATTTTGTTTTCTAAGTCCTGCGGCCCCTATTTTTAATTTTTTTTCTAAGTCCTGCAGTTTTGTTTCTTTTGTGGGTTGTTTTTTACCGAGTTTGGGGCGCCGTAGAGCTTCCACCTCCGCAAATGCGGACACTCGCTTCATGAGGTCCGTATTTGCGGCCTGCAGTGAGTCTTCGGCCTTCGGCTCATTGCAGCTGACGTGGGAGCCTCCGCGAATGCAGCCCCTCGCTTCGCGGCTGTGCAGTCAGCTGCACATTAGTCCTAATTTTTAGCATACTTGTTTATAAACAGTATTACATTTGAGGGTGCATTATTGTTTTGAGAAAAATAGCGATGTTTCATGTTATCAAGTGTAGTTCTTCAAAAAAGTTTATTTGAAATACAAGACACAGTGTAACTTTAATGACCTGGATGGGAGGTAGATCTAGGTAGGATACCAGCTGCTGAACAGACTGGAAGTCGTTAGTGGCCGGATCCCCCATAATTAGCGGACCTGTCCTCTTTAATGCTCTGCCAGAGGACAGCTCAGTGTACGACCTGTTTGAAGTTGGGTAAAGCAGAATAATGCGCCTGCTGTGGGTGATTTCGCCCTGCGCCTCGCTGGATAGACGCGGGGTGGCTTCGTTCAGCTGACTCGCAGATCCTCAGACTATTTTTACACTGTCTGGCCCAGAACACTACTCACTGATACTCTGCGGTCTCTGCCTTCCTATGGAAATAATTCCAGATGCGCAGAAGGCCGCGGGTTCCTGCCCCGAAGAGCTTGCAATTTTCCGCAGTATCTTTTGAAGTGAACAAAAGTAAAACGGAGTCTGGAATTAATTTGTCTGTTTGATTTTCTTTTCTGGTGTAATTTAGCAGGTACCTGCATGTGCAGGGTTTTATGGTTTTAATAAAGTCCTTTATTAAATCAAAATATGTGCTTGGTTTTTATAGGCTTAATATATATTATTAACAAAAAAATTAAGTGAAAATGTAAGTTTTTTTTAGAATGGCGTTTATTAGATAGAGAGAAAGAAACATAGACAGGGGAGTGTAGAGAGAGAGAATGGCAAGAAGAGAGAGATGAGAGGGAGAAAGAGAGCGACAGTCAGTGCGAGAAGAGAGAGAGAGCCAGGGGAGCAATAATAGAAAAATAGAGATAAGGAGGACACAGAGTCAGTGGAGCAGAGATAGAGAGAGTGGATAAGTCAGGAGAGGAGAGAAAGAGAGAAACAGGAGCAGGGATAGAGAGAGTGGATAAGTCAGTAGAGGAGAGAAAGAGAGAAACAGGAGCAGGGATAGAGAGAGTGGAAAAGTCAGGAGAGGAGAGAAAGAGAGAAACAGGAGCAGGGATAGAGAGAGTGGAAAAGTCAGGAGAGGAGAGAAAGAGAGAAAAAGGAGCAGGGATAGAGAGAGTGGATAAGTCAGGAGAGGAGAGAAAGAGAGAAACAGGAGCAGGGATAGAGAGAGTGGATAAGTCAGGAGAGGAGAGAAAGAGAGAAACAGGAGCAGGGATAGAGAGAGTGGATAAGTCAGGAGAGGAGAGAAAGAGAGAAACAGGAGCAGGGATAGAGAGATGAGAAGAGAGAGAAATAGAGAGTAATTGGAGCAGAGAGAAAGAGAGAGAGAGATGAATGGATAGAGGAGAGGGAACTAGGGTTAGAGAGAGACACGTTCATGGGAGAAGGAACAGAGAAAGAGTTGGGAGCAGGAAGAGAGCCAGGAGCAGTGATAGAGAGAGTCAGGGGGAGCAGGGAGAGAGCGAGAAACAGAGACAGGGGAGAAGAAACATGGATAAATGAGATAGAAAATGAGGCAAGGAGATAAAAATTAGGGCAGAGAGCGAAAAAAGAGAGCCAGGAGCAGTGATAGGAAAATAGACATAAGGAGGAAAGAGAGTGAGAGGAGCAGAGAGAGAGTCAGGGGGGGGGGGGAGAGAGAGAGAGAGAGAGAGAAAATGAGAGAGAATGAGAGAGAGAGAGAGAGAGAGAGAGAGAGACAGGGAGAAGAGAGAGAGACAGGGAGGAGAGAGAAAGATGAATGGATAGAGGAGAGGGAAGTAGGGTTAGAGAGAGACAATGTCAGAGGAGCAGGAATAGTGAGAGAGAGTCATGAGCAGGGAGAGGGGATCAGGGATAGAGAGAGTCAGGGGGAGCAGGGAGAGAGCGAGAAACAGAGACAGGGGAGAAGAAACATGGATAAATGAGATAGAAAATGAGGCAAGGAGATAAAAATTAGGGCAGACATAAGGAGGAAAGAGAGTGAGAGGAGCAGAGAGAGAGTCAGGGGGGGGGGGAGAGAGAGAGAGAGAGAGAGAGAGAGAGAGAGAGAAAATGAGAGAGAATGAGAGAGAGAGAGAGAGAGAGAAGAGAGAGAGACAGGGAGGAGAGAGAGAGACAGGGAGGAGAGAGAAAGATGAATGGATAGAGGAGAGGGAAGTAGGGTTAGAGAGAGACAATGTCAGAGGAGCAGGAATAGTGAGAGAGAGTCAGGAGCAGGGAGAGAGAGGATCAGGGATAGAGAGAGTCAGGGGGAGTAGGGAGAGAGCGAGAAACAGAGACAGGGGAGATAGAGAGAGTGGATAAGTCAGGAGAGGAGAGAAAGAGAGAAACAGGAGCAGGGATAGAGAGAGTGGATAAGTCAGGAAAGGAGAGAAAGAGAGAAACAGGAGCAGGGATAGAGAGAGTGGATAAGTCAGGAGAGGAGAGAAAGAGAGAAGCAGGAGCAGGGATAGAGAGAGTGGATAAGTCAGGAGAGGAGAGAAAGAGAGAAACAGGAGCAGGGATAGAGAGAGTGGATAAGTCAGGAGAGGAGAGAAAGAGAGAAACAGGAGCAAGGATAGAGAGAGTGGATAAGTCAGGAGAGGAGAGAAAGAGAGAAACAGGAGCAGGGATAGAGAGAGTGGATAAGTCAGGAGAGGAGAGAAAGAGAGAAACAGGAGCAAGGATAGAGAGAGTGGATAAGTCAGGAAAGGAGAGAAAGAGAGAAACAGGAGCAGGGATAGAGAGAGTGGATAAGTCAGGAGAGGAGAGAAAGAGAGAAACAGGAGCAGGGATAGAGAGAGTGGATAAGTCAGGAGAGGAGAGAAAGAGAGAAACAGGAGCAGGGATAGAGAGAGTGGATAAGTCAGGAGAGGAGAGAAAGAGAGAAACAGGAGCAAGGATAGAGAGAGTGGATAAGTCAGGAAAGGAGAGAAAGAGAGAAACAGGAGCAGGGATAGAGAGAGTGGATAAGTCAGGAGAGGAGAGAAAGAGAGAAACAGGAGCAGGGATAGAGAGAGTGGATAAGTCAGGAGAGGAGAGAAAGAGAGAAACAGGAGCAAGGATAGAGAGATGAGAAGAGAGAGAAATAGAGGGTAAATGGAGCAGAGATAAATAGAGAGAGAGAGAATCAGGAGAAGAGAGAGATGGAAAGTAAATAAATAGGTGAATAGAGTGAGGAGAAGAGAGAGAGACAGTGGAGTAGGGTTAGAGAGAGACAAATTCATGGGAGAAGGAACAGAGAAAGAGTTGGGAGCAGGAAGAGAGAGCCAGGAGCAGTGATAGGAAAATAGACATAAGGAGGAAAGAGAGTGAGAGGAGCAGAGAGAGAGAGTCAGGGAGAGAGAGAGAGAGAGAGAGAGAGAGAGATAGAGACAAGGAGGAGAGAGAGAGACAGGGGGGAGAGAGAGAGAGAGAGAGAGAGAGAGAGAGAGAGAGAGAGAGAATGAGAGAGAATGGGAGAGAGAGAGAGAGAGAGAGAGGAGAGAGAGAGAGAGAGAGAGAGACAGGGAGGAGAGAGAAAGATGAATGGATAGAGGAGAGGGAAGTAGGGTTAGAGAGAGACAAAGTCATGGGAGCAGGAATAGACAAAGAGTTGGGAGCAGGGCGAGAGAGCCAGGAGCAGTCATAGGAAAATAGACATAAGGAGGAAAGAGAGTGAGAGGAGCAGAGAGAGAGAGAGTCAGGGGAAGAGAGAGAGATAGACAGGAAGGAGAGAGAGAGAGAGACAGGAGAGAGAGAGAGAGAGAGAGAGAGAAAGAGAGAGAGAAAGAGAGAGAGAGATGAATGGATAGAGGAGAGGGAACTAGGGTTAGAGAGAGACACATTCATGGGAGAAGGAACAGAGAAAGAGTTGGGAGCAGGGAGAGAGAGGGGATCAGGGATAGAGAGAGTCAGGGGGAGCAGGGAGAGAGCGAGAAACAGAGACAGGGGAGAAGAAACATGGATAAATGAGATAGAAAATGAGGCAAGGAGATAAAAATTAGGGCAGAGAGCGAAAAAAGAGAGCCAGGAGCAGTGATAGGAAAATAGACATAAGGAGGAAAGAGAGTGAGAGGAGCAGAGAGAGAGTCAGGGGGGGGGGGGAGAGAGAGAGAGAGAGAGAGAAAATGAGAGAGAATGAGAGAGAGAGAGAGAGAGAGAGAGAGAGGGAGAAGAGAGAGAGACAGGGAGGAGAGAGAAAGATGAATGGATAGAGGAGAGGGAAGTAGGGTTAGAGAGAGACAAAGTCAGAGGAGCAGGAATAGTGAGAGAGAGTCAGGAGCAGGGAGAGAGAGGATCAGGGATAGAGAGAGTCAGGGGGAGTAGGGAGAGAGCGAGAAACAGAGACAGGGGAGAAGAAACATGGATAAATGAGATAGAAAATGAGGCAAGGAGATAAAATTAGGGCAGAGAGCGAAAAAAGAGAGTAATGGTTAAAAGAGACATAGTGATGCCAATAGAGAGTCCGCTGCAGGGTTTAAAGAGAGCGTGTATAGACAGCAATGTTGAGAGAAAGAATGAAGAAAAACAGTTATATAAAGTTTAAAGAGAAAGAGAGGCAGCAAAGAGGTAAGCAATAGTTAAAAGAGAGGGATAAGTACAGTGGAAAAGGATTTATTATTATTATTATTATTATTATTATTATTTTAATTGTCTCCAGCCAGTCAGGACTTCTAAAAAGATAATGAGTGCATTGCTGGGAAAAATGCAATAAAATTGAGGTCTTTCAAAATAAAATTCTTACTCAAACACTGTAAGTTTACTATATTTAGCTCACTAAATGTAGGTCAAAAATTGCAATATATATATATATATATATATATATATATGTTTTTCCTTTTATATGCTATAACTAAAATATATATCTAATAGAAAAGGTATCACTATATACTGCAATACTATGATTATTCATTATTATATATGTACTGTATGTGTATAAGTATATATATATATATATATATATATATATATATATATATATATATATATATATTATATATACTGAAGAGTGATGCAACCGTGAATGTCCAGTAATCTAGTAACTTAGTAATTATTAATCTATATATATGTAAATTAATAATGAGTATTGCAATATAATTTGATACCTTTTGTATTGGACAAACGTCTTGTTTATAATGACCAGCTTTCAAAAGGCTTAACCTCTCTTTATCAAGTCTCAAGCAATACTAACATGAGAGGGTTCCATATATATATTTATAGATTAATAATTACTAAATTACTATATATATATATATATATATATATATATATATATATAAAGAGTGAGGTAGCCATGAATGTCCACTAATCCAGTTGAATAATCAGAGTATTGCAGTGAATACGTTTGTCCAATAAAAAAAAGGTATCTCTATTCACTGATATATATATATATATTTAAAACAAGTTTAGTGTTCTGTGTCCATATAACGAGAAGAATTCTTCTCCCTGACACCAGTAACAGGAACTATGTTATTTTCTGGTGACAGGCTCATAATACAGACAGATGAGGTTGTGCTTTTTGCCTAGTGTTTAAAAACCTTTAATTACAGCACTAAGCACTTGTTAGAGGGTTCTGGTTTGTATCAGGAGCAGGAGCAGGGTTAATCCAGACAATAAATCTCCAGCACTGGATCTCACAGAAGCAGAAGCCACATTAGTCTCATCTCACAGGTACTAATAAAATGCATTATCCATCAAGACAGTGAAATCATAGAAAAACAAGAATAAAGGGGCAATTGTGGCATATAGTTAAAATTTACTCTTTTGAAAAACTACACTTGAAAAAATGGTAAAATCAGTCTAGATTGTTAGAAAACAATTAAAGCCCCTACCGTATAAAAGATAAAAATATGAATACTGGGTGTATGTGTATGTATATATATATATATATATATATATATATATATATATAAAATGAGAAGTGTTTCATAATTCCTATTTTGGTTAAGGAACCGTGATAGTTTGGGGAAAAAAATCAGACATAATAATCTAACAATCTTAGCAGCTGTATAAGCCATTAAACATTTTTCAAGCAAATCTTCACTTTGAAGATTTTGCTTTTATATGAAATTTTTCATTTTATCTGATTTTAGACATTTTTGACAGTTTGGAGTCTGAAAGCTGTGCTTAACTTTTTTTTTCAATGGAGTAATGGTTGTTGGAACTGGGTGGGGGGGACAAAACCCCCAAGATTTTCAAACTGTGTGTTTATTTGTAGAGAAGCAGTCGTATGGTATTGGTATACTATATGTGGTATCCCCCCAGATTTTCTGTGGCTTCTACACCCGTGAATGGAGGGGTGGGGGAGGATGGAAGATGGAGAGGGATTTGTTATACAATTGGAGCTTTTCTTATTTAACACCTACCCCCTTCCCCTAAACATGCAGATACTTATGAGGACATATTGTAACCCCTGCTCCTGCAGAAATATAGACATGTTCTTACTGAAGGATGTCTAATATATATATATATATATATATATATTATTTTTTTTTCCCTACTCATTGTAGATTGGTCATTTAAACTAGCTTTGTATCAATGACAGACTCTTTCCCGAAAGCCGTTTTTGAGATATTTTTCCAATCACATCATCTCTGTCTTTACAGCCAGGAGACAGTGAATAATCCTGACTAAATTAAAAACTTCACACTGTTCTTACGATTTAGGAAGTATTAGGCATTAAGCTCTGTGATATAATGTTTAAATTGCCCGGGGAGCTGATAGACCACAAGAACTGTATCCAAACCTCTGCTGTGCTCAATCCCACTAATATATTTTTTAAAACAATCCAGGCATGGAGTCAAATGAAAAGAGTTTTTACAATGTATAAATCTGCTTGTTTTACAGTCATAGCTTGAAAATCTCTTTAATAAGCTCTCTCTATATATATTAAATGTATTTTCCTTTCACTTCTCCAAATGCTGGAATTTTATAGACTGTTTCTAGGCAAAATAGTACAAGCTCCCGGGGTTTGAAGATACTTCTTCTAAGAGGCATTTTTAGGAGTCAAATGATGTTATAAGGAGTCGAGGAAGTAGATAGATCTGATCTGGAGGTGGCAGGAGGGTCTGATATGGATGGGACAGGTGGATCTGCTCTGGAGGGAACAAGAGGGTCTGATCTGGAGAGGACAAGAGGGTCTGATGTTGAGGAGGTAGTAGGGTTTCATCTAGAGGGTCTGATCGTGTGCAACAAGGGGGTCTGTTCTGAGAGGGACAGAAGGATCTGATCTGGAGGAGACAGGAGGGTCTGATCTGGGGCAACAGAAGAGTCAAGTCTAGAGAGGTAGAGAGTACTTCTTCTAAGAGGCATTTTTAGGAGTTAAATGATGTTATGAGGAGTTTTGAGGAAGTAGACAGATCTGATCTGGAGGGGACAGGAAGGCCTGATCTGGAGGGGCCAAGAGGGTCTGGTGTGAAGGGGACAGTATGGTCTCATGTAGGGTGTCTGATCTTATGTAACAAGGGGTCTGGTCTGATAGGGACAAGAGGGTCTGATCTGGATGAGAAAGGAGGATTTGATCTGGTGGGGACAGGAGGGTCTGATGTGAAGGGGACAGTAGGGTCTGATGTGAAGGGGACAGTAGGGTTTCATGTAGAGTGTCTGATCTTGTGCAACAAGGGGGTCCGATCTGAGAGGGACAAGAGGGTCTGATCTGGAGGAGACAGGATGGTCTGATCTGGAGGAGACAGGATGGTGTGATCTGGAGGGCATATGAGGGTCTGATGTGAAGGGGACAGTAGGGTCTCATGTAGAGTGTCTGATCTTATGCAACAAGGGGGTCTGATCTGATAGGGACAAGAGGGTCTGATCTGGATGAGAAAGGAGGATTTGATCTGGTGGGGACAGGAGAGTCTGATGTGAAGGGGACAGTAGGGTCTGATGTGAAGGGGACAGTAGGGTTTCATGTAGAGTGTCTGATCTTGTGCAACAAGGGGGTCCGATCTGAGAGGGACAAGAGGGTCTGATCTGGAGGAGGCAGGAGGATCTGATCTGATGGGGACAGGAGGGTCTGATGCGAAGGGGACAGTAGGGTCTGATGTGAAGGGGAAAGTAGGGTTTCATGTAGAGTGTCTGATCTTGTGCAACAAGGAGGTCCGATCTGAGAGGGACAAGAGGGTCTGATCTGGAGGAGACAGGATGGTCTGATCTGGAGGAGACAGGATGGTCTGATCTGAAGGGGATATGAGGGTCTGATGTGAAGGGGACAGTAGGGTCTCATGTAGAGTGTCTGATCTTGTGCAACAAGGGGGTCTGATCTGAGAGGGACAAGAGGGTCTGATCTGGAGGAGACAGGATGGTCTGATCTGGAGGAGACAGGATGGTCTGATCTGAAGGGGATATGAGGGTCTGATGTGAAGGGGACAGTAGGGTCTCATGTAGAGTGTCTGATCTTGTGCAACAAGGGGGTCTGATCTGAGAGGGACAAGAGGGTCTGATCTGGATGAGAAAGGAGGATCTGATCTGGTGGGGACAGGAGGGTCTGATGTGAAGGGGACAGTAGGGTCTGATGTGAAGGGGACAGTAGGGTTTCATGTAGAGTGTCTGATCTTGTGCAACAAGGAGGTCCGATCTGAGAGGAACAAGAGGGTCTGATCTGGAGGAGACAGGAGGGTCTGATCTGCGGGGACAGTAGGGTCTGATGTGAAGGGGACAGTAGGTTTTCATGTAGAGTGTCTGATCTTGTGCAACAAGGGGGTCTGATCTGAGAGGGACAAGAGGGTCTGATCTAGAGGAGACAAGAGGGTCTGATCTAGAGGAGACAAGAGGGTCTGATCTGCGGGGGACAGGAAGATCTGATCTGAACATTGCACTAGCATTGCTAGATATTCCAATACAATAAATATTGAGAAATGACATAATCATAGATGTGCACTTTTTCTGTAATTCTTTAAACTGAATCTCACCTTTAAAATGTGAGTTCTTGATTTAAAATGCATTTGAAAACTATCTGCATTGAATCATTCCTGTCAAAGTTGCTTTTCTTGAGTTTTTTTATCAATAATTTAAAAACAGTTTAAAAGTAAAAAAAATCTCCCATCATAAAGCTTTGTAACAAGGTTAATTGAGGTCACCAGACGCCCAGATAACTAAACATTCACTGTGTTTTATGGTCAATAAGAATGTGTTAATGCAGAAGGGTCCAACCGCCAGCCAAACAAGCCCAGTCTGGCTGCTGATCCATTCAGGCTGCCATCTTGCTTGGGTCAATATATCTACATTTAATGGGGTCTTTTGACGCATTCCCATAAACATCCCTCCTGCTCTCAAACAGCTTTTTAACAGCTTTTTGGATGTAGAGTTTAATGTAGAAATATTTACCAAAAAGTCAATTTTTAGTGGAGATCAATGATCCATCTGTCTACAGCTAATGGAAGACCATCCAACTGCTGTGGCTGAAGTGTTTACAGCCGGAGTGGAAACATCTGGGCTGCCGTCCAGTTCAGCTCCATCCCTAGCATTTTAACCCTAGTCCCTACTACTTTTAAAGCAAAAGGACCACTGTAGTTTGGGAAAAACCTCTCATGTTTTGTGACATTTTAAACAAATTAACAATATTAGCTACAGTGTAAGCATGATTAAAAAAATAATTTAATAGACTATTTAAAGGACCACTGTAGATTGAGAAAAGCTTCACATGCTTGTGAGGTATGTAACAACATAACAACATTAATAACTAAGACAGGGACATAATAGCACTTTTAAAGAAAAAAATATGTTTAAATGATGGTTGTATTATGTACATGTCGGATTTTATGTCGGCACCTTAGTTAGAAGAGGAAGATTATCCTTTAGGGCTTTACTTACGCTAATGTGTTCTATTATCAAGTGTCCTATTTGGAGAAGAAATTCTTGACAAAAGCGAATAAAGATCATATGTGAATCCAAGGCCACTCTAATTCCTTCCAGGTATCTAAAACTAAATGTCTATCATCATGTAAGAAAAAATGAATACAATAGTTAAAAATAAAAGTCTGTAATTGTTTATTGTAAAAAAATGCACATTATCAAGTCAAGTTCTTCATAAGAGCATGCTATAAATATGACACTTCAGCGGTAATGTAATTTATTCACAGAATAAACGTATGAATATCCCATTCATTGTTTATTTCATTTAATGTCCCTAACACTTCTACTGGCAGAATTTGTCATAAATTCCCCTAATCTTCCACCCTCCAACTTTTAAATCATGTCCTCCTATTCTTGCGTCTCTTTTTATGGAAGTTATTTCCCTCCTGAACATATTAAATTCCTTCTCCAGTGGACTGCAATTTGTCTGACTGCTCAGTTATGACCTGCCCATCTTGGGTGACCCTACATGGTATGGCTCACAGCTTCATTGATGTACAAAAACCCCTTCACCACGACAAGATAGTGATCCAGAAGGGGGTACATACATAGTTGGTCTAAATAAAAGTATGGACAGATGTTCTGCCTGCTAAATGTCTGGGATCGTGCTTATTCAGCTTAAAGGGCATGATGTTCCTGCTTATCACCCCCCCCCCCACACACACACACACACACACACGTTTTAATACCTATTACATTTAGTCCTTAGCTCCATTGACCCCCTATCTGCGAGCTTATCTTGCTGAGAAGGTGGGAACCTTGGACACAGAGACCAACTCAATGTAACACAGCCAATATCTCTGTGCACTAATATGACATATACAAGTGACTTTGCATTTGAGCCCATCAAGCAGGAAGACGCCTTAAAAACTGAAGTTTATCAGATAGAGGAGATCTTAATTTGGAGCCGAGAACTGAAAATTGCTGTTTGTTATAGTTACTGAATTAATATATATATATATATATATATATATATATATATATATATATATATATATTGCCCCTTATCTAGTTCTTTAAAAGGGCATATTGTAAAAATGAGGCTGCAGTGTCCTCTTTATCTTATAATGTAATCCACTAGGTGCTGCTCTGATTTTACTAGTGTACCGACCTTCAGGCCAAATGCTCTGTGCCTAATATGCTTTTGAACAAATATAAACTGTCTCTAAAAGCCCATAAAATGATAGACATAGCACATAACTGTCTCGCTTGGTGTGTATAATCTTGTTATCACCAAATCAGGATTAAATGCTGAACACTGCAAAGACTGTTCTGTGATATCTATGAACTGAATAACAAATATCTTTAAATATCTCATTCTGTGCCTCGATGGGCAATTTTAGGAATACAGCTCAGTGTCTTCTACATATAAAAGCAAATCTAATCCTAGTACATAAAGGGTTAAATAGATATGTAAATAGATAGATAGATGGGTAGATGGGTAGATAGATAGATAGATAGATAGATAGATAGATAGATAGATAGATAGATAGATAGATAGATAGATAGATGGATAGATAGAAATGAATAGATAGATGTGTATAGTAGATAGATAGATAAATAGATAGATAGATAGATAGATGGGTAGATAGATAGATGGGTAGATAGATAGATAGATAGATAGATAGATAGATAGATAGATAGATAGATAGATAGATAGATAGATAGACAGTAGGAGGGATAGAACCAATGCAGCAGGAAAAGCCGATAGGATGCTAGTTGTATTGGAAGAATAATTAGCGGCAGAAATAGAGGTACTGTTGTCACTCTATAGACCCCCATCGAGACCTCACCTCAATACTGTATCCAGATCTATATCTAAAAGGATATTTATAAATTAGAGACCATTCAAAAGAGGCGACTAAAACGGTGAAGGTCTAAAAGACTCAACTTATAAGGAGACTCCATGACATTAATATGTATAGATTAGAAGAGTGAAGGGAGATATGAGAGAGACCTGCAAATATATCAAAGAGTTTAATTAACTTCAGGAGGGGAATACCTTCCAGAAAAAGAGGAATATAACAACATAGTTTATTTTATATTGTTCATAGTTCTCATGAATTGCAAATGAATGTAGCATCAGCAGGGTTATCAGATATTGGAATATTTGCCGCTTGATGCCTCATTGCAGAGCCATGAGTTATTACGCTTGACCCCATCTTCTGGAAAGTGATTTTTCAAAAAAGCTACTGCAGGAAATTGGAAATCAGTTTAGCTATGAACCAAACAGAGGATGAATTTTTGAATAAAATATGAGGACAGAATGTGGATTTTAGGAGTCAGTAGGAAGAAACAAAGATATGTTCTATAATGAGTGGTATAAAGAGATAGAAGACAATAACAGAATGGGAAAGTCAAGAGATCCATCAAGAAAATGGGGGCTCTCAAAGGCACCTTTCATGCCAAAATGGGCTTGATTTTCAATACTACAGGAAATCAAGCCAAACTGTTCACTGAAAGGTTCGATCATGAGGCTAAAGCTCAAATGTTTTCATATCATGAAAGACAGGATTCTCTAGAATGCTGGGAAAGATTAAAGGCACATGAAGAAGGGGAGGCAGAGGCGGAGATGGATAGATGAGATAATTGAAGCAAAGAACACAAGCTTGAGGGAGGGGCAGCAACTGGCAGATGTGTCTACCATGCTGCGTCCACAAAATTGTTAAACTTACTTTCAAACATCAAAGATAGCTGTTGCATGGCTACACCCACTATAAGGACAATGGAAGAGGAAGTTTTGTCTACAATGCAGTGCTATATTTTCAGACACAAGGCTATATTAATACAATGATCTTCATTGGCTGGGTTCTTGTTGTTTGAGTTTTCCTTTACAACAGGTGGCTGCTGTGTTGAAAGCCTATGAACAACTGCTTGGCTCCTTATCGAATCAGATTGTTCCTAAAACCCCTTTCCATCTGTCTCTCAGTCAGTCCCCCATGTTGACCTTATCAAGGTAGAGTCAATCCGCTCAACTGCAGGCTGATACAAATATATGAAAGTGAGTTTAATATGAAATATTGTTATTGTAAATCATTATAAAGGAATTTTATTGATGATCAACTCAATGTGTAATTTTGCCCCAAATTTCAAACTGGAAAAGCCATTTGTTTTTGCTTCTTACTGTGAACTACCAATATCTTGTGCTGTGTAATAATTTCTCTTGTATCTTCTCGATTAAGTTGTGTGTTTAATAAGATCCCCTCCTTCTCTCCAGCAAATTAGCTGTAAACTCCCAAAACTCTTTTTTTTCAGAATCTGACGCAGAAGCCAGGAGTAATTCAGGTCTCTTGTTAATTAATATCTGAACACACTAATGACCTCACCAGGACATGTTCCCCCGTAGGAGGCTGATGAGCTTGTTTGGTTTACAGACAGATAAGATTTGTGGACAGCTTATCAAAGTAATCTGTGTGTATTTCATTCCTCAATAACAAAATGTGGATTTTTTTTATAGTATCTGGAAGGGACAGGTGGGTCTGATCTGAAGGGGGACAGGGTGGTCTGATCTGGAAAGGATAGGAGGATCTGATATGAAGGGGGACACAAGGGAATGATCTGGAAAGGACCGGAGGATCTGATATGAAGGGGGACAGGAGGGACAGATCTGGAAAGGATAGGAGGATCTGATGTGAAGGGGGACAGGAGGGACAGATCTGGAAAGGATAGGAGGATCTGATATAAATGGGGCAGGAGGGTCTGATCAGGAAAAGGAAAGCATGATGTGATCTGGAGGCGAACAGCAGCATCTGATCTGGAAAGGATAGGAGGATCTGATATGAAGGGGAACAGGAGGGACTGATCTGGAAATGACAGGAGGATCTGATATGAAGGGGGGCAGGAGGGTCTGATCTGGAAAGGACAGGAAGATCCAATATGAAGGGGACAGGGTGGTCTGATCTGGAAAGGATAGGAGGATCTGATATGAAGGGGAACAGGAGGGACTGATCTGGAAATGACAGGAGGATCTGATATGAAGGGGGGCAGGAGGGTCTGATCTGGAAAGGACAGGAAGATCCAATATGAAGGGGACAGGGTGGTCTGATCTGGAAAGGATAGGAGGATCTGATATGAAGGGGGACAGGTGGGTCTGATCTGGAAAAGGAAAGCATGATGTGATCTGGAGGGGAACAGCAGCATCTGATCGGGAAAGGATAGGAGAATCTGATATGAAGGGGAACAGGAGGGACTGATCTGGAAAGACAGGTGGATCTGATATGAAGGGGGGCAGAAGGGACTGATCTAGAAAGGATAGGAGGATCTGATATGAAGGTGGCGGGAGGGACTAATCGGGAATGGACAGGAGGATCTGATATGAAGGGGGACAGGAGGGACAGATCTGGAAAGGACAGGTGGATCTGATATGAAGGGGGACAGGAGGGACAGATCTTGAAGGGATAGGAGGATCTGATATGAAGGGGGGCAGGAGGGACTGATCTGGAAAGGATAGGAGGATCTGATATGAAGGGGGACTGGAGGGTCTGATCTGGAAAGGACAGGAGGATCTGATATGAAGGGGGACATGATGGACTGATCTGATAAGGAAAGGAAGATCCAATATGTAGGGGACAGGGTGGTCTGATCTGGAAAGGATAGGAGGATTAAATATGAAGGGGGACAGGAGGGTCTGATCTGGAAAAGAAAAGCATGATGTGATCTGGAGGGGGACAGCAGCATCTGATCTGGAAATGATAGGAGGATCTATTTTGAAGGGGAACAGGAGGGACTGATCTGGAAAGGACAGGAAGATCCAATATGAAGGGGGACAGGATGGTCTGATCTGGAAAAGGAAAGCATGATGTGATCAGGAGGGTCTGATATGGAGGGGACAGATCCATCTGATCTGGAGGGTAAGGGGATTCTGATCTGGAAAACACAGAAAGATCTGATCTAGTGGGGATAGGTGGATCTAGTCTAGAGGGGACAGGAGGGGCTAATCTGTAGGGCATAGTGGGTCTGATGTGGAAGGGATAGGAAGATCTAATCTGGCGGGGAACAGTAAGCCGAGATCTTTAGAAGAGAAGAGGCTCTGCACTGAAGAACAAAGGAGGGTCTGGTCTGAAGGTAAATAGATAACCTGATTTGGAGGGGACAGGTGGGTCTGATCTGGAGGGGAGAGGAAGGTAAGTCTGGAAGGGACAAGAGGGTGTCTTCTGGAAGGGACAGGAAGGTCCAATTTGGAAGGGACAGGAGGGTCTGTGGAGGACAAGAGGGTCTGATGGGTCTATATATTTACTGTCCCTTTCTGTACAGAGCCCTGACCCTCTCATTGAGAGACCCTTCATGCTTTTGAGCTGCTCTCTCCTTGGTAAAACTCTCTCACAGAAGTCTCAGTGTTAGGAAGCTGGTCTGTGCCAGAAGCTGTCCCATAAAATCCTTTGAATGCCCCTCACTGTCTCAATCCTCCTCTCTACTAAAACAGGTCTTCTATATGTAAGCACAAGACCCTCCATGGAAACCTCTAATTACTCTCTGCGTCACGGAGACAAATTCAGCTGTAAAGGGGCATTCAGAGAGCAGGGGGACACACTGAGGGGGCAGTGCAGCTGGAAAGGTGAGGCCTTCTTCTTAATAACCCTTCACTATCAGAGCTATTTCATGATCATCCATGATTAGAGATGGCGGTTTCTCTAAGTCCCTTTATCAAGGGCCAGTCAGGCTGAATATCCAAGGAGCCATATTTACCCTCACTTCCCTCTCTCATGTCAGGCCAGTTAGACATAGACAATGTCTTAATGATTAAACACCTCTGTGAATGTTGCAATTTATTAAAATTGGCATGTTCATATTCTTTATTAACCCTCACGTGAGATTTGAGAGCCCTTGATAAAAAGACTTATCATGGGCCAGTCAGTCTGATATATACAAGAAGCCACATTTAACCATGTCCTTCCACTATCTACTATCAAGCTAGACAGACTGACATATATAAATGAAAAATAATCTAAAATAATTATTTGTCACAATCACACTTTTTGGCCCGTCCTGAGGCCTTACTTGCCTACCTCATACCGGCCCTTCAGTGGCCTACCTGCTTGCAAGAGCTACTTGCTGGGGGCTGGGGATGGGACATATTGGGCCCATTAGCGAGGATTAGTACCTTGGGGCTAATACCACAAATTCCCCAACAGACATTAGGCCCTGTTACCATTGGCCCATTTGAACTGCCTGGGTTTGTCAGGACTTTACTGATTGACTCAGCCAGTCAAAGAAGGGACCAATAGTAGATCCTCCACCTAAGACATTACTTTGATGGGCTGTTTTGGGAGGACAATTTAAAGTATTGGGACAAAATATCTCTGACTTATGAAAGATCAATGGGACAAGAGTAGACAAGGCGCTATGGGGGTTGGCTGGATGGGAGATTTGAACTTTGACATTGGTGGCTGAAGTGGCCCAGACTCTCAGACATTTCATTGTTCCAGAACAGCACCAGTACTTGAGCAAGGGGTAGAGAGTGAGAGATGCCTAATAATCCCTTGTTTCATTGTTGTGTACTATCTGCCCTAACCCATTATGACACAACCAAGTTCTTGTCATAGTTAATGTTCATTTACTTAATCGAATTGTCGGGGCTGAGCAGTCCTTCTGATTGGTTACTTACAAAGTACCCTGAACCAATCAGAGCAACACCGATGAAAGCTACCCTGATATAGGTCCATCCATTTTAGGCGGGTAATATGAACCACAATAACAAACCTGTTGGTCGTTTTCCCAGGGCTAATCATAGACATGGGCCTAATTCTAATTGGCTGCTCCATGTACGAGGGGACAATTTGAAGTTGCTTTTTCTTGTATCCAGTTAATGTTTCACGCTGCCCCATTGTTCAACACCCTACAAATGTTCACACGATGCCTGAATAAAGTGTCAGTCTTTTGGAACAAGTTGTGATTTCTGATATATTTAGGGTCTACAACCCACGTTTATTATTTTATCCCTGAATCTTCCCCCTTAGCCGCCGATGATCGCTGTATGAAGAGCGGAGCACCTAGAAGCTCCATGGTACCGATCCAGAGAGGGGTCCGGAGGCCAGACAGATCAGCCAATACATTGGTCATGACTTTATAATAATAGCTATTTCTCATTATACTTACTTTTAACAATTTTCTAATAAACGAAAGGGGCCTCATCTAATAAAGGACATTAGTAGCGTAAACAAAACTCAGGGTCAGAAAAGTTATGATAAGCTTAGGACAATATTAAAAGGATTTTTTATCTTGATCCATCTTTCTATAAAATGTTCTCAAATGAATCATAAAAATGATGATCAGACAGTGATTTTCCCCTGTGAAAGTTCGCAGTAAATGTCAGCGCCAGTGCGCGACGAGGTAATTAGCATGTAGCCATTAACGAAGCTGAACGCTTATAACGCAGACAACCTATTTAAACCCAAGAAGCAGAACTGCTTTAATGTAGGGGCCACGACTTATAAAAGGTCAGTCGCGTCGTGTGATAATGGCGGACGACGACCTCAGATCACATCTCTGTAATATCTTTCAGAGTAGCAAAGTGATTAACCCTTGCTGTGCCGGGATAAAGCCTGGTACATCAGAATAACTTAATATTGAAGGGAAGCGGTGGTCACAACCTTTGCATTTTTATTTTGTATATGCAATTATTCCTTGCTGCAGGGTTCCATTTTCTTACCTGATATATATATATATATATATATATATATATATATATATATATATATATATATATAATATGCTGTTTTGAAGAACTTGACTTGATAATGTGTAATAAATCTTTTAAAAAAGTAAATGCGGACTATAATTTGCAATTATTACATGAAACAGGGAGAAAACTGCATTTTCCCATCAGGATTTTTCACATAGGAAGGTCTAGGTGGGAAAAAAAAGTACTACAAAGGTTTAAAAAGATCTTATTGTAATCGGCTTTTAAAAATGTAATTAATTTCCTCTTACAAAAATTATATATGAGTGAGTTGCACCAGAGTTATTTCTTGTACTTAGCTGACATGAATAATCCCAAACCTGGTTGGGTCAGAGTTATTTTCAAAAGCTGCCTCTCCACTGTGCATAAAAGCTGATCATTTTAACCTTTGCAGCACTTGTCTTAAATGAACACACATGACATTAGCAAATCAATTCCAAGAAAAATGTATAACCATTTTGCACCCTATTTCCGGGAGTAGGTTATAAAGGTGAGTTGCATGGAAAGATTAGTGATCTGAGGTTTAGAAAATGCACAGTGGAAACATAATAAATATATTATTACATCAGATAAATATCTCTAATGAATATCCCAAGTGTCATAATGTTACCAAAGTGTTTCTTACATGTTTTCTATTTCCCACCACAAATCTCTTGCAGTAACCAGTAGAGCTAATGGTGCGTAACACCCCATCTATCGATTTAATGAGACGTGCCAGCTTTTTTACATTTTGCCCTAAATTAAAATTTGCATTAAAAAGATTAATGAGTTACCTATGGTAAACAGAAGTCATTTGGAGACTAAAGTATGCAAATACAGAGAGGGATTTCTGTTTTAATATGTGTAGTCGCCGCAGGCTGGCGAGGGATGGAGCATTTGTACAACGTTATGGGCTAAACTGGAGTGTAAAGTGAATTAATAGGGTTTAATTAACTTTAATTGCTTATGTGAGATGTGTAATGCCTAAGAGAAGTGAAGATATTCATTGTATCAATGTGTGTATCAGTGTGTGCATGTCAGTGTCAGTCTGCTCTGTGTGTGTATCAGTGTGTGTATATGTGTCACTCTGCACTGTGTGTATCAGTGTGTGTCTCTGGGTCAGTCTGCTCTGTCTATATCAGTGATTGAGTGTATGTATTACTCTGCTCTGTGTGTATCAGTGTGCGTATTTGTGTCAATGTGCTCTGTGTGTATCAGTGTGTGTCTCTGAGTCAGTCTATTCGATTTGTATCAGTGTGCGCATGTCAGTGTCACTCTGCTCTGTGTGTATCAGTGAGTGTGTATCAGTGTGTGCATGTCAGTGTCAGTCTGCTCTGTGTGTGTATCAGTGTGTGTATATGTGTCACTCTGCTCTGTGTGTATCAGTGTGTGTCTCTGGGTCAGTCTGCTCTGTCTATATCAGTGATTGAGTGTATGTATTACTCTGCTCTGTGTGTATCAGTGTGCGTATTTGTGTCAATGTGCTCTGTGTGTATCAGTGTGTGTCTCTGAGTCAGTCTATTCGATTTGTATCAGTGTGCGCATGTCAGTGTCACTCTGCTCTGTGTGTATCAGTGAGTGTGTATGTGTGTCACTCTGCTCTGTGTGTATCAGTGAGTGTGTATGTGTGTCACTCTGCTCTGTGTGTATCAGTGAGTGTGTATGTGTGTCACTCTGCTCTGTGTGTATCAGTGAGTGTGTATGTGTGTCACTCTGCTCTGTGTGTATCAGTGAGTGTGTATGTGTGTCACTCTGCTCTGTGTGTATCAGTGAGTGTGTATGTGTGTCACTCTGCTCTGTGTGTATCAGTGAGTGTGTATGTGTGTCACTCCGCTCTGTGTGTAATTAGTGTGTGCATATCAGTGTCATTCTGCTCCGTGTACATCAGTGTGTGTCTCGGAGTCAGTCTGTGACTCTGACTGAGGCTGTTCTGTGTCTATCAGTGTGAATATTTGTGTCACTCGGCTCTGTGTGTATATCTGTGTGTGTGTGTATCTATCAATCTGCTCTGTGTGTATTGGTGTGTGTATATGTATCACTCTGCTCTGTGTGTATCGGTGTGTGTCAGTGTGTGTATATGTGTCACTCTGCTCTGTGTGTATTGGTGTGTGTATATGTGTCACTCTGCTCTGTGTGTATCAGTGTGTGTATATGTGTCAATCTGCACTGTGTGTATATGTGTCACTCTGCTCTGTGTGTATCAGTGTGTGTATATGTGTCACTCTGCACTGTGTGTATCAGTGTGTGTATATGTGTCACTCTGCACTGTGTGTATCAGTGTGTGTTTATGTGTCACTCTGCACTGTGTGTATATGTGTCAATCTGCACTGTGTGTATCGATGTGTGTATATGTGTCACTCTGCACTGTGTGTATCAGTGTGTGTATCGGTGTGTGTATATGTGTCACTCTGCTCTGTGTGTATCAGTGTGTGTATATGTGTCACTCTGCTCTGTGTGTATCCGTGTGTGTTTATGTGTCACTCTGCACTGTGTGTATCAGTGTGTGTATATGTGTCACTCTGCTCTGTGTGTATCAGTGTGTGTTTATGTGTCACTCTGCTCTGTGTGTATCAGTGTGTGTTTATGTGTCACTCTGCACTGTGTGTATCAGTGTGTGTATGTGTCACTGCTCTGTGTATATCAGTGTGTGTATCAGTGTGTGTATCAGTGTGTGTATATGTGTCACTCTCCACTGTGTGTATCAGTGTGTGTATATGTGTCACTCTGCACTGTGTGAATCAGTGTGTGTATATGTGTCACTCTGCTCTGTGTGTATCAGTGTGTGTATATGTGTCACTCTGCACTGTGTATATCAGTGTGTGTATCGGTGTGTGTTTATGTGTCACTCTGCTCTGTGTGTATCAGTGTGTGTATATGTGTCACTCTGCACTGTGTGTATCAGTGTGTGTATATGTGTCACTCTGCACTGTGTGTATCAGTGTGTGTATCAGTGTGTGTATATGTGTCACTCTGCACTGTGTGTATCAGTGTGTGTATCAGTGTGTGTATATGTGTCACTCTGCACTGTGTGTATCAGTGTGTGTATATGTGTCACTCTGCACTGTGTGTATCAGTGTGTGTATATGTGTCACTCTGCACTGTGTATATCAGTGTGTGTATCGGTGTGTGTTTATGTGTCACTCTGCTCTGTGTGTATCAGTGTGTGTATATGTGTCACTCTGCACTGTGTGTATCAGTGTGTGTATATGTGTCACTCTGCACTGTGTGTATATCAGTGTGTGTATATGTGTCACTCTGCACTGTGTGTATCAGTGTGTGTATATGTGTCACTCTGCTCTGTGTGTATCAGTGTGTGTATATGTGTCACTCTGCACTGTGTGTATCAGTGTGTGTATATGTGTCACTCTGCACTGTGTGTATCAGTGTGTGTATATGTGTCACTCTGCACTGTGTGTATCAGTGTGTGTATATGTGTCACTCTGCACTGTGTATATCAGTGTGTGTATCGGTGTGTGTTTATGTGTCACTCTGCTCTGTGTGTATCAGTGTGTGTATATGTGTCACTCTGCACTGTGTGTATCAGTGTGTGTATATGTGTCACTCTGCACTGTGTGTATCAGTGTGTGTATATGTGTCACTCTGCACTGTGTATATCAGTGTGTGTATCAGTGTGTGTTTATGTGTCACTCTGCACTGTGTGTATCAGTGTGTGTATATGTGTCACTCTGCACTGTGTGTATATCAGTGTGTGTATATGTGTCACTCTGCACTGTGTGTATATCAGTGTGTGTATATGTGTCACTCTGCTCTGTGTGTATCAGTGTGTGTATCAGTGTGTGTATATGTGTCACTCTGCTCTGTGTGTATCAGTGTGTGTATATGTGTCACTCTGCTCTGTGTGTATCAGTGTGTGTATCAGTGTGTGTATATGTGTCACTCTGCTCTGTGTGTATCAGTGTGTGTATATGTGTCACTCTGCTCTGTGTGTATATGTGTCACTCTGCTCTGTGTGTTTCAGTGTGTGTATTAGTGTGTGTATCAGTGTGTGTATCAGTGTGTGTATCAGTGTGTGTATCAGTGTGTGTATATGTGTGTGTATCAGTGTGTGTATATGTGTCAATCTGCTCTGAGTGTTTTTTCCACAGTAATGAGCCAATGAAATCACAGAGCGCTGGTAGGCAGTATTGCAATGTGTCTTGCAACCACAAGGTTTTTCTGCGTCCTAGACAGAGATAAATTATTGCAGGTAGATAGAAATAAATATTGTCCAATGGCAAAGATTTTAGTGTGTGAACAAGGTCACTTAGAATGAAGTGACAAGATAAGACCTCAAATATACCTTGCTGGAAAATTCACTATGTATCTGGAGCCCCTCCATTCCTCATTATAACACACATTACCTCTCTGGACCCAACTCCTCCTAGCTATAACTAAATTAGTCTCTGGACCCATCTCCTCACTATAGCAAATACCCCCTATCTAGACCCTAACTTCACTTGGATATAACACACACTGCCTCTCTGGAGTCCTGTCCTCACTATACCAGTCACTGCCTCTCTGGAGTCCTGTCCTCACTATACCAGTCACTGCCTCTCTGGAGTCCTGTCCTCCTCACTATACCAGTCACTGCCTCTCTGGAGCCCTGTCCTCCTCACTATACCAGTCACTGCCTCTCTGGAGCCCTGTCCTCACTATACCAGTCACTGCCTCTCTGGAGTCCTGTCCTCCTCACTATACCAGTCACTGCCTCTCTGGAGCCCTGTCCTCCTCACTATACCAGTCACTGCCTCTCTGGAGTCCTGTCCTCACTATACCAGTCACTGCCTCTCTGGAGTCCTGTCCTCACTTTGCCAGTCACTGCCTCTCTGGAGTCCTGTCCTCCTCACTATACCAGTTACTGCCTCTCTGGAGCCCTGTCCTCCTCACTATACCAGTCACTGCCTCTCTGGAGCCCTGTCCTCCTCACTATACCAGTCACTGCCTCTCTGGAGCCCTGTCCTCCTCACTATACCAGTTACTGCCTCTCTGGAGCCCTGTCCTCCTCACTATACCAGTCACTGCCTCTCTGGAGCCCTGTCCTCCTCACTATACCAGTCACTGCCTCTCTGGAGTCCTGTCCTCCTCACTATACCAGTCACTGCCTCTCTGGAGCCCTGTCCTCCTCACTATACCAGTCACTGCCTCTCTGAAACCCTGTCCTCCTCACTATACCAGTCACTGCCTCTCTGGAGCCCTGTCCTCCTCACTATACCAGTCACTGCCTCTCTGGAGGCCTGTCCTCCTCACTATACCAGTCACTGCCTCTCTGGAACCCTGTCCTCCTCACTATACCAGTCACTGCCTCTCTGGAGCCCTGTGCTCCTCACTATACCAGTCACTGCCTCTCTGGAGCCCTGTCCTCCTCACTATACCAGTCACTGCCTCTCTGGAGCCCTGTCCTCCTCACTATACCAGTCACTGACTCTCTGGAGCCCTGTCCTCCTCACTATACCAGTCACTGACTCTCTGGAACTCTGTCCTCCTCACTATACCAGTCACTGCCTCTCTGCATCCCTGTCCTCCTCACTATACCAGTCACTGCCTCTCTGCATCCCTGTCCTCCTCACTATACCAGTCACTGCCTCTCTGCATCCCTGTCCTCCTCACTATACCAGTCGCTGCCTCTCTGGAGCCCTGTCCTCCTCACTATACCAGTCACTGACTCTCTGGAGCTCTGTCCTCCTCACTATACCAGTCACTGACTCTCTGCATCCCTGTCCTCCTCACTATACCAGTCACTGCCTCTATGGAGCCCTGTCCTCCTCACTATACCAGTCACTGCCTCTCTGTATCCCTGTCCTCCTCACTATACCAGTCACTGACTCTCTGGAGCTCTGTCCTCCTCACTATACCAGTCACGGCCTCTCTGCATCCCTGTTCTCCTCACTATACCAGTCGCTGCCTCTCTGGAGCCCTGTCCTCCTCACTATACCAGTCACTGCCTCTCTGGAACTCTGTCATCCTTACTATACCAGTCGCTGCCTCTCTGCAGCTCTGTCCTCCTCACTATACCAGTCACTGCCTCTCTGCCTCCCTGTCCTCCTCACTATACCAGTCACTGATTCTCTGGAGCCCTGTCCTCCTCACTATACCAGTCACTGCCCCTCTGTAGTCCTGTCCTGACTATACCAGTCACTGCCTCTCTGGAGCCCTGTCCTCCTCACTATACCAGTCACTGCCTCTCCGGAGTCCTGTCCTCCTCACTATACCAGTCATTGCCTCCCTGGATCCCTGTCCTCCTCACTATACCAGTCACTGCCTCTCTGGAGCCCTGTCCTCCTCACTATACCAGTCACTGCTTCTCTGGAGCCCTGTCCTCACTATACCAGTTACTGCCTCTCTGTCCTCCTCACTATACCAGTCACTGCGTCTCTGGAGCCCTGTCCTCACTATACCAGTTACTGCCTCTCTGTCCTCCTCACTATACCAGTCACTGCCTCTCTGGAGCTCTGTCCTCCTCACTATACCAGTCACTGCCTCTCTGGAGCCCTGTCCTCCTCACTATACCAGTCACTGCCTCTCTGGAGCCCTGTCCTCCTCACTATACCAGTCACTGCCTCTCTGGAGTCCTGTCCTCCTCACTATACCAGTCACTGCCTCTCTGGAGTCCTGTCCTTCTCACTATACCAGTCACTGCCTCTCTGGAGCCCTGTCCTCCTCACTATACCAGTCACTGCCTCTCTGGAGTCCTGTCCTCACTATACCAGTCACTGCCTCTCTGGAGTCCTGTCCTCCTCACTATACCAGTTACTGCCTCTCTGGAGCCCTGTCCTCCTCACTATACCAGTCACTGCCTCTCTGGAGCCCTGTCCTCCTCACTATACCAGTCACTGTCTCTCTGGAGATCTGTCCTCCTCACTAAACCAGTTACTGCCTCTCTGGAGCCATGTCCTCCTCACTATACCAGTCACTGCCTCTCTGGAGCCCTGTCCTCCTCACTATACCAGTCACTGCCTCTCTGGAGACCTGTCCTCACTATACCAGTCACTGCCTCTCTGGAGTCCTGTCCTCACTATACCAGTCACTGCCTCCCTGGAGCTCTGTCCTCCTCATTATACCAGTCACTGCCTCTCTGGAGCCCTGTCCTCACTATACCAGTTACTGCCTCTCTGTCCTCCTCACTATACCAGTCACTGCCTCTCTGGAGCTCTGTCCTCCTCACTATACCAGTCACTGCCTCTCTGGAGTCCTGTTCTCCTCACTATACCAGTCACTGCCTCTCTGGAGCCCTGTCCTCCTCACTATACCAGTCACTGCCTCTCTGGAGCCCTGTCCTCCTCACTATACCAGTCACTGCCTCTCTGGAGCCCTGTCCTCCTCACTATACCAGTCACTGCCTCTCTGGAGTCCTGTCCTCCTCACTATACCAGTCACTGCCTCTCTGGAGCCCTGTCCTCCTCACTATACCAGTCACTGCCTCTCTGAAACCCTGTCCTCCTCACTATACCAGTCACTGCCTCTCTGGAGTCCTGTCCTCCTTACTATACCAGTCACTGCCTCTCTGGAGTCCTGTCCTCCTCACTATACCAGTCACTGCCTCTCTGGAGCCCTGTCCTCCTCACTATACCAGTCACTGCCTCTCTGGAGTCCTGTCCTCCTCACTATACCAGTCACTGCCTCTCTGGAGCCCTGTCCTCCTCACTATACAAGTCACTGTCTCTCTGGAGCCCTGTCCTCCTCACTATACCAGTCACTGCCTCTCTGGAGGCCTGTCCTCCTCACTATACCAGTCACTGCCTCTCTGGAACCCTGTCCTCCTCACTATACCAGTCACTGCCTCTCTGGAGCCCTGTCCTCCTCAATATACCAGTCACTGCCTCTCTGGAGCCCTGTCCTCCTCACTATACCAGTCACTGCCTCTCTGGAGCCCTGTCCTCCTCACTATACCAGTCACTGACTCTCTGGAGCCCTGTCCTCCTCACTATAACAGTCACTGCCTCTCTGGAACTCTGTCCTCCTCACTATACAGGTCACTGACTCTCTGGAACTCTGTCCTCCTCACTATACCAGTCACTGACTCTCTGGAGCTCTGTCCTCCTCACTATACCAGTCACTGCCTCTCTGCATCCCTGTCCTCCTCACTATACCAGTCACTGCCTCTCTGGAGCCCTGTCCTCCTCACTATACCAGTCACTGACTCTCTGGAGCTCTGTCCTCCTCACTATACCAGTCACTGTCTCTCTGCAGCCCTGTCCTCCTCACTATACCAGTCACTGACTCTCTGGAGCTCTGTCCTCCTCACTATACCAGTCGCTGCCTTTCTGCATCCCTGTCCTCCTCACTTTACCAGTTGCTGCCTCTCTGGAGCCCTGTCCTCCTCACTATACCAGTCGCTGCCTCTCTGGAACTCTGTCCTCCTCAATATACCAGTCGCTGCCTCTCTGGAGCTCTGTCCTCCTCTTTATACAAGTCATTGCCTCTCTGGAACTCTGTCCTCCTCACTATACCAGTCACTGACTCTCTGGAGCTCAGTCCTCCTCACTATAGCAGTCACTGCCTCTCTGTATCCCTGTCCTCCTCACTATACCAGTCACTGCCTCTCTGGAGCTCTGTCCTCCTCACTATACCAGTCACTGCCTCTCTGCATCCCTGTCCTCCTCACTATACCAGTCACTGCCTCTCTGCATCCCTGTCCTCCTCACTATATCAGTCACTGACTCTCTGGAGCCCTGTCCTCCTCACTATACCAGTCACTGCCTCTCTGTAGTCCTGTCCTGACTATACCAGTCACTGCCTCTCTGGAGCCCTGTCCTCCTCACTATACCAGTCACTGCCTCTCCGGAGTCCTGTCCTCCTCACTATACCAGTCATTGCCTCCCTGGATCCCTGTCCTCCTCACTATACCAGTCACTGCCTCTCTGGAGCCCTGTCCTCCTCACTATACCAGTCACTGCGTCTCTGGAGCCCTGTCCTCACTATACCAGTTACTGCCTCTCTGTCCTCCTCACTATACCAGTCACTGCGTCTCTGGAGCCCTGTCCTCACTATACCAGTTACTGCCTCTCTGTCCTCCTCACTATACCAGTCACTGCCTCTCTGGAGCTCTGTCCTCCTCACTATACCAGTCACTGCCTCTCTGGAGCCCTGTCCTCCTCACTATACCAGTCACTGCCTCTCTGGAGCCCTGTCCTCCTCACTATACCAGTCACTGCCTCTCTGGAGTCCTGTCCTCTTAACTATACCAGTCACTGCCTCTCTGGAGTCCTGTCCTTCTCACTATACCAGTCACTGCCTCTCTGGAGCCCTGTCCTCCTCACTATACCAGTCACTGCCTCTCTGGAGTCCTGTCCTCACTATACCAGTCACTGCCTCTCTGGAGTCCTGTCCTCCTCACTATACCAGTTACTGCCTCTCTGGAGCCCTGTCCTCCTCACTATACCAGTCACTGCCTCTCTGGAGCCCTGTCCTCCTCACTATACCAGTCACTGTCTCTCTGGAGATCTGTCCTCCTCACTAAACCAGTTACTGCCTCTCTGGAGCCATGTCCTCCTCACTATACCAGTCACTGCCTCTCTGGAGCCCTGTCCTCCTCACTATACCAGTCACTGCCTCTCTGGAGACCTGTCCTCACTATACCAGTCACTGCCTCTCTGGAGTCCTGTCCTCACTATACCAGTCACTGCCTCCCTGGAGCTCTGTCCTCCTCATTATACCAGTCACTGCCTCTCTGGAGCCCTGTCCTCACTATACCAGTTACTGCCTCTCTGTCCTCCTCACTATACCAGTCACTGCCTCTCTGGAGCTCTTTCCTCCTCACTATACCAGTCACTGCCTCTCTGGAGTCCTGTTCTCCTCACTATACCAGTCACTGCCTCTCTGGAGCCCTGTCCTCCTCACTATACCAGTCACTGCCTCTCTGGAGCCCTGTCCTCCTCACTATACCAGTCACTGCCTCTCTGGAGTCCTGTCCTCCTCACTATACCAGCCACTGCCTCTCTGGAGCCCTGTCCTCCTCACTATACCAGTCACTGCCTCTCTGAAACCCTGTCCTCCTCACTATACCAGTCACTGCCTCTCTGGAGTCCTGTCCTCCTCACTATACCAGTCACTGCCTCTCTGGAGTCCTGTCCTCCTCACTATACCAGTCACTGCCTCTCTGGAGCCCTGTCCTCCTCACTATACCAGTCACTGCCTCTCTGGAGTCCTGTCCTCCTCACTATACCAGTCACTGTCTCTCTGGAGCCCTGTCCTCCTCACTATACCAGTCACTGCCTCTCTGGAGGCCTGTCCTCCTCACTATACCAGTCACTGCCTCTCTGGAACCCTGTCCTCCTCACTATACCAGTCACTGCCTCTCTGGAGCCCTGTCCTCCTCAATATACCAGTCACTGCCTCTCTGGAGCCCTGTCCTCCTCACTATACCAGTCACTGCCTCTCTGGAGCCCTGTCCTCCTCACTATACCAGTCACTGACTCTCTGGAGCCCTGTCCTCCTCACTATACCAGTCACTGCCTCTCTGGAACTCTGTCCTCCTCACTATACCAGTCACTGACTCTCTGGAACTCTGTCCTCCTCACTATACCAGTCACTGACTCTCTGGAGCTCTGTCCTCCTCACTATACCAGTCACTGCCTCTCTGCATCCCTGTCCTCCTCACTATACCAGTCACTGCCTCTCTGGAGCCCTGTCCTCCTCACTATACCAGTCACTGACTCTCTGTCCTCCTCACTATACCAGTCACTGTCTCTCTGCAGCCCTGTCCTCCTCACTATACCAGTCACTGACTCTCTGGAGCTCTGTCCTCCTCACTATACCAGTCACTGCCTTTCTGCATCCCTGTCCTCCTCACTTTACCAGTTGCTGCCTCTCTGGAGCCCTGTCCTCCTCACTATACCAGTCGCTGCCTCTCTGGAGCCCTGTCCTCCTCACTATACCAGTCACTGTCTCTCTGGAGATCTGTCCTCCTCACTAAACCAGTTACTGCCTCTCTGGAGCCATGTCCTCCTCACTATACCAGTCACTGCCTCTCTGGAGCCCTGTCCTCCTCACTATACCAGTCACTGCCTCTCTGGAGACCTGTCCTCACTATACCAGTCACTGCCTCTCTGGAGTCCTGTCCTCACTATACCAGTCACTGCCTCCCTGGAGCTCTGTCCTCCTCATTATACCAGTCACTGCCTCTCTGGAGCCCTGTCCTCACTATACCAGTTACTGCCTCTCTGTCCTCCTCACTATACCAGTCACTGCCTCTCTGGAGCTCTTTCCTCCTCACTATACCAGTCACTGCCTCTCTGGAGTCCTGTTCTCCTCACTATACCAGTCACTGCCTCTCTGGAGCCCTGTCCTCCTCACTATACCAGTCACTGCCTCTCTGGAGCCCTGTCCTCCTCACTATACCAGTCACTGCCTCTCTGGAGCCCTGTCCTCCTCACTATACCAGTCACTGCCTCTCTGGAGTCCTGTCCTCCTCACTATACCAGCCACTGCCTCTCTGGAGCCCTGTCCTCTTCACTATACCAGTCACTGCCTCTCTGAAACCCTGTCCTCCTCACTATACCAGTCACTGCCTCTCTGGAGTCCTGTCCTCCTCACTATACCAGTCACTGCCTCTCTGGAGTCCTGTCCTCCTCACTATACCAGTCACTGCCTCTCTGGAGCCCTGTCCTCCTCACTATACCAGTCACTGCCTCTCTGGAGTCCTGTCCTCCTCACTATACCAGTCACTGCCTCTCTGGAGCCCTGTCCTCCTCACTATACCAGTCACTGTCTCTCTGGAGCCCTGTCCTCCTCACTATACCAGTCACTGCCTCTCTGGAGGCCTGTCCTCCTCACTATACCAGTCACTGCCTCTCTGGAACCCTGTCCTCCTCACTATACCAGTCACTGCCTCTCTGGAGCCCTGTCCTCCTCACTATACCAGTCACTGCCTCTCTGGAGCCCTGTCCTCCTCACTATACCAGTCACTGCCTCTCTGGAGCCCTGTCCTCCTCACTATACCAGTCACTGACTCTCTGGAGCCCTGTCCTCCTCACTATAACAGTCACTGCCTCTCTGGAACTCTGTCCTCCTCACTATACCAGTCACTGACTCTCTGGAACTCTGTCCTCCTCACTATACCAGTCACTGACTCTCTGGAGCTCTGTCCTCCTCACTATACCAGTCACTGCCTCTCTGCATCCCTGTCCTCCTCACTATACCAGTCACTGCCTCTCTGGAGCCCTGTCCTCCTCACTATACCAGTCACTGACTCTCTGTCCTCCTCACTATACCAGTCACTGTCTCTCTGCAGCCCTGTCCTCCTCACTATACCAGTCACTGACTCTCTGGAGCTCTGTCCTCCTCACTATACCAGTCACTGCCTTTCTGCATCCCTGTCCTCCTCACTTTACCAGTTGCTGCCTCTCTGGAGCCCTGTCCTCCTCACTATACCAGTCGCTGCCTCTCTGGAGCCCTGTCCTCCTCACTATACCAGTCTCTGCCTCTCTGGAACTCTGTCCTCCTCACTATACCAGTCGCTGCCTCTCTGGAGCTCTGTCCTCCTCTTTATACCAGTCATTGCCTCTCTGGAACTCTGTCCTCCTCACTATACCAGTCACTGACTCTCTGGAGCTCAGTCCTCCTCACTATAGCAGTCACTGCCTCTCTGTATCCCTGTCCTCCTCACTATACCAGTCACTGCCTCTCTGGAGCTCTGTCCTCCTCACTATACTAGTCACTGCCTCTCTGCATCCCTGTCCTCCTCACTATACCAGTCACTGCCTCTCTGCATCCCTGTCCTCCTCACTATATCAGTCACTGACTCTCTGGAGCCCTGTCCTCCTCACTATACCAGTCACTGCCTCTCTGGGTTCCTGTCCTCACTATACCAGTCACTGCCTCTCTGGAGCCCTGTCCTCCTCACTATACCAGTCACTGACTCTCTGGAGCTCTGTCCTCCTCACTATACCAGTCACTGCCTCTCTGCATCCCTGTCCTCCTCACTATACCAGTCACTGATTCTCTGGAGCCCTGTCCTCCTCACTTCCAGTCACTGCCTCTCTGGAGTCCTGTCCTCACTATACCAGTCACTGCCTCTCTGGAGCCCTGTCCTCCTCACTATACCAGTCACTGACTCTCTGGAGCTCTGTCCTCCTCACTATACCAGTCACGGCCTCTCTGCATCCCTGTCCTCCTCACTATACCAGTCGCTGCCTCTCTGGAGCCCTGTCCTCCTCACTATACCAGTCACTGCCTCTCTGGAACTCTGTCATCCTTACTATACCAGTCGCTGCCTCTCTGCAGCTCTGTCCTCCTCACTATACCAGTCACTGCCTCTCTGCATCCCTGTCCTCCTCACTATACCAGTCACTGATTCTCTGGAGCCCTGTCCTCCTCACTATACCAGTCACTGCCTCTCTGTAGTCCTGTCCTGACTATACCAGTCACTGCCTCTCTGGAGCCCTGTCCTCCTCACTATACCAGTCACTGACTCTCTGGAGCTCTGTCCTTCTCAGTATACCAGTCACGGCCTCTCTGCATCCCTGTCCTCCTCACTATACCAGTCGCTGCCTCCCTGGAGCCCTGCCCTCCTCATTATACCAGTCACAGCCTCCCTGGAGCACTGTCCTCCTCACTATACCAGTCACTGCCTCCCTGGAGCTCTGTCCTCCTCACTAAACCAGTCACTGCCTCTCTGGAGCTCTCTCCTCCTCACTATACCAGTCACTGCCTCTCTGGAGCTCTCTCCTCCTCACTATACCAGTCACTGCCTCTCTGGAGATCTGTCCTCCTCACTAAACCAGTTACTGCATCTTTGTCCTCCTCCCTATACCAGTTGCTGACTCTCTGGAGCCCTGTCCTCCTCACTATACCAGTTGCTGCCTCTCTGGAGCCCTGTCCTCCTCACTATACCAGTCACTGCCTCCCTGGAGCCCTGTCCTCCTCATTATACCAGTCACTGCCTCCCTGGAGTCCTGTCCTCCTCACTATACCAGTCACTGCCTCCCTGGAGCTCTGTCCTCCTCACTAAACCAGTCACTGCTTCTCTGGAGCTCTCTCCTCATCACTATACCAGTCACTGCCTCTCTGGAGCTCTCTCCTCCTCACTATACCAGTCACTGCCTCTCTGGAGCCCTGTCCTCCTCACTATACCAATCACTGCCTCTCTGGAGCCCTGTCCTCCTCACTATACCAGTCACTGCCTCCCTGGAGCCCTGTCCTCCTCACTATACCAGTCACTGTCTCTCTGGAGCTCTGCCCTCCTCACTATACCAGTTACTGCCTCTCTGGAACTCTGTCCTCCTCACTATACCAGTCACTGCCTCCCTGGAGCTCTGTCCTCCTCATTATACCAGTCGCTGCCTCCCTGGAGCTCTGAAGTCCTCACTATACCAGTCACTGCCTCTCTGGAGCTCTCTCCTCCTCACTATACCAGTCACTGCCTCCCTGGATCCCTGTCCTCCTCACTATACCAGTCACTGCCTCTCTGCATCCCTGTCCTCCTCACTATACCAGTGACTGATTCTCTGGAGCCCTGTCCTCCTCACTATACCAGTCACTGCCTCTCTGGAGTCCTGTCCTCACTATACCAGTCACTGCCTCTCTGGAGCCCTGTCCTCCTCACTATACCAGTCTCTGACTCTCTGGAGCTCTGTCCTCCTCACTATACCAGTCACTGCCTCTCTGTATCCCTGTCCTCCTCACTATACCAGTCGCAGCCTCTCTGGAGCCCTGTCCTCCTCACTATACCAGTCACTGCCTCTCTGGAACTCTGTCATCCTTACTATACCAGTCGCTGCCTCTCTGCAGCTCTGTCCTCCTCACTTTACCAGTCACTGCCTCTCTGCATCCCTGTCCTCCTCACTATACCAGTCACTGATTCTCTGGAGCCCTGTCCTCCTCACTATACCAGTCACTGCCTCTCTGTAGTCCTGTCCTGACTATACCAGTCACTGCCTCTCTGGAGCTCTGTCCTCCTCACTATACCAGTCACTGCCTCTCTGCATCCCTGTCCTCCTCACTATACCAGTCACTGCCTCTCTGCATCCCTGTCCTCCTCACTATACCAGTCACTGACTCTCTGGAGCCCTGTCCTCCTCACTATACCAGTCACTGCCTCTCTGGGGTCCTGTCCTCACTATACCAGTCACTGCCTCTCTGGAGCCCTGTCCTCCTCACTATACCAGTCACTGACTCTCTGGAGCTCTGTCCTCCTCACTATACCAGTCACTGCCTCTCTGCATCCCTGTCCTCCTCACTATACCAGTCACTGATTCTCTGGAGCCCTGTCCTCCTCACTTCCAGTCACTGCCTCTCTGGAGTCCTGTCCTCACTATACCAGTCACTGCCTCTCTGGAGCCCTGTCCTCCTCACTATACCAGTCACTGACTCTCTGGAGCTCTGTCCTCCTCACTATACCAGTCACGGCCTCTCTGCATCCCTGTCCTCCTCACTATACCAGTCGCTGCCTCTCTGGAGCCCTGTCCTCCTCACTATACCAGTCACTGCCTCTCTGGAACTCTGTCATCCTTACTATACCAGTCGCTGCCTCTCTGCAGCTCTGTCCTCCTCACTATACCAGTCACTGCCTCTCTGCATCCCTGTCCTCCTCACTATACCAGTCACTGATTCTCTGGAGCCCTGTCCTCCTCACTATACCAGTCACTGCCTCTCTGTAGTCCTGTCCTGACTATACCAGTCACTGCCTCTCTGGAGCCCTGTCCTCCTCACTATACCAGTCACTGACTCTCTGGAGCTCTGTCCTCCTCACTATACCAGTCACGGACTCTCTGCATCCCTGTCCTCCTCACTATACCAGTCGCTGCCTCCCTGGAGCCCTGTCCTCCTCATTATACCAGTCACTGCCTCCCTGGAGCCCTGTCCTCCTCACTATACCAGTCACTGCCTCCCTGGAGCTCTGTCCTCCTCACTAAACCAGTCACTGCCTCTCTGGAGCTCTCTCCTCCTCACTATACCAGTCACTGCCTCTCTGGAGCTCTCTCCTCCTCACTATACCAGTCACTGCCTCTCTGGAGATCTGTCCTCCTCACTAAACCAGTTACTGCCTCTCTGTCCTCCTCACTATACCAGTTGCTGACTCTCTGGAGCCCTGTCCTCCTCACTATACCAGTCACGGCCTCTCTGCATCCCTGTCCTGCTCACTATACCAGTCGCTGCCTCCCTGGAGCCCTGTCCTCCTCATTATACCAGTCACTGCCTCCCTGGAGCCCTGTCCTCCTCACTATACCAGTCACTGCCTCCCTGGAGCTCTGTCCTCCTCACTAAACCAGTCACTGCCTCTCTGGAGCTCTCTCCTCCTCACTATACCAGTCACTGCCTCTCTGGAGCTCTCTCCTCCTCACTATACCAGTCACTGCCTCTCTGGAGATCTGTCCTCCTCACTAAACCAGTTACTGCCTCTCTGTCCTCCTCACTATACCAGTTGCTGACTCTCTGGAGCCCTGTCCTCCTCACTATACCAGTTGCTGCCTCTCTGGAGCCCTGTCCTTCTCATTATCCAGTCACTGCCTCCCTGGAGCCCTGTCCTCCTCACTATACTAGTCACTGCCTCCCTGGAGCTCTGTCCTCCTCATTATACCAGTCACTGCCTCCCTGGAGCTCTGTCCTCCTCACTATACTAGTCACTACCTCTCTGGAGCTCTGTCCTCCTCATTATACCAGTTACTGCCTCCCTGGAGCCCTGTCCTCCTCACTATACCAGTCACTGCCTCCCTGGAGCTCTGTCCTCCTCATTATACCAGGCACTGCCTCCCTGGAGCCCTGTCCTCCTCACTATACTAGTCACTGCCTCCCTGGAGCTCTGTCCTCCTCATTATACCAGTCACTGCCTCCCTGGAGCCCTGTCCTCCTCACTATACTAGTCACTGCCTCCCTGGAGCTCTGTCCTCCTCATTATACCAGTCACTGCCTCCCTGGAGCTCTGTCCCCCTCACTATACCAGTCACTACCTCTCTGGAGCTCTCTCCTCCTCACTATACCAGTCACTGCCTCCTTGGATCCCTGTCCTCCTCACTATACCGGTCACTGCCTCTCTGGAGCCCTGCCCTCCTCACTATATTGGTCACTGCCTCTCTGGAGCCCTGTCCTCCTCACTATACCGGTCACTGCCTCTCTGGAGCCCTGTCCTTCTCACTATACCAGTCACTGCCTCCCTGGAGCCCTGTCCTCCTCACTATACCAGTCACTGCCTCACAGAAGCCCTGTCCTCTTTACTATACCAGTCACTGCCTCCCTGGAGCTCTGTCCTCCTCATTATACCAGTCACTGCCTCCCTGGAGCCCTGTCCTCCTCACTATACCAGTCACTGCCTCCCTGGAGCTCTGTCCTCCTCACTATACCAGTCACTGCCTCCCTGGAGCCCTGTCCTCCTCATTATACCAGTCACTGCCTCCCTGGAGCCCTGTCCTCCTCACTATACCGGTCACTGCCTCTCTGGAGCCCTGCCCACTTCACTATACCGGTCACTGCCTTTCTGGAGCCCTGCCCTCCTCACTATATTGGTCACTGCCTCTCTGGAGCCCTGTCCTCCTCACTATACCGGTCACTGCCTCTCTGGAGCCCTGTCCTCCTCACTATACTAGTCACTGCCTCCCTGGAGCCCTGTCCTCCTCACTATACCAGTCACTGCCTCACAGAAGCCCTGTCCTCTTTACTATACCAGTCACTGCCTCCCTGGAGCTCTGTCCTCCTCATTATACCAGTCACTGCCTCCCTGGAGCCCTGTCCTCCTCACTATACCAGTCACTGCCTCCCTGGAGCTCTGTCCTCCTCATTATACCAGTCACTGCCTCCCTGGAGCTCTGTCCTCCTCACTATACCAGTCATTGCCTCTCTGGAGCCCTGTCCTCCTCACTATACCAGTCACTGCCTCTCTGGAGTCCTGTCCTCCTCACTATACCAGTCACTGCCTCACAGAAGCCCTGTCCTCCTCACTATACCAGTCACTGCCTCTCTGGAGCTCTGTCCTCCTCACTATACCAGTCACTGCCTCCCTGGAGCCCTGTCCTCCTCACTATACCAGTCACTGCCTCCCTGGTGCCCTGTCCTCCTCACTATACCAGTCACTGCCTCCCTGGAGCTCTGTCCTCCTCATTATACCAGTCACTGCCTCCCTGGAGCCCTGTCCTCCTCACTCCACCAGTCACTGCCTCCCTGGAGCTCTGTCCTCCTTATTATACCAGTCACTGCCTCCATGGAGCTCTGTCCTCCTCATTATACCAGTCACTGCCTCTCAGGATCCCTGTCCTCCTCACTATACCAGTCACTGCCTCCCTGGAGACCCCACCTCTCACTGTAACACAGTGACTTCCTGGAGCTGTCCTTCTTGGATACAGTACACATACAATTAGACAAAAAAAGCAACAGGTTACTATTAATATTTTTATGTAAATGTCTTAGATACTTGAGTTTATAATTTAGTTATTTTCAGCAGAAATTATCTGTAAAGGTCCTCCTTCTCATCTAGTATATTTGTCTAAGGTGATTAATTAACTCTTGTAGTGGGGAAGATAAGAAGGAAGAACATATCCTGTTGATAAAACAGAGTAATCAAACAGGCTTACTCTTAAAGCTTCTGGCATTATTCTAATATATACCACTTGAGACTGCTCCTATTACTTATCCCCCCTATTACTTATCCCCATGATGAGGGTTAATGAACAAAGTTACTAGCTGAGAGGAAGTATTTTTGAGAGTAATGTATTCTTAAAATAAATAACTTTCAATCTCATTTATCTAGCACTTTCTCTAAGTTGCAATTGTATATATTTATATGTGTGCTTTTCATTTCTTTCTCTTCAACTTTTGAATTTTGTTAAACGTGTATTTCCCTTGTTCTTATCCCCTGTACAGCGCTACGGAATATGTTGGTGCGATACAAATAAAAGATAATAATAATAATTTCTGCAATAACTTAGACCTTTACTGTGACCATTTTTATTGTGCTTGTCTTTGACAATGAGTCAGGGCTGTCAGAAGTCACTCATACATACAGTCAATGGCCTCCCACACAGTGACGTCTGTCAGGATTCTCCCATTAATACAGTTTAAAAAAACAAAAAAACTTACTCTACTGATAAACGTACATGGTTTACTTAGTTTATACAATTATATATATAGTGGAACCTCTGTATTAGTCATTAATCCGTTCCTGAGGGATGGATACTGAATCGGATGAATATAGAATATTTTTTTTCCCATAGGGATTAACTAAAACTGGAAGAATCAGTTCTCAGTCCCCCTTCTGATACATCACTAATATAGATTCTGTTGTGTGTAATGCTGGCTAGTGCATGCGCACAACAGAGACTATATTAATCAAGGAGTGTTGTGTGCTGCTCACTGCTCAAGTGGTGTGTGGGGGGGGGGGGGGGGGTAGTGGTAGAGAGACAGAGGGGTGGTAGAGAGACAGAGGGGAGGGAGAGAAACACAGGAGAGGGAGAGGGTGGTAGAGAGACACAGGGGAGGGAGAGACAAAGGGAGGAGAGACACAAGGGAAGGAGAGGGTCGGAGAGAGACACACAGGGGAGTGAGAGACACAGGGGAGGGGTGGAAGAGAAACATGTGGGGTAGAAAGACAGGGGAGTGGGTGGGAGAGAAACATGGAGGGAGAGAGACATTGTGGGAGAGAGAGAAGGAGGGGAGTGAGAGAAGGCGGGGAGGGGGAGAGAGAAGGCGGGGAGGGGGAGAGAGAAGAGGTAGAGAGGGGAGAGAGAAGAAGGGGAGAGGGGAGAGAGAAGAAGGGGAGGGGGAGAGAGAAGAAGGGGAGGGGGGAGAGAGAAGAAGGGGAGGGGGGAGAGAGAAGAAGGGAGGGGGGAGAGAGAAGAAGGGCAGGGGGGAGAGAGAAGGATGGGAGGGGGGAGAGATAGGGCACAGAGAGAGAGAGTGCATAAAGACAGAGAGGCGGTCCACAAGGAGAAGGAGGGAGTGCATAGAGAGACAGAGCAGATTATATATTACTAGCGTATTGTCCGTCAAAAAATGACGGCAATCAGATGTGTATGTTTTAAAAGTTGTTTAGTTATTAATATACATATGGAATTGTAAGGTAGCTAATGTTGTTTTCTGTGTACTACTGAAATATAGAAATCAAATTAATAAATGAATATACTTTACGTATTTGTATGCATTGTGTTGAAGAGCTGGCAATCTGTGTTGATGTTGCAGCAGCTGTGTAAGCGTCATGAACGTGTGCAGTGTAATAGTGTGCGTGCGCGATCCGAAACCGTTAACGTAACTGTGTACTTCCGCATTATCCTAAAATGGTGGGTAATGTGTGGTATGCGTCTTAGCGGATTATCGGTACGCGTTTTCCGTGGTTATAGTGCTGTCCCCTGGTTTTCGTTTTGTTCGAGCTGCATTTTTTCTGCGGCGCTCATTGCCAAAGTACTACGGTTTAACGGCTCGCCGGGCAATGATCGCCTGCGGCGCTCATCGCTCAGCCCTGCGGCGCTCATTGCCAAAGTACTACGGTTTAACAGTAAATATGGTCAAACGGTCAAATGACGGTCACTAAAAATTAAATGTAGTGAAATGTGTTTGCCACACAACATGACTCAGCTACATTTGTCCCTTTTTTTTTTTCTTAAAATAAATACAATTTATTTATTTTTTTGTAACTTGCAACTTATATTTCACATCAAATGCATTGGTTTAGGCGGGAAATCCGATGTTGCGCGAGACAAAGTCGTTAAATCTGTGTTAATGCGTAAATCTGTAATTGTGTTTCGTAAAATGTACTCACTACTGTCTTTTTACTCATTGCGCGGTTAATCCGCATCCTTTATCTCGTTGTTTTTCAAAGACATACGCCTGTGACTGTGTTTTACGCAGTTCGTAGTAGTATAGCCTCGTTTTCATTTTTTTCGGCGGCCATTTTTTTCTCGCTAAGCCGATTTTCGATCTTTGTAACTCGGCTAAATCGATCTAAATTGCAGTTCCAACTCACTTCCAGACGTCCTGCCTGGTTCCCCATGCTGTAAGTGACCTTTGTTTTATTTTTTAGTGTGTATTTAGTGTTTTTTTTACTATTTTTGTTCTGCCGCTGCTACGATTTAACAGCTCGCCTCGCTGCGGCGCTTGTCGCTAAGTCGTACCCACTACGCAACGCAGCGTGACGAATCGTAGTTAGACAATTATAATATGTGATAGCGTCATTTATGACGGGCAAACGGCTAGTAAATAAATATAAATGTAATGTGACCCTTACTGAGGAGCAATGCTGGCAGAAGATGAAGAGAACCATGGAATTATTGGATAGAAGGGGAGTCCCTTCCATTAAACATCAGGTAACTCCAAATCTGGTGATCAATGTCTTCTAGCACATATTGAGCAACATATTCTAATATAGATGCATGGACTGGATAAGGGCTAGTAGACCTATGTCTATTCTCCTAAATAATAAAATAACTAAATATTGTATGGCTTCATCTTATTATCCCAAGTAGAGAAATAAATAAAGAAATATTCGTGAGTGCATAAGGCCGCATCACTAACCCCACTAAGTCCCCCAAAAAATAAAAATAATACATACAATAGCCCATGTTCCACCTCTGAGCACTGATACAGCTCAGCACTGTCAGTAACTATATATAACCAGCCCATGTTCCCCTCACAGTGTGTCTAGTCTCACTTTGTATCTCAGAGTACCATGGCTCTGTGCCAAGCATCATCTGTCGCTCTGGTAACCAGGAACAACCGCCCGGAAGTACGTCACCGGAACCAGTGCTGTGACCTCCCGGCAACATGGCGGCGCGCATGGTGTGAGAGGGCAGAGCGGGCAGGATGAGAGGTACCGGTGCGAGAGACTAAGAGAGCGTAATATATATATGGGTGGCTGTTGATAAGTGTCATAGAGGGGCTGTGCCATCCGTAGAGGTCCTGTACTTTAATAGGGACACAATATCTAGTGTTCTAGTCATAGAGGTGCAATACTGTCCTTTTATATATCTAGAGGTATTATACTTTACATGGTCATAGAGGTTCTGCTTTGTAATATTTCTAGAATTTCTGTACTTTAATAGTGATATTATATATAGTGTTACAATCATAGAGATTCTAGCGTATAAGGTCATAGAGGTACAATACTGAGCTGTCATTCCTAGAGGTATTATTCTTTACATAGTCATAGAGGTTCTGTTTTGAAATATGTGTAGAGTTGTTATACTTTAATGGTGATATATTTTATAGTGTTGCAATCCTATAGGTTCTATCTTATATGATCTAAGGTACAATGCTGATCAGTTATTCCTAGAGGTATTATACTTTACATAGTCATAGAGGTTTTGTTCTGTAGTATTCCCAGGGATGATGAACTTTAATGGTGATATTATCCAGTTTTATAACCCTGGAGGTTCTAATGTTTATGGTCATAGAGGTACAATACTGTCCTCAGGGGTTGATAAATGTATCTGAAACGTGAGAGCCATAGTGATTACTTAGAAGCCAGCTATATTTTAGGAGCCAGATTTATGGTACATATATAGAAATATTTGTCTAATAACTACAAAGGAAGAATCCAGCAGTTACATTTTAGGAGCTGTGGCTCCCGGGATTTGTCACACCCTGCTGTATTGTCATATTCCAAGAGGTATACCCGGAACTTTCGGGACTCGCGCTGAGCGCCTTTGGCACTCATCGCAAGCCCAGCGATGAGCGCCTTTCCCCTGTGTCTATTTCCCCCCTCTCCTCTCCTTTGTCTTTCTCCTCTCTCTCCCTGCTTAAGTCTTGCGTGCCTTGCATGGAGCGCCTGTCAATCCTTTTTCACAGTCTTGCGTGCCTCGCATGGAGCGCCTGTCGATCCTTTTTCACAGTCTTGCGTGCCTCGCATGGAGCGCCTGTCGATCCTTTTTCAAAGTCTTGCGTGCCTCGCATGGAGCGCCTGTCGATCCTTTTTCACAGTCTTGCGTGCCTCGCATGGAGCGCCTGTCGTTCCTTTTTCACAGTCTTGCGTGCCTCGCATGGAGCGCCTGTCGATCCTTTTTCACAGTCTTGCGTGCCTCGCATGGAGCGCCTGTCGATCCTTTTTCACAGTCTTGCGTGCCTCGCATGGAGCGCCTGTCGATCCTTTTTCACAGTCTTGCGTGCCTCGCATGGAGCGCCTGACGATCCTTTTTCACAGTCTTGCGTGCCTCGCATGGAGCGCCTGTCGATCCTTTTTCACAGTCTTGCGGGCCTCGCATGGAGCGCCTGTCGATCCTTTTTCACAGTCTTGCGGGCCTCGCATGGAGCGCCTGTCGATCCTTTTTCAAAGTCTACCGGGCCTCGCATGGAGCGCCTGTCGATCCTTTTTCAAAGTCTACCGGGCCTCGCATGGAGCGCCTGTCGATCCTTTTTCAAAGTCTACCGGGCCTCGCATGGAGCGCCTGTCGATCCTTTTTCAAAGTCTACCGGGCTTCACGATGAGCGCCTAAGTCTTTCGGCCTTTGGTTTTTGAGGCTTTTTCAAAACAATTACTGGTTTACGGCCGCCATTTTTTTTCCTCGCTTAGCTGATTTTTGAAACTCCCAAACGTATTTAAACCTCAAATTAGCCTGCAAACTCAGTCACAGGCTCCCTGCCTCCCACCCCCGTCCTGTGTGTGAGGTTGAATTTCTCTGGCAGTCTTCTGACGGCCTCAGAGTTACGGGCTTGAAAAAAATGGCGACGTTAAAGTTGAATGTTTTTCAAAGTGTTGCATGCTTCGCGCTCATTGTGGGCATGGCAATGAGAGCCTTAGGCTGGCAATGAGCGCCATATTCAAAGTCTTGCGGGCCTCGCGATGAGCGCCAGCCCGCAATGAGCTCCTTTGGCGCTCATTGTGCATGCGCAACATGTAACTTTTAACATAGCATTACCGACAAACTCGCAATTAGGACAACTATTATATGTGTACATATACACACAGAACTTAGAAGGAAAAGTTTCATGGCCTGAATATGATTAGAAGCAAGAGGGGGATATGATAGATAACTGCAGATATATCAAAGGGTCTAATAAAACAGGGGGCCTGCATGGCCACAGAGGACCCGCGGGAGGTCTGCAGGGGCCTCGGTGCAAGGCACCGACGCTTGCTCCGCACATGATCATGGAGGTACTTTAAAAACTAATGTTAGCACATCATGTTAAATCTATTTTTTTAGTTCAGTTACCTAAAATTAAAAATACAAATGCAAACAGCGGCAAAGCTTCAGCCAGAAAATATAACTTAAAAACACAATTTTTCTTATTCATGGCCACTTCTGTACCTCGTACTTCCTCTCTCATAGTCATGAGAACAAATATTTCAAATGAGATAACATAAGGCAGATTTGGTAACCTGGAGCATGAATGTCACAACATTGTGTCCATAGAGGTGCTGTGTGTAGTCCTTAGAGGTGCAGTCTATTTGTCATCACTATGTTGTATCCCTAGTGGTGCTGTCTGTCTGCTTCCCTGCAATAGCTACTGGCAGTACGCAGTTGTATATAGTAGAAACTTTAGGGAAAATCTGCTCCCACTCCTGGACACCTAAAAGAAGTGCAGAGCTGCTAGGGACCGCAATACTAAAATTCAAATGTAAGCTTTAAAAGCTACATTGACTTTTCACTTTTATTTTAATTTGGTATTAAATTAATGAAACTCTGTTAGGCACTTAAGTGACACTTTTTAAAATAAATTGTAGTATTTGTTTGTAACCTACTTCCAGAAATGATATTCTTTTCTTATTTTTCAGCATGCCCTGCACTTTCCAAAATTATTTTGTGGATGCATCTGTAAAACCAGAATGCTAAAGAGTCTTTGTTTATTAAAATTTCAATAAAGTGCTTGGCAAAGTAAACTGTGTGGGAGTGTTGTGTCTCAGTTTCTAACCTTCATCGTCTAAAGCTTTCTAGTTCTATGGTTTGCATTGATTCAGCTGAGCAAAATGTACTGTTATGTACATATATTTTCCAATTAAGTCCTATATTGAAAGGTGTTATGACAACACCTGTAGGGGCTACTTAAGATAGGTGTGTGGGTAAAAGGGTTAATCCAGCTATTGGTCCCCTACAACCCTCCTTTTAATGGTCACCTACACCCCAAAATCAATAATTTAATGCTATCACCAGGCAGTTTGTAGTGACTCGTTGGTCAAATGTTTACCTTCAGTAATGTGAGCTTCTTAAGAGTGCAGAGACATAACTGATTACAATCTGAATAATTTCACAATTTATATAAACAAGGCAATTAGAAATGGATGTAAAAGGATATGTTTTGGAATTTTTTATTGTTAAAATAAAACAGGGATGCAACACAGAAAGTTTTATCTATTCATTATAGCTAAAGGGCTGTGGGATAGATGGATTTCCAGGGGAATAAGATGATGTGGTCAAGCACTCTGCATCCTCATAACCGTGAACTGATCCCTAGAGTAAGACAACAAAAAAATGATGTTTTGTGTAAGGCTTTGAAAAGCTGAGAGTTTGCTGACATAGCTCTTCTCAATGTTGCTGGCTGAATACAGCCTGAGCTGTCATAACCATAAATTATAGTGTGGGTGTGATTCCAAGAGGTTTAATTATTTCCATGTAACAAGCACTTCCTTACATCACATAACCTTCTTTATCCAGAGAAAGTTAATAGTAATGTGGAACTCCTTAATGGTTGTGGAAGGTTTCTGGATTTTACTAGGTATTTAATATACCTGTGTGTGTGTGTGTGTGTTTTAATGTCCTTTTTTATTTTTTTTATTAAGAAGTATTCTTATAGACTCTGTTTTTACTGCTGCAAATCAAATAAATTGTCCCTGTATGCGTCTGCCCACTGCAGCATTTGCAGACGCTGACTCTTTAGGGCTGGATGCGCATTGCATGGTTACTTCTACAGAGTCTGTGTACTCATCAGTTGCAGAGGGCAGACACAAACGGGTAATAAAGTACATAAAAGTATATATTATATCTAGTAACATCCAGGGACCTTCCATATCCCTTTAACTACCCACCCGCAGCAATGTTTTAACCTTACACAGTTTTGTCATTTTTAATCCTACAGAAAAAAAGGAATATGGCGTTCACAGATAACTATTGTTTAGCTTCTGAAACCATCAGCATAAAGGTCAATATAGCTGAAAATTTGGGCCCAGTACACGTCACAGCCAGGTCCCCCAACAACAAACGTTTCAGCTCCTCCCAAGTTTTCAGGCACTGTATTGTATGTATTCTATACGACAATATATAAGGTGCATTGCTTAACAATATCTAGGAACATGATCCTATGATGACAAAACAAGCATATTGTCAATTAGATAACCACTGAAAATGTCCAAATATACTTCAAATCATATAACGTAATCACCAGTTATAAAGCTTAATTATCAAGTCATTAATCCTGGAAAACAAAGTCTACACAAAACAGTCCGACACACAGGAACTAATCCATAGACATGAATGTCCCTAACTGTTTAGTTATATTATTAATTATACCTAGACTTTTTCAATAGATTTAAGATATTTTTCTAATTTTTTCAATCCATTTTTAACCTGTTCATGTATTGTGTGCAAGGAGTGCATACTCACAAGGGACGAGGATGGTGTCATCTTGAGCATGTAACCAATTTGTGATCAATCTCAATACATGTGTGTAACATAACGCAACGTGTGCATGTTGAGTTAGGTTATTTGGGATTTTTGAGATTGGTTATGGATATTTGAACCAATACAAGTGTACCTCCTCATGGCTGCCCTGTTTTGATTACAATATATATATATATATCCAATGTTGATGTTGCTCCAGGATATCATATTAATATATATATATATATATTGCCACAAATGTGATTAATCAAATCAAATCTCTGTTTTAGCTCTCCTTCCTTCCCAAAATATATCCTGGTGGTTAAGGAGGAGATTTTTACATCTATCAGCCAACACCTATTGGACCTTTAAATCTCTTATTTGAAAGAGAGACCTTTATTTCTAACTGGGGGTCTTGTGTACCTCTTTATGGCAGGGGTAAACAATAATAACTCTTGTAGACTACCCCCGCTACTGGCTCAACCACCAAAAAGTTAGCAATTTTTAAGTGTAAGCACAGGGGTGTCCAAGTTGGGCCCCCCCCCAGGCCTGGATTTGAGGATATCCATGCTGCACTCAGATGAGACTGCTGCTTCTTCAGTCTGATTGAGTCACCTGTGCACAGAAAGGGAATCCTTAAATCCAAAACTGTGTGCGACCCACGGGAACCAAACTTAGACACCCCTGGACTAGTATATCAAATGTCTTTCCACTTGAGAGCACTGGTGTCAAATATATATCGGTCAGCATATTCTCAAAACTCTCTCTCTCTATAAAATACATGAAGGTTGATAAATTTAACCCATCACATATATGACTTTATATTTTCCCCCATAAATAGAACACGCGTAGAATTCATAATAGAAGTTTTCACACTAGAAAACTATTCTCTCGGCTGATTATGTCTGCTGCTATTTAAAGGTATATTAAAGTGAGCTGCGTCATCTGATAGAGGAGAATTTATAGTGCCTGAAAAAATAGTTTACATGAAAATATTCCAAAGTAAACCGTTAACCCGTTAGCCTGAAGTTTGCTGAATTTCTTGCTTTTTGCAAAGAGTTTTCTCTCAATGTTGACACTCCCAGAAATTCCCAGGGATAATTAGCATAACTTATACAAGCTTTCTTTTTGGCCTGGGGATTGTGCAGGCATGCTCAGTTAGCACCTGTAGTCTCCCCTACTGTGGGAAGTCACATGATTTCAGACACTTTCCTTTCCTTTAGCCAATCAGCATGCGCATGTGCTGCATATTGGATATCTCACAAAAAAATAAATATCCAATATGCAAATCTCAGTTGCTGGGGGTGTCTACATCACCCAAGCACATTTTTTTATTTTTTGCAAAAAATGTTTCCATTTTTTCATGCAAACATTTTTTTGCTAGGTGGGTTATGGTGCATTTTACAGGATGCATTCATAACCCACCTCACTTGCATATACCTTTAAGGATGGTGGGTTCTTGTAAACAAATTAAGTTCCCAATAGACGTAACAAAAGCACCAACAGTTTTAAATGCTATAATGCCGTTCTACAGGTAGAAGCTTCCTCTACATGCAGTCTCCTTCAGCTCAGGAAGTTGGTCATCAGAAACCAAAATGGTAGATTCCACTGCAGTACAATTTAATTTAATATGTGTAGTTTGTAAAGATCTGAGGATAAGAGGCCAGAGAATCCAGCTTTAATAAACTGTAGACTAAATAAAGCTCCCAGCTGCAATAACTGGCAGCTCTTACTGTTTAGCAAATATATACAACAGCACTTTGGGAAAACCCTCTGATGTTTATGAAGTATGAAATAAACTAAGACCATTAACAGCTGCTTTGAGCCTAATAGCATATTTACAGAATATTTGCATTTTGCTAGTGTCTGGGATATTGGGCACGAGCTGTGAGAGGGAGAATGACATTACTGTGAGTTGTACTTCCATTTATTGCTAAAAAGACACAACAAATGTTCCGGTTATTGCAGAAATAGAAATCTCTCAAGTATTTAAAACTAATTGCTGTTAATATAAAATTGAGTGGAAGTGTTAGAAAATGTTTAATAATTGAGCTTGAAAAGTAGGCATTTTATGCATAAATTATTTATAAAAGATCTCCCTCATTCTAATTCTCTTTATCTAACTTTATGTAACTTTCAGTGGGGGCGATAAACGTGAAGAGCATACCCCGTTGGATAAATAAGTCCGAGCCTATGACAATTCAATGGGCCTTTTAATCTGTTTATTGAAATGGAGGAAATCGTTAATTACATGATTTTTTTTTAAGCAAATAGGAACATTCTGTGAATGTCGCACTATCTCCTGTTTGTATGGTCTTGTTTATACGTGTTTTAATGTTTATTCGGTGGGGGCGTTTCTTGAACGTAAAAAAAAAAAATGAAACACAGTGTCCCTTTTCAGCAGAGAAGGGGTCAAGGAATGTCAGCTTAAATTGAAAAAAAAAAGTGTTTTTATTAGCATTCAGCGTACAAATCCTGTTTGAGCCAAAAGCAGCTTGAATATGGAAAGTTTGAGGAATAAGTGCTTGTATTTTTCCAAACCTTGGACTCACTAAACAGCCTCATACACAGGGCCAGGAGACCCTCAGCTAGTGGAAATATCTATGTAACATGGACTTACCACGATCATAAATTCACTGTTTTATTGACCTGGGTTTTACCATCTACACTGGGCTTTTATAACCTAGCAGCTGCCGCCATTAAAAACCTCACTTTTTATGTATTTTTTTGCAAATGAAATTCTATAAGGTTGAAACTGTCGGTGTTTATTGTTGGCAAGTAACAAGTTCAGGTTTTAAAGACTGTGTTGTATATGTATGTGTGAAAGTATGATTTATAATTATTACAGCAATCACATTTTATTGAAAAAAGGCCATTCTGTAATGTGTAAAATATGTGTTTTTTTTAAATCTATCTCTATATCTATTAATATCTGTCTGTCTATCTACCTATGTATCTATCTAATCATCTATCCATCTATCTATCTCTCCTCATCTCTTTCTCTATCACACAGTTTTTTCTCTCCCTCTCTCACTTTGTCTCTCTACTTTATCTGTTTCTATCCTTTCTCTATCTGTTGCTCTTCCACCATATCTCTTCTTTTAGTCTCTTTTTGTGTCTTTTCTCCTCATCTATATCTCCTCTCTACTTCTTTTTCCATCTACTCCCTCATTCTTCCCTTTCACTTCTGCACTCCTTTTTTCTTTAATCCTCATTCCTGCTCACTCTCATTCCTCCCGTCTATCTCCCTATCCATCATTTTTACATTGTATCTTTCTTCTCTCTTTATCCTTTGGTATCCCTTTCTCCCCTGTCTCTCTCATAATCTTCCTCTATGTCTCTCTCCCTCCCTCCCTCTATCTCTCCATCTCTCCCTCCCTCGCCCCCTATCTCTCCCTCCCTCCCTCGCCCCCTATCTCTCCCTCCCTCGCCCCCTATCTCTCCCTCCCTCCCTCGCCCCCTATCTCTCCCTCCCTCCCTCGCCCCCTATCTCTCCCTCCCTCCCTTGCCCCCCTATCTCTCCCTCCCTCCCTCGCCCCCTATCTCTCCCTCCCTCCCTCGCCCCCTATCTCTCCCTCCCTCCCTCGCCCCCTATCTCTCCCTCCCTCCCTCGCCCCCTATCTCTCCCTCCCTCCCTCGCCCCCTATCTCTCCCTCCCTCCCTCGCCCCCTATCTCTCCCTCCCTCCCTCGCCCCCTATCTCTCCCTCCCTCCCTCCCTCACCCCCTATCTCTCCCTCCCTCCCTCACCCCCTATCTCTCCCTCCCTCCCTCGCCCCCTATCTCTCCCTCCCTCCCTCGCCCCCCTATCTCTCCCTCCCTCCCTCGCCCCCTATCTCTCCCTCCCTCCCTCGCCCCCTATCTCTCCCTCCCTCCCTCGCCCCCTATCTCTCTCTCCCTCCCTCGCCCCCTATCTCTCTCTCCCTCCCTCGCCCCCTATCTCTCTCTCCCTCCCTCGCCCCCTATCTCTTCCCATTTTGTTTTTCCTTCTGTGCCTCCTTCTCACGCTCTTTATATCTCTCTGTCCCAACTGGTTGGTAAACAATTTAATACAGTGAATAAGTATGTAAAGGTTGACTGTGGATAATGCAGGATAAATATAAGTTTAATAGCTATCCAATCCGATATCTTTATATTGAAGTTTGTAAGTTTTACCTGTCGATTAGACATTCTTCTATATCTTGCTAATGGGAGATCATTGCCAATAATTGCCAATTACCCCTGGGTCCAAAAGTCTTGTCTTGTGTAAGCCATATGCAAAACAGAAGACTGGGCATACTGAGACACAGATAAATAGATCTGATAAATTACTCTTTCAGGTCTAAGCATGCCCAGTTTTTCACATGTCTTACATTGAAGCCAACTTATTCAGAGCCTCAATTATGGCAATGGTTTGTCATTCACAACAGATACCAGAGTGCCTTTAGTGGGTAGGCCAGATTTGCATATCAACAGGTAAAAACTGCAAACGTTAAGTTTGCTGTGGGAAATGCATGTTGTAGATAACATTCATTTAATAAAGCACTTGTTATCTATGAGTTTAAATGATACAATATTTGGTCCTCTGCTGTCTCACTTTAATACTTTCTGTGCCAGGAGGGGTTTTATTCCAAATACCAGCACCACAATACAGGAGATTGAGCACTGGATATATACAAAGTTGTGATTTTACAAATGCTGAGCCTATTTGTGTAATTACATGAAATTTAGCATTAATCTTTCCATTGAGGTCACTCAGCACTTGGTAAAATAACAGGGGGGGCTCGTATTTTCATAGCAGCTATTTAATTTCCTAACCCCCCTCCACATTAACAAGGGCTTAAAAACCCATGCATTTTGGCCGCCACATTTGGAAGCGAGTTGAGAGCGAGTGTTTGTTTAACGCTTGGCTAATGATCTCGTGAAATAGCTTGCTATACATGTTTTTACACCAATTATGGGCTAGCTCTGTGACAAAAGATTACTTGATGCGGTTAAAAATTTGCTTTTTCTGGAAATACGTAAGAAAAAAGCAAAACCCTCACTGTTTTTACAAAATCATTCTCCCATATTTGACTTTTTCAGCAGAGCGAATGAACGTTAATAATTGTATGTTTTTACACAGACTGCGCACTACTTTTGGGGCCTCAACTGTACTCTTAGGATGTTAAAACTACACCACAAAGGTCCATTATTAAATAAATTAAAAGTACATATACAAATAAACAGAATTACAATTGCATGCTAATATTATATTTTCCTTTGCAGCTACTACCTGGCATTGAGCACTATGGTTTTACACAAACACTTCAAAATCCCTTTTCCATTCCAGACAACCCTAGGTTTTTTATGCAGTCGAGATTATTGCAGAAAAGAAAAGTAGACCTGTAAATAAATATAATCGCAATTGATGGTTTATTAATAATTTTGAGAGGAAGTGTTAGATAACTGAGCTTGAATGTTAGAGTAACTTTGCAAGTTTTCAATCTTGTAAGGTGCTTTTTGCAAAGCACTGTGTACATTTGATTTTAACCTCAAAGACTGGGCTCTCCATTCGTTTGCAATGTATTAATTGACTTGAACTTACGCCTGTATAGCGCTACAGAATATGTTGGCGCGTTACAAATAAAGGATAATAATAATTTAGAAATACTAAATTACATGAAAAAGTCCTCTCTCCCTGACTTTCACAAGATTAATTCTCTTTCACAGTGTGTTGGGGTGGCGTATAAACCACAAGAGCATGCCCAGTTGTTATGGATCATAATAATGATAAGACTTTAATAATCATCTCTGCTTCCTCTCCAGGTGCGGTGGCAATGTGCCTGGTGCAGTTTCACCGGGCAGTGACTGCACAGGCTGCAACATGTAGAATATTACAAGTGTCCAGGACGCAGAGTGACCACTGGCCCCTGTGCCATCCAGCCAAACGCAAGGTGCATATAACATTAAAGGGACAGTTAATTCAGCACAACTTGGAGCACACCACTGTAATGTACTCCTGAAAATATGTTGAAAAACTTTTGGGATTTTTGAAATAGGTTCCTTTTTCACAGAAAAAAATGAAGTTCTGTTTACATGAGAATTAGACATGTCTCCAAGAGCTGTGTGCAGAGAGCAGATCAGAAAGAGGGTTAACCCTTCCCAAATTCATATGTGCATGGAAATGACTGCTAGAAACTCCCAAATATGTTATTTGTGGGTTAACTGATGGCTGATTACATTCCTGAAAAAAGGCGTAAACCATCATTCTTTCAGTTCACAGGAGCTTGCAACGGCAGTTGCCGGCAGATGCTGTAAATCATGGGGCAATCTGCAGTGTGTCTGTAAATAAACCTAAGACTGCAAATTTTTAACTGTTCTTAGTTTAATTAAAAAACAAAAAGAAAACCGTAGATAACTTTAACATAGAATATTGTGCTCTTTCACACAATGAAAAGCACTTGTGGTGATGTACATTTACCCCTAGTGTGAAAATGTATTTTATTATACTATATCATATATTTTATGTGTGCTTAAACCACACTATAGAAATTCACACGAGAGTCAAACAAATAGTGTCCAGATAAGTCAGTTTGGAAAGGATCTGTTTGGCTCTTGTGCAAGTTTGCATTTTGTGATTTTTGTCACAAATTGGATATGGTACATTTTTGAGCATTAAATTAAACATTGTTACTTTATTTAATAAATTGCTCAAATGGTTTGTTACATCATTTGTTGCATTTTTGTTATATATTTGGATAAAAGTGCAACATAAATATCTACGCTTATCATATATATGTGATAGCATCTGCTTTGTTTAATTGATCTAATGTTTTAATTGGATGGGGTTATTTAAATGTGAGTGAGCTCAGTGTATGTAGCCTATGACAAGGTATCCCTTTTGAGACGTGAAACGCGTCAGTATTTATTTTCCAACACACTGGGGTAATGTATATATTTTTTGTTTTTATGGATTCATTTTTTATTGAATAAAGAACGCTGAACTGGTTGTGCCTTCATATTGTGTTTCTTCGCCTACCCTCCCTTTCTGTATCATGCAGTGTTGTCTCTGATGGTGAAAAGAACAAAAAACAAGCTCCCTGCAAATACTCTTTTGGCCAACAACAAAATCAGCTTTTACCTTTAATTTCTTCCCGCAAATGGAAAAAATCTGCAATGTATTAAAGCATTGAAAAAGTATAGAAACATTTATAAGGAGCTTGCAAGTTATGGTCCTTCCCTGTCATGTAAGGCCCCCCGACCTTTGGGCGATAGACAAGCATGCGCCGACATGATTGCGCCGACCACTGCTCGCCATACAAGAGCACGCGCTGACAACTGGGTGCCTGATAACAGCGTGCGCGCCAGACAGGAGGAGAAAGTTACAGGGATTCCCATCAAGAGCAGTGGGATGGCCGGGGCTTCCACGGGAGCAGGCGCAAGGGGGTGACCGGGGCTTCATTTAAACAATAGTGTATGTCTCCCAATCTATCACCCCCTCCTGTCTAGCTCCCCCCTCCTGTGCCTCTCTCCAATTCCATCACCTGTTTGTCTCTCCCCCTTCTGTCTCCCCTCCTGTACCTTTCTCCTCCTGCCTGGCGTGCACGCTGTTATCTGGGGCCCAGTTGTCAGCGTGCACTCTTGTATGGCGCGCAGTGATCGGCGTGCGCTTGTCTGTCGCCCAAAGGTTGTGCTACCGTCCTGTAAGCTTGTCCCCATAAGCTCAGTATATTGGCTGGTGCAGCTGAACTACAGATAACATCCAAGGTAAAAACACTTGAGTGCCGTAAAAGCTAACACTGCAGCATTTAAAAACAAATATAAAACAAAGGCAAAGCGTTTCAGATGAAAACAAGTTTTTACAGCTTCTCCACTGGATTGTGACTGTTCTACACGATTGTGCTGGGGAGTATCCAGATTTTATACATTATAAACATTTAATTGCAAAAAAAAAAGAAATTTAGAAGTTAACGGCACATTTACTAACTGTATTTAATAGATCTTTCCAAAGTTGTCTTGATTGATCTAACACCATAAATTTAATAGTTTTTTTTGTGTGAATCATGTAGAAGTTAATGGATTTTCCTTCCTTGAAAGGGAATGGGGGGCAGGTAATAATTTCAGTGCAAAGTCACTTAGATTATGTGCAATGGAAAAAATATATATTTATAAAAATCTGAGCCCGATTAAGAGCAAAATTATTTATGAAATGCCATAAACTAGTTTTTAATTAGAGAAATAAGATGCTGTTTCTGCTACATCCTGAAACTTTAGTGAAGGGTGTGTATGAGATAGGGGTGTTTACATTTCTAAAGAGCAGGACTTGTATTTATTGATTTGAAAGTAGCCGCAGAAGGCAATAGGGGAATTAGCAGCAGATAAAGGTCAGTACTAATGTCCCTCTATAGACCCTTAGACAGATAAAGGCTGTACTCATGTCCCTCTATGGACCCCCCACCCCCACCCGTGTTCATTTCTAGGATACTAATAAATTAGAGGACATTCAAATGAGCACGATTAAAATAGTGCAGCTTATATGGGGACTCATTGACCTTATTAGTATAGATAAGAGGGAGGGGAGGATAGGAGAGAAATCTGAAAATATATCAATTTAATACAGTTCAGGAGGGAAGAAATAGAAAGAAAAGAGGTCCTGATTTGATGGAAGATTTAGGGTTTGATGTTGGACGGTGTCAATAACAAGAATCCGAGATCTGCATATTTTTTGAGGGAGGGTCTGCTGGTGCTTTTGCGATCTGACGTATTTCTGTATTTGCAGTATGTGACTCAACGCTGGAACCTGCGCCAAAAGGCTAAACCGAAGCAGGAGTTGGCGGAATCCATAGTACAAGAAGAGAGTGTCTTACAAGAGGTGAAAACGATATCTGCCATTCTCCCTGAGACACCCACTGACCCGTCCAAGGAGATACCTGCAGAGGAACTCTTGCCCGTTACCTCCACTGACACACTGCCCAGAGAGGAGCGTGGTTGGAGGGAGATGAAAGTGGATGTGGCTGCTTTACCCGGGAACCTGGCACGACTGTCCAAATTCAAACTCTCAGGTGTGTAATAAACACAGCTTGTGATCTGTCACTAGAAACATATTTAAAGGAAGGTAGAAGCAAAAGTTCCATCTATTCGGCCCATCCTATCTACCTAAAAGCTTGGCTTAATTAATCCTCAGAATATTCTTATGTATATTCCTTTACTCCTTTAAGTCTTCCACATCATCTCTTGTTCTTCCATTCATCTGTATCCAGCTCCTTACCTTTATTATACATATTTTAAAGTGATGGAGTCAAATATGTTTTAAACATATAAAACCAATAAGTGTGTATGTAATAGCATTTACTTGATAGAAAAGCATGTTATTAGCTGTAATAAAGGATACCATATTTGGGACCTCTGCTATGTTTTTTTTTTTAAAGAAAAAAATCCATGTGTAAATGATTCTAATTATCCTATAAAAGGGCAAGAATAATAATTGCCATTTTTTCCCAGAGTTGGCTGTAAAAAAGGTTTCTGTCCCCCTCCTTTGATGCCTAGATAACATTAAAAATGAGTTTGAGGCATTTGCAATGTCCATGAAAAACAATAAGATAAATCATTTTATAAAGAGAAATAACTGATTATTTATCTTCCAGTCAGATTTCTGTTTCCACCTCCCTTAATATAATACAAAATCAGGAGCAAATTTAAAGGGACATGGAAGGTTTCTGGATTTTCTAATTATATTATATGCCTGTGGATCTATTTACGTGCATGTACTTTATTTTCTTAAGAATTGCTTATACAGTGCCTTGCAAAAGTATTCACCCAGTCTTGGCATTTTTCGTGTTTTGTTGCCTCACAACCTGGAATTAACATGGATTGTTTGAGGATTTGCATCATTTAATGTACAGAACATGCCCACAACTTTAAAGATGATTTTTGTTATCATTATTGTGAAGCAAACAACAAATAGGACAAAATAACAGAAAAAGTCAATGTGCATAACTATTCACCCCCCTAAAGCCAATACTTTGTAGAGTCACCTTTTGCATCAATCACAGCTCCAAGTCGCTTTGGATAAGTCTCTATGAGCTTGCCACATCTTACCGCTGGGATTTTTGCCCATTCCTCCTTGCAAACCAGTCCCAGCTCCTACAAGTTGGATGGTTTGCGCTTGTAAACAGCAATCTTTAAGTCTGACTACAGATTTTCTATTGGATTGAGGTCTGGGCTGTGACTAGGCCATTCCAACACATTTACATGTTTCCCCTTAAACCACTCAAGTGTTGCTTTAGCAGTGTGTTTGGGGTCACTGTCCTGCTGGAAGGTGAACCTCCGTCCTAGCCTCAAATCACGCACAGAGTGGTACAGGTTTTGCTCAATAATATCCCTGTATTTAGCACCATCCATCTTTCCCTGAACTCGGACCAGTTTCCCAGTCCCGGCTGCTGAAAAACATCCCCACAGCATGACGCTGCCACCACCATGTTTCACTGTGGGGATGGTGATCTTTGGGTGATGTGTTGGGTTTGCGCCAGGAAAAGTGTTTTCTTTGATGGCCAAGAAGTTAAATTTTTAGTCTCCTCAGACCAGAGCACCTTCCTCCATACATTTTGGGAGTCTCCCACATGTTTTTTCGCAAACTAAAAAAGTGCCATTTTGTTTTTTGCTCAAAGTAATGACTTTCTTCTGGCCACTCTGCCATAAAGCCCAACTCTATGGAGCATACGGCTTATTGTCGTCCTATGTACAGATACTCCAGTCTCTGCTGTGGAACTCTGCAGCTCCTTCAGGGTTACCTTAGGTCTCTGTGCTGCCTCTCTGATTAATGCCCTCCTTGCCCGGTCCGTGAATTTTGGTGGGCGGTCGTCTCTTGGCAGGTTTGCTGTTGTGCCATGTTCTTTCCATTTGGTTATGATAGATTTGATGGTGCTCCTGGGGATCATCAAAGATCTGGATATTTTTTTATAACCTAACCCTGACTTGTACTTCTCAACAACATTGTTGCTTACTTGTTTGGAGAGTTCCTTGGTCTTCATGGCAGTGTTTGGTTAGTGGTGCCTCTTGCTTAGGTGTTGCAGCCTCTGGGGTCTTTCAAAAAAGGTGTGTATTTATAATGACAGATCATGTGACACTTAGATTGTACACAGGTGGACATCATTTTACTAATTATGTGGCTTCTGAAGGTAATTGGTTGCACCAGAGCTTGTTATGGGCTTCATAACAAAGGGGGTGAATACATACGCACATGCCAATTTTCTGTTTTCTTACATAGTTACATAGTAATTAAGTTGAAAAAAGACTTTCAGTCCATCAAGTTCAACCTGTTAAGATCTCCTCTGATCTGCAATATGCGGATTAGTTATTAATTAATTTGTTGTTAAATAATTATTAATAGTATATGAGCATGAATAAAGAGTTAGTCCACCAAGTTCAACCTTTTTAGATCCCTATTGATCTTTTTAATATGTGGACTATTTATTATTAATTGTTAATCGTTTTTTGTATATATTTTTCTCATTTCACTTCACCAAATTAGATTATTGTGTTCTCATCCATCACATAAAATTCAGATAATAATAATAATAATAACAAAATATTGAACTAAATGTGGTAATGTAACAAAATAGGTAAAAAGTCAAGGGGGTGAATACTTTTGCTAGGCACTGTATGCTTAGTTTTAAAACCTGTTTGGATCTGCCCTCTGTATCCCATGCATCCCATGAATACAGAGACTGTGCAGTGTTTCAAATTAGCCAGTCGGTGACCTTTCTCTTGTAGCATGTTGCAGAATATTTCCACCGATTGGTTATTATGAGACACTGCACATCAAGTCCTAGAGAGTCTGTGTCTACATACAGAGCTTATAAGCACACCCTAATAACATAAAAGTAAATATATATACACGGGTATGTAATATACCTGGTAAAATCCAGAAACCTCCCATAACCCTTTAAGCATTTTTAGAAAAAAACTTAATTTATAATGGCTCTCTGGCTTCAGCACTTTCTGATAGATTGGAGGGTGTGTACATATCTTATCTAACGATGCAGGAAGGGTAGGGGTGGATGTAAAGGGAAGATGGATTTGTTGTCATTGAAACATTTAGTATTTGACACCTACCCTGTCCCCTGCACATTCTCAGAAGCAAGCAGCTTGCATCAATAACTGCACCCCAGAAATGTAAATTCCCCTCTGACACAGAATCTTGACCTAGGAAGAAAGAGGAGGAGACTGAGAATGGAGAGGAGGAGAATGTGGACACCAAAATACTTCATTTTTCAGTACCATTACATCCTGTAGAACCTGTCGCTTTAAATTCTGCAAACATATTAGGATATTTAAATCTATACATAGTTATTATGATTTATAAATCTATATACAAGAGAGTATTTCTGTCTCTGTGTGGTCAGCGCCACGTGGTATTCAGTAAATACAAAATCTCTATAAAAATGTAATTCTGCAGCGAAAAATCTGTCCAAAAAACGTAACTTACTTGCAGATTCCACCATGGCTTCCCTCTCGTTTCTGTGCTCTAAACCTTATCAGATATTCATAAAACCCTGCTAAAAATGACAAGTTTCTCACTTTGCAAAATAAGCCACTTTTCTCTCTAATGAGATAGCTTGCACAGTTTCCAGAAATGACCTAACAAATTTATCACTGACGTGTTTAATTAATTCTGCGCAGAACAGCGTTTCCAGTTGTTTGGGGTCAGCTGTATAGTGATATAACACAAACTGTTTGTCGACCTGTTGTGCCCCCCTATTACTGTGAGTTATTTTCTAGATTGGTTTAATTAATGGGTGTAAAACAACTCTAATAAGCTTTAATTAAATCCAACCCCAGCTGCGAAAAATGTAATAAATAATCACTATTCATTTGCTCAATAAAAAAATCTGAAATATCTTTAAATAATCTCTTTAAAACAGCACCATGTAGATACAGCTTTGTCTAGAAATAGAAGAATTAAATGAAAAGTCCATGTTTAAAAAAAATGCAACTGCAGTTGGTTGTTGTTAAACATTTTGAGTGGAAGTATTAGATAATTCAGCTTGATAGATTTAAAGCATAAATTAGATAAAACGATCATCCCTCTCCATTAATGATTTTATACTGCATGAACATGACTTGTTGGATAAATAATAATAGTCACAGAGTAGCTTATCTGTTAAAGTCTTATCGTTATTTAATCTATACCAACTCCACGAGCGATTAATTAATCATGGGAAGTAAAGTCATTAGGAAAAAAGAAGGATCTCTGTGTAATTTAGTTTTCAAATACCCAACTTTCATGCTCATTTATCAAACACTTAAACTGCAAACTTTTCATAATATTCAGTTGTAATAATATTTATTTATTTGAATGTGTTCTTCTCATTTCTGCAATAACATCAGGCTTTGGTGTGTCCCTTTAAAACAATATATAATTGTATTCACCACATAGATCTCAATAACTCAGCTGGTGCACCCGGGAAGTGACATAAACAGAACTTAAAATGCGAAGGGGAGTGTAAAGAAATATTGTTTGTTTGTTTTGTTAATACGTTGTCTGGGTTTGAAGTCACTCACATGCCTTTTTTGTCCTTTGTAGCCTTGGTGGTGATTACCGCGTCTGCTGGTTACGCCATGGCGCCTGTGCCATTTGACCCCAGCTGTTTTCTACTTGCCTCCTTAGGGACAGCGCTGGCATCCTGTTCTGCAAACACCATCAATCAGGTGAGTCTGTGCTAGGTTCTAATATGTGGTGGCAGAGTGGATTTTCCTTCATATGATGGATTCAGACCCACTATGATGATGACATGGGCTGATAGATGAATGATCTGTAAGGGGTGTTGATCTATGATTAGGTGCAGGGCGAGGGTAAATGATCTGCAAGGGGTGATGATCTATGAAGAGGTGCACAGAGAGGGTGGACGATCTGTAAGGGGTGATGATATATGAGGAGGTGCAGGGCGAGGGTTGGTGATCTGTGAGAGGTGATAATCTATGAGGAGGTGCAGGGCGAGGGTAAATAATCTGTAAGGGGTGATGATATATGAGGAGGTGCAGGGAGAGAGTGGATGATCTGTAAGGGGTGATGATATATGAGGAGGTGCAGGGAGAGGGTAAATGATCTGTAAGGGGTGATGATCTGTGGGGAAGTCCAGGGAGAGGGTGGATGATCTGTAAGGGGTGATGATCTATGAGGAGGTGCAGGGTTAGGGTAAATGATCTGTAAGGGGTGATGATCTATGAGGGGTGATGATCTATGAGGAGGTGCAGGGTGAGGGTAAATGATCTGTAAGGGGTGATGATCTATGAGGAGGTGCAGGGTGAGGGTAAATGATCTGTAAGGGGTGATGATATATGAGGAGGTGCAGGGAGAGGGTAAATGATCTGTAAGGGGTGATGATCTGTGGGGAAGTCCAGGGAGAGGGTGGATGATCTGTAAGGGGTGATGATCTATGAGGAGGTGCAGGGTGAGGGTAAATGATCTGTAAGGGGTGATGATCTATGAGGGGTGATGATCTATGAGGAGGTGCAGGGTGAGGGTAAATGATCTGTAAGGGGTGATGATCTATGAGGGGTGATGATCTATGAGGAGGTGCAGGGTGAGGGTAAATGATCTGTAAGGGGTGATGATCTGTAAGGGGTGATGATCTGTAAGGGGTGATGATCTGTAAGGGGTGATGATCTATGAGGAGGTGCAGGGTGAGGGTAAATTATCTGTAAGGGGTGATGATCTATGAGGAGGTGAAAAAATTAGGGTAGATGATTAACAAGAGGTGATGATCTATGAGTGGATGCAGGGAAAGAATCCGTGATCTGTAAGGGGTGATGATCTATGTGGGTGCAGGCAGAGGGTTGATGATCTGCAAGGGGTGATGATCTATGTGGGTGCAGGCAGAGGTAAGAAAATATGCAAGGGATGATGATGTACAAAGAGTATGTGCCTGCTTGCAAGTAGCTCCTTATAAGAGCTTTTTACTAATGTAACATTTCTGTGCTTTTTTTAATGCATTAAGATTTTCTATACATTCCATTCTTCTCGTTTTCATGAAATGCAATTACATTTAACCCTGACCACCCTTTTAATTCCTACATTTCATTAGCCTGTATTAGTATCAGTAGAATGAAAGATAAGGCGCAGGGGGCATTAGCTGTCCATTCAAAGCTTTGGATACATTAGACATGAGATAAGTGAATTAACTTGAAGCAATTTGTTGTATCTAGGACCAGATCTTAATGTCGGTATTTTGTGTGTAGGAGAACAGAGCCACCTCTCCGAATGTAGCCTTGGCTCGAGGTAACCTCTTCTACAGCCCCTGACAAGCTTTTATTTGTACCCAAGAGATGGTATAGAAGAGATTATAGACATGGAATTACCATGTCATATGATGTAAGGCAAGCATTGCAAAAGGAAACGCCAGTAGTATACATGGGGAAATGGTTGATACTAATGTCAATGTATAAGAACCCTAGTCAAACCTCACACAGATACTGTGTCTTATTCTGGAGACCAGAACTCCAAAAGGATATTAATAAAGAAGGCGACTTAAATGGTGCAGGGTCTAAAATACCCAATTTATAAAGAGACTCAATGACATTAATATGTATAGATTATAAGGCAGATGAGCGAGGGAGGTATTAGAGAGACCATTAACTAGATCAGAGGGTTTAAGACAGTTCAGGAGTGAAATATCTTCCAGAAAAAAAGATCAACAAGAACAAGAGGTCATACATTTAATTTGGACAGTGGGAGATTCACAGTTAAATTGGCACCGTGAATGTTCCAGTTATTGTAGAACTGAAGAGTAAACAAATACATTATTTATTTGTTTTATTATTATTTTAAGGAGACTTAGAGATAGGTCCTGTATAGATAGTGTATACTTAAGACTCAAAAATTGTATTTAATATGAAACATTTCTTTTTTTTTTGCCATAAGTGGGAGCTTACTGTGTCACTTTAATTTGTGAGCGGCACTCTATTAGCCAGGCACTGGCTATGTTGTCGGTTTGTGGTACTCATGCCCCAGCCTGAATCCAGTAGGGTTAAGCTTGATCCTTTTGATTGTCCTGGTCATTATAGAATCAAAGCCTTTTGGAGGAAGGTGAGAGGGAAATGGGCCTTTGAAGAGCAGGAGATGTGTTATCTGCCGCTCCGATCTGCTGATAAGGCTCCAGACAGATCATATACATAATGGCCAGCTACAATCCCATTGCACTATTATCTGTTTAAAGCACCTTTTAATGTTGGCCAAACCTGTCCCTCTAATGAGCTTACCATGAAACGGAGCAGGGATTTATATTGTATTAAGGAAGTGTGTATATATGGAATTTTAATTATTTAACTGCAATAAATCCCAGTTCAAAGTAAAACGGTGCCAGGTCTAAATATAGGGAAAGACTCAATGACCTTACTATTTATAGAAGAGAAGGGCGAGGGGGAATGAAAGAAACCTGTAAATATGTCAAGGGGCTAAATGAAGTTCTGGAGGGAAAAATGTTCCAGAGAAGGAGCAACAACAGAAATAGTTTGTGATCTTATGGAGAAAGGGTGTGGTACAGTGCTACTTTACAAAAAGAGTAATAGTTACATGGATTTGTCTAATTCAAGAAAAAATAGCCTTTTTTAGGTAGGTAGGATAACTGGCATGTTGGTTAGGCCTATTTATTAGGATCAAGATGTTTCTATCTGGAGGTGAAGAGGGTCTGAGCTAGAATAGGACAGGAAGGTCTGATCTGGTGAACAGGAGGGCATGGACATGAAGGTCTTACCTGGCGAGGACTGGAGGGTCTGATCTAAACTGACAGGAGGGTCTAATCTGGTTCACAGGAGGGCGTGGACATGAAGGTCTTACCTGGCGAGGACTGGAGGGTCTGATCTAAACTGACAGGAGGGTCTAATCTGGTTCACAGGAGGGCGTGGACATGAAGGTCTTACCTGGCGAGGACTGGAGGGTCTGATCTGGAAAGGGACGGGAGGGTCTGATCTGGAAAGGGACGGGAGGGTCTGATCTGGAAAGGGACGGGAGGGTCTGATCTGGAAAGGGACGGGAGGGTCTGATCTGGAAAGGGACGGGAGGGTCTGATCTGGAAAGGGAGGGGAGGGTCTGATCTGGAAAGGGAGGGGAGGGTCTGATCTGGAAAGGGACGGGAGGGTCTGATCTGGAAGGGGACGGGAGGGTCTGATCTGGAAAGGGGCTGGAGGGTCTGATCTGGAAAGGGGCTGGAGGGTCTGATCTGGAAAGGGGCTGGAGGGTCTGATCTGGAAAGGGGCTGGAGGGTCTGATCTAGAAAGGGGCTGGAGGATCTGATCTAGAAAGGGGCTGGAGGGTCTGATCTAGAAAGGGACTGTAGGGTCTGATCTAGGAAGGGACTGGACGGTTTGATTTGAGTGACAACTTCGGCTTACCTTTACGACATAGTTGTGTCTGATGCACTAAATCATGAATCTCCCCAATCCTGTTTGTCCCCTCCAGTCCCTCACGTTCAGACTCATTCTCTTGCTCACTAAGCCAATAAACACCCAGCTCTATATCAGACCTAATCATCTCTGTCATACACACAGCCAGCCCTGATAAGCGCCAGGGGAACGCCTGCGCTCTGCTTGGGGTTAAAGGTCAAGGCTGAAGCATAAATCCCTTTTTTTTGCTATTTAATTACAGTTTCTAAAGCCCTATGCGTATATCGTGTCTGCATCTCTCGCAGCTCCAAGCAAGGCAACAACTCTTTCTCATAATGCACAGATCAGGGGTGTAATTTAAATCCAGGCACACTTTGCATTGAGATATATTTCTCATTACAGTGTGCTCAGTAATCCTCTCTAACTGCTGATTGGTAATATGGGAACGATTTGGGGGATGGAGAGTGTTCTGACTACTTAATATGAGGGTGCAGGACCCCTCGCTGCCAGGGCCAAATCTGAAATATGACATGTGACAGGCAATTAAAGATCCCAGACAAAAAATGCTGTCACCTGGGAGCCATACTTGTCCATATAATGACAAAATTCAGGGGCAGACCCTGCATAAATCAGGGCCACCTCCCCCCAGGCACCCAGCCCTGCGCAGGTACTGAACACGTGGGTCCAGAGCGAGCGATATTTAAATAGCATCATTAGTCAAAGCTATTTGGTATGCAAGTGTTGTGTGTTATATGTAAGTGGTAGAGTGTAATATCATTCTTGATTTACAATATCTATATTTCAAAATGCTTTATTTTTATTATTTGCATCATCATCAGCATCAATTTCTAATCATTTTAGAGGTAAATGTATTAATACAAAGGATAAAGGTTTCATCTCTCTGTCTGCTTAACACTCTAATCTCCCCTCTCCATTCTCTCTCTTACACTCTTTCACTCTCTAACTTTCTCTCTCCTCTTTCTATCCATCTCCCCTTCTCTCTTCATGTCTCCCTCCCTTTACTCTCCCTCTTATGTCTTTCTGTTTCTCTCTACCGCACTCACTCCTGTCTCCCCCTCTCTAGTCTCTCCCTCGCACTTTTTCTGTCTTCCTTTCTCTAGTCTTGCTATTTCTCTCCCCCGTTCTCTCTCCTTTCTCCCTGTTTCTTCTTCTCCCTCTTCCTCTCTCCTGTCTTCCCTTTACTCTCTTTCACACTCTGGTCTTGCTGTTTCTCTCCTCCTCTCTCTCTTTTCTGTATCCATTCTGTCTCTCTCTTTCTCTCTCCTGTCTCCCTTTTTTCTCCCTCTCTCTCCTTCTCGCGTCCCCCTTTTCTCTCGCGTCCCCCTTTTCTCTCGCGTCCCCCTTTTCTCTCGCGTCCCCCTTTTCTCTCTGCTCCTGTCTCCCTCTTTTTCGCTCTTCTCTCTCTTCTCTCTCGCGTCCCCCTTTTCTCTCTGCTCCTGTCTCCCTCTTTTTCGCTCTTCTCTCTCTTCTCTCTCCCGGCTCCCACTCTTTTCTCTCCCGGCTCCCACTCTTTTCTCTCCCGGCTCCCACTCTTTTCTCTCCCGGCTCCCTCTCTCCTGGCTTGACTATTCCTGAGATCCAGGGAGCTGCAAATCCTAAAACATTGCATTATTTAGAGACAAGCTGTTGAGAGGTAAACCTGTCTTTATCAAGTGTATAAACTACACCTGGCTCCTAAAAATGTATGCATGTCTCCTAACTCACCTGGCTGTCTCCTAAATAAATGTGTCATCCCCTGTATTATATGTATGTAGGACAGTTGTGTGTCCATTGAAAGCATTAGTAATCCCCACCCCTGTTAGAAGGATGTGATGAGCAGGGGTAATGATACCTCTCTCCATCTCTCTGAAGCTTCCATGTTTTGGCTACACGCATGGCCTGCAGCAGGAAAGATCTTTCATCTTACAGCATCTTACTCACCACTGCAGCACACAAGGGGTTAAAGCAACCGTTTATTTCCAAATATTCTATCAGACATTTAAGAGAATATTTGAGACCTTACAAAGATTATTATACTACTACTACTACAAAGGTCTTTGTTTGACCCTAGCCTGCAATTGCAATTGAAGCACACTTAAAAGTGTATGTCTTAAGTGCAAAAGGCTAGTAATGAAACATAAACTTATGAACATGCAATAGATTCCCAAGGCTCACTCCATCACTTTATCATGCAACAGGAGAAGGCACAAACAAGTCCGCCTTGAATAACATTTCTACACGGTAGACCACTCATTGTCCATATGAAACAGATGTTTATGTCATAGATAAAGAATGCAATGTTAAATACATGGTGATTTTTTTTTTTTTTTTTTTTTTTTTTTTTTTTAAGATTAGAGATTCTAATGAACCCAAAATAATAGGTTGACATTTTTTGGCTGCTACAACAAGAGTTTTTTGTGCCATTTGCAGGTTGCTTGTGATTTTTTTATTGTCCTTGCAGAACCTTCAAAGTGACGGAAGCTCAACACAGCTGAGTTGTGAAGTAACTGGGTGATATAGAAACTTTATAAAACAGTAATATATACATTCATATTATAACTTTAAAAAAAAGTATTTGATTTTCAGTGTTTTATCTGATGATGTAGAGCAGGACTGAAAAATCAGGTTTAATGTCGTGAAACAAACAAGTCGAACCTGGCGGGTATGATATTTGGGGGTAGACAAGTCAAATCAGGAGGGTCTGATATTAGGGATAGGCGAGTGTAATCTGGGAGCAGGTGGGTCTCATATGGGGGACAGACAAGTCCAATCTGGCAGGGATGTCGTGGTGGTAGATGGGTCTGACATTGTGGATAGACAAGTCTAATCTGGGGGTAGGATGGTTTGACATGGAGAGTAGACTGGTCAAATTTGACATGTCTAATGGGGATAGGCAAGTCTAATTCGGGGGCCTGTGGGTTTTACATGGGGCATGGACAAGTCTAATCTGGGACAGTCTGGTCTGACATAGGGGATAGATGAGTCTAAGTTGAGGGGTGAATGTTCTATGATTGGGGATAAAATGAGTCAAATGTAAGGCAGATGGGTTTGACATAGCGGATAGATGAGTCCAATATGGGTACTGAAGGTTCTGATAGACAAGACAAGTCTAATCTGGGGGCAGGCGGATCTAACATGGGGGATAGATGATTTTAATATGAGGACATGAGCATCTGACTTGGGCAGTAGGCAAGTACAATCTGCGATAGGCGGGTCTGATCTGTGAGTACCTTTCTTGACTAAATCATCTTTAACATCTAGCAGTGTATAATGATGTATAATTCTCTGTCTGCCCTAGGAGCAGATTTAATGTTTGTTTTCCACACTATCTTTAAGCCGTATATAACTCAGACATCAAACAGGTTATCTCTGCACAGGAAGCACTCTCTAGCTCTCACCTTCCTGGCAGGATCTCTATGTCTACCTGTCTGATAACCCTCTAAATCCCTCACTGCATTCCCTTCAGATCTCTGGCCAGATAGTGGGGAGGAGGAAGCCGGGTGTCTAGAGAAACTACTGATATACAAACTCAAGTGCAAAGGGCCACCTTGAACTATGAGCATTTAATCTGAAGCTGACCTTCTTACACCTTGAACCTCTGTCTTCCCTGGACCCTGCCAGCAAGCTGCAGTACAGGGGGACGTGTGACCTGTGTATGCACACACCAGAGCTAATGTGTCTAGTCAAAAACATATATATATTCAAGGGGATTAGAGCTGTGCACCTACTGCAAGATCTTCTGCAATTGTGCTAAGTAACTTTCACCAGTGCTCAAGTTAAAGCGAAAGAAAGCAAAGGAACAGACATAAATAAACTAAAATATATATGTCTAAGTTTTTTTTTTTTTTTCATAAAGAAAAGGAGTGGCAGTGTTAAGTAACTGAGCTTGAAAGTTCAGTTTAGGCATATTTTATTATGGTATCTATCAATATACCATTATATTGTATTCTCATTTGGACTGGGTATCCCATTATAACTTTAGAATGCAAGCTCCATAGGTCAGGATCTTGATATCTCACTAGATCATAAACTTCTTGGAGCCGTATCTGCCATGCCACCTGCATGATTACTACACTATCCAAATCTTGTTCTCACTCTCCTTTCATTTGTTACACATTCCCCGGCAGCCCCCATTCCTGCCCCGCGGCTCCTTGCAGTGTAAGTGTCACTCTGATTCTCCCACTTACATATCTCTGTCTGGGGTCATTTTCCCAGATTGCTCTTGTCAAAACAGCTGACAACTGACAAAGCCAAAGCCCAGACTTCATACACTGACATTTTATTTCTTACAGGAATTGTTCAGAAAAACTGTCAGATCAGACCCTCCTGGTCCCCTCACCAGATGACACCCTTTTGTCCCCCCCCCACCCCCCGCCCGCCGGACCGGACCTTCTTGTCCTCCCCTGCCCCCAAGACCAGACCTTCTTGTCCTCCCCTGCCCCCCGGACCAGACCTTCTTGTCCTCCCCTGCCCCCCGGACCAGACCTTCTTGTCCTCCCCTGCCCCCCGGACCAGACCTTCTTGCCCTCCCCTGCCCCCCGGACCAGACCATCTTGTCCTCCCCTGCCCCCCGGACCAGACCTTCTTGTCCTCCCCTGCCCCCCGGACCAGACCTTCTTGTCCTCCCCTGCCCCCTGGACCAGACCTTCTTGTCCTCCCCTGCCCCCCGGACCAGAACCTCTTGTCCTCTCCCCCCCCCCCCCCCCCCCGGATCAGACCCTCTTGTCCTCCCCCCCCAGCGCATATCCGACCCGCTATTCCCACCCTGCCCCTCTGGATCAGGCCCTCTATTCCTCTTACCCGGATCAGGCCCTCTATTCCTCCCACCCGGATCAGGCCCTCTATTCCTCCCACCCGGATCAGACCCTCTATTCCTCCCACCCGGATCAGACCCTCTATCCCTCTATTCCAATGCACTTCATACCACCACCACTTGCTCTAGTTCCCAAGAAACGTCAGGTATTTATTGGGGTCTTCAGGTGAGGGGTTCCCCTACACTTAGGAGCTGTGTGAAATTAGGAGGAGGTAAAGTTCACACACCCACGGCTTCCCTGGGTAAAATAATCCAGGCAGGTTCACCACTTGGGAACACGTAGATCAAAGCCATGTCTCACAGCCCAACGCCCGGGGGTCACATTCTTCACAGACACGTCACATGTCAGAGACCCCCTTAGGCTGGAGCAGGGAACGTTCCCCCAGCCCCAGCAAACTAGGCTGTCATTTCAAAAATAGGATTTAACCCTTCTAATGCTGCAATACAGAAATCTATTTTTATTATTGCTAAATAGAAATTTGAAGTCTTTTCTGCATAAAAAGAACTTATTTTATACGTTACAAAAGGATATTTTCCATAACAAATATGTTATCTGGAGTCTTGTAAACTTACACATTATTTGAAACTGACATTTCTGATTGTTTGGGCAGATAAGTAGAAATAATCATGAAAACATAGAAATCACAGCAGATAAGAACCAAATGCCCATTCTATCTATCTATGTTTGGCTTAATAATAGTCAGGATGGCTATATGCTTATCCTAGGCATGCTTAAATTCCTTAACTGTGGTTGTCCCTACCACACTGAATGGCTGTACTATTTATCTAGTACCCTTTCTATAAAGTACTGGTTAGACACATTACCCCTAACCTTCCATATAGAATTTCATTTAATTACCTATTCTTCTTGCATTCCTCTCTTTTTCTGGAAGTACCAATTGTCACATCTAGACAGTCTTTGCAATATGTCTTAAAACTTTATTTAAATTCTCACAATATCAAAAGCATTTCTTCACTTTATTAGCCCATACCACTTCTTCTAGAAGGCTGTTCAATGTATTTCTTATATTTCTGGTAACATAGTAATCTAACACTTGTACCCTCAATCTTCCACATTCCAACCTCATATAATATCTTCTTTTTCTGGTGACATTTCCTTGGGAATTGTATTAAACCCTTTTATATATTTGTATGTTCCTCTCATATCCCCCTCTACCTTCTCTCCTCTAATCTATACATATTACGGTCATGGAGTCTCCTTATAAGTTGTGTCTTTTAGTCCCAGCACCATTTTCGCCGCCTCCTTTGAATGGTCTTAAAATGATTAATATCCTTTTGGAGATACGCTCTTCAGTACTGGACATAGTATCTAGGTAGGGTCCGACTTGGGGTCTATCTATACAATTACTTTAATACCAACATTTACTTCCAAGCATCCTATTGGCTTTTTCTGCTTCTTTGTTTACCTTTAAATCTCCTAGTAATAACTAATTAAAAACTTCTGAAATTAGCTCCCAAGTCTCTCTTGCTGTTCTCTTCAAGTTCAATACTGACTTTCTGGATAAAACAATAAATTATAATTTTGCATATAGATTTTTTTTTATGGGACATAAAAGTTGTTTATAGATTGGTTATGGTTTGCGGTGGCTGGCGGCCATGTTGTTCAATCCCAGCGTGGCTCTGTTTGTTGAAGGTGTTGGTTTATTTGTTTCACTCTTCAGTCTCCAGCTGCCTCTTGACGTAATATCAGATCATCACAAGCTTTGTATGAGGTCGGACGCAGATGTTACCGTCCTGCCATCGCCTTTTTGTTCAGTCTTAACAAACGTGTCTCTGTGCGCAACTGGTTGATATCCGCGCTGGGATGGAGGACAGAGACACCAGCTTCTCAGTACAAGGCTTGATGGTTTAACCCCGTCACTGCCTCTAATACACAAAAGCAGTCTGCACTATGATATATTAAAAAAGGCTCTATTTAACAAGTTCACTATGAAATGTATAGAATATTAATTTTACTGTACATTTGTCAGTAGGTACTGAGAGAATTAAAGGTGCCTGAAATTACTATATGTGCTCTACACCATCAAATAGAAGATGGAATGCACATGGAAGAAAGTGCTTTCCTTTTTAAAATTGCTGCTAAATTATTTGAGTGTTTTAAGATGCTTCTACCTCATAGCTTTTTTTAATTTCTTTTTTTATTCGTTTCTTACAAAATCAAAAATATTAATACATACATTACTGATACTTTCTTGATAATATATAGATCACTATCATTCAGTTATATTAATTGTATCTCCACATTCACTTCTACACTACTTATCAATTCATTTCATTAAAAAAACAGAAGGTGTATATATAGAAGTAGTGTAATCAAACGACGAAACACATTACATTTGGTGAGTCTCGTGCGTGGGCCAGACAAAATTTTGAACGATCTCTTCTCTTCCTTTCCCTCCTTTCTCTTTTCATTTTCGGTCTGAATCTGTTCCATTGCTCATTCTTTAATATTAGTATGTCATGTTGTTGTTGTTAATAAAGCTAATTTTAATTGTATTTTTTAATTTAGTTTCCCATTTTGTTTCTATAAAGTCAATTTCAAGCTGTTTATTTATTTCTTAAAGTTATCTCCCAAATTTCTTTCCATGTTGGTAGTGTTTTCTTTTTCCAATTTTTAGTTACTAACCATTTGATTATTAATAAAATGTGGATAATGAAACCCATTTGTGTTTTTATTAACTGCAACTGGACAGAAATGAAAAATAATAAGTTCAGGTGTTAGATCCAGTTCAATATTAATTATCCTGGAAATTTCATCTAAACATAATCTCCAAAATTGATAAATCATGCTACAAGACCACCATATATGTAGGTGTGTGCCTTATTCTAAACAACCTCTCCAACAGTTACCTGATTATTTATTAGAGTCTATTTTAACCTTGGAGAGAGGGAACCATGTACCATCTTTGTGTTAACGTAAATTGTATTTCCCTAAAAAGGGTACATTTTACATAGGATTCTGTTAACTTCAAAGCGTCGAACCATTTATCTGTATCCCAGATGATATTAAAATCTCTTTCCCATTTAATCATCGGTAACGTTTTTTTCTTTTTCCGATAACTTTATAATTAATTTGAAACAGTTTGAAATTGATAAAGGTAATTCAGATTTCAATAATGATTCAAAACTATAGGAGTTTTGATTGTATTTGGATTTTAGAACTGCCCGCTTTAGATTATAATAAAGCAGCCAATTCTCTTTTTTTAATCATATTATTATTTATACAATCCTCCAGAGATCGAAATAATCCTGTTCTAAAAAGATCGCAGAAAAATTTAATTTTCAAAATATCACTGCTATCTTTTTATCTCCGTAACCAAATCAGCAAAAATACAATCAATTGGTATAATAGGAGATGGAAATGGAATCAATTTCCATTTTTTATTAGTCTGAGTCCAAAATCATAGACAAGTTTTAACTACCAAAGGGCAGTTTTTTTTATTGTTTTACTCTCTTTATATCTCTGCCAACACAGGAAGTTCAAATTAATTGGTTCCGATAATAACCTTTCAATTTAAATATATTTTGGGAGAGTTTTTATTGTGAGAAATTTGAGAAAATGAGTTAGATTTATTACTTCAACGTAATCTATCAGATTTGGAAACGCCATTGCACATCTCGCAAAGCTCCTTGAGGATAATTTTATGTTAACTCAAGCGTTTTTTCCCTTGTAGATAAATTGATTAATCCGTCTCTGAAATTTCTTAATAGTTTTATATTTGATCTAAGTATGTATATTATTTGGGGTAATATCACCATTTTAATCGCAGCAATTCGGCCCGACCATGAAAAACTCATTTTTTTGGCAATATGAAATAACTTCTTTCACGTGTATATACAGTTTATTGAGATTGAGTTCTGGAAGAAGTCTCAAGTTTGGAATAAACTCTTTACCCAAGTGTGAAAATCCATTTTTATCCCAATTAAATTTATATAATTCTGTTAATTCAACTCTAAGTTCTAATGGCAAATTCAAATACAATATCTCTGTTCAAATACAATATCTCATAGCTTGACAATGCCTGGGAGCCACGACGCCTACAATTTTACTACTAAAATGTGGTTATTATACATATATTTCTATATATACTGCATAATCTGTTTTTTAACTAATCTGTCTGTCTCCTAAATTTCAGATACATTTGTTAATCCCCATCCTACCCTGCCCTTGCATATCAGAATACATACAGAGCTGGCTGGTGTTACTAATTAGAATAAGCCATGCAGTTTGTGGAAGGAACTCTTATATGTCCAATATTAACATTAAAAAATTATCATTTTTATTTTGGTCACAATATAAAACTGAAAATATTTATAAACTGTAAAAGGGTAATATGAGATAAACACTGGTAAGATAATGCAGAATAAAAAAGTGTTATATTTTAGAGTTTGCTCTGTGTTACTTATATTGTTTTTTTCATAGCATGCAGATAAATAACCAATGGGTTATCTGCCATGACTGTTAAATGGCAGATATGGATTTGAGTCCTATCCCTTCCAAACTTTATGTTTGCTTTATTTACAGTGGTTCTCAACCTCCTTGGAACTCAACATTTTTGATACTCATCCTATCTGGATGAGCAAAAAAACCTTGGTACTCATCACGCTACCTTGGTACTTATCGCGTTTGCTAAAACCAATTTGGATTACTCCTTATGGGAGTTTGGTACTCCACCTTTTTGGTACTGAACCTGCCGCCCGTAACGGATTAAGATAGTAATATTTTTGTTATTTTTTTGCAGCGGGGGAGTGTATAATGATTTTAATGTAGTATTTAAATTAAATTAAAAAAATAAATATGTAAAATAGAAAAAGTGAAGGAGGAGAATTTAAACTATAATCTGCATTTCTAAAAGAGATACTTCTACCCACTGCACCTGATCCCTCCATAATAAGTAATGAGGTTCAGGTTGTGACTGTCACACTATTGTTGTTTTATACCCACTATCATGAAGAGAGAGCTGAATGGTTAGAGTAACTGCCTTTGATATATAAGGTTGTGAGTTCAAATCCCAGTACTCCCCTTTTCCATTAGTATTTGTATTTATTTGCTTTTAACCACTGTGCTATCTCACTATATTATTAGCAGTAAGTGAAAAATAACAAATAGTAAATGCCCCATTCTTTCACTCAGTCTGCACATCTGGTTCTAATTAGTGTCACTAAACAATGCAGCTCAGATTCTCGTGGGGAAATAAGTGTTTTAGTTTATTTATATCCACCCCTGAATCTAATGTAGACATACAATAAGTACTAAACGCAAATGATTTAATAGCATTTAATGGAAGGTGATAATGAAGAAGAGCAAGTATAGCTGGTAATCATAATCATCTCAGATAATTTTAAAAGTCTTGTCATTATTCTATACTATGCCAATTTGGCATACTTTTCTTCCACTGTGAGATTAATCATGTGCGATAACATCATTAGTAGAGGAGGATATTTTCATGTATCTATCGAACACTTCCACTCAAAGTATTTAATAACAGCCAAGTCCCACTCCAGGACCATGGCGCAAAGCTTTGCGCTCAGCGTAATAACCTAGCGAAATGTGCGTCTGGAACGCTTGCAAGTTTTTCATTGTATTTCTATATATCTGGTTTATGGGATCTTAGGTTAAAGCCGCAGGTTTACACTCAGGAAGCCGTGAAAATCAATGAACAAATATTCGCCGTTCCGGAGCTCAGTGTATGAAATGGGATCTGACGCGGGATCAGGTTTATGGGGTCTGCTGGACAAGGACAGGTGCACATCCATAAGCTGCAGGAACAAGAGGGGATTATAGGGGCTGCAAGCAGACCACCAAAACCAGGGACCCACCTAATGAAAGACAGATGGATGCAAATACCTGGCAACCAAATATGTAAAAATAATGCAAAGGCATCTAAATAAATTGTAGAATCAGTGTACTAAAGGTGGGGTTCTTTCTCTTGTACTCTATATTAGCTTTTTTTTTTTTTTTTTTAAAGTAACTTTTGAAGTACGTCAAGGAGAGACAGGCAGGACGAGAGATAATGGATATAGATAGACAGACAGACAATGAGTGAGGAGCCACTAATAGTGCTACGGAATATGTTGGCGCGTTACATATAAATTATAATACTATTCCAAAAAGCTTACACTCTAGTAATAGTTTACAGAAGCTATAAATTACTAGATCACCAAAGATCGGACTGGGTCTGGGCCAACTTTTAGCACATTCAGTATTTAGGGGGGGGGGGGACATTTCAGCATATTTGAGGGTTAATTCACTATTTTCCAAATCTCACTCCCCTGTAACATATCGGCCATTAATTCTTTCAGAAAAAGTGGTCCGTTTTATTTGTGAGAACACCATAAAAAAAACCTTCGCTTTGAATGTTCTGCTCTACGCAAGACGTTAGCACTTAATACATTCGTAACTCGTAAAGACAGCGTCGCTAATCATATTAAAGGCGGCCTCCAAATACCACATAATTAGCACTTTGTTTTAGAAGTGTGGAATATTCCAATGCTTTATCCGGAGCGTTCCATTTTGTGCATCCATTACGCAATCCTATCGCCAAATCTTGTTGGTCACGCGCTGTAAATAGGACGCGGAATCAGTGGGGGGCCTGGGTGAATATCCCAGGATAATTGTATGGAAAGTGTTCCCCTAAACTGCAATTAGGACGAGGCTGGGCCTGTCATCTCTGCAAGGATACGCTGTCACTCTGTGCCCATTGTCTGATGGTGTATCCCCCCATTTGAGGAATCTTGAAATCTATCCCACAGTCACAATCCCAAATCCTGAGACAGAAAACATTTCAATTTAAAGACATTTGGAACACCATCATTTTCTATCAGGAGCAGGTTTTAAACATTAGTAGATGTTTTGCATGAAAAAATATTGATGGTATTTCCGTAAAATGGAATTCATCTACTGAAGAAAAGATGTATAGGAAGCGTCCTCTGATACCATACAAGGAGGACTTATCTTTACAGTCAAACAGTTGTTTAAAACAACAAAGTGATAGGCCAGATCTATTTGTTCATATATAAAAAAAAACAACAATAAAATGGTCATATTTATAGCTTAATCCAGTTGTAGTATATACTTTCTTTCCATCTCCCTTCCTCCCTTCTTTCTCTTGATCTGTTCTCTTTTTTTCCTTCTTACACTTTCTTTCTCTGCCTTCCTTCCGGCAATCCTTGCTCACTCCTCTCTCCGTCTTTGTCCTCTGCCTCCTTCCATTTTCCCTCCACTTCTTTCCATCTACACCCTGCCTCCTTCCATCTACATCCTGCCTCCTTCCATCTACACTCCGCCTCCTTCAATTTTCCCTCCATTCCTTCCCTCCCTTTCCTTTCTCTAATCCTCTTTTTCCCTTTCTTCTCTCCCCTTTTTACCTCTCTTCCCTTCATTCCTCCCCTCCCTTCCTATCGTTCTCTCCCCCTCTTTTCCCCTTTCTCCCCCTCTTTTCACCTTTCTCCCCCTCTTTTTCCCTTTCTCCCCCTCTTTTTCCCTTTCTCCCCCTCTTTTTCCCCTTTCTCCCCCTCTTTTTCCCCTTTCTCCCCCTCTTTTTCCCCTTTCTCCCCCTCTTTTTCCCCTTTCTCCCCCTCTTTTTCCCCTTTCTCCCCCTCTTTTTCCCCTTTCTCCCCCTCTTTTTCCCCTTTCTCCCCCCTCTTTTTGCCCCTTCTCCCCCCTCTTTTTCCCCTTTCTCCCCCTCTTTTTCCCCTTTCTCCCCCTCTTTTTCCCCTTTCTCCCCCTCTTTTTCCCCTTTCTCCCCCTCTTTTTCCCCTTTCTCCCCCCTCTTTTTCCCCTTTCTCCCCTCTTTTTCCCTTTCTCCCCCTCTTTTTCCCCTTTCTCCCCCTCTTTTTCCCCCTCTTTTTGCCCTTTCTCCCCCTCTTTTTCCCCTTTCTCCCCCTCTTTTTCCCCTTTCTCCCCCTCTTTTTCCCCTTTCTCCCCCCTCTTTTTCCCTTTCTCCCCCTCTTTTTCCCCTTTCTCCCCCTCTTTTTCCCCTTTCTCCCCCTCTTTTTCCCCTTTCTCTCCCTCTTTTTCCCCTTTCTCCCCCTCTTTTTCCCCTTTCTCCCCCTCTTTTTCCCCTTTCTCCCCCTCCTCTCTTTCCGTCTGCTCCCTTTCCCTTCCCCTATACTCTCATACCTTCCTCTTGTTTTTTCTTTTCACTAACCTCTGTTTTTCCACATCCCTTCTCTCTATATTTCTGACTTAGCTTTCCCTTTCCGCTATTCCCTATCTTTCCACCCCTTCCTCCTTTCATTTCCATACTCCCTCATTTCCTCCTGCCCCCCACATTTCCTCTCTCCCTTTTCATCTATCTTTTCTATAACTCATCTCTCCCTAATTTCCTCCGGTCTCCCTCTTTTCCCCACCTCCACTCTTTATTCCCTGTTATCTCCCTCCCTCCTTTCCTTCTGCCTCCTCCTCACTTCCCCTCTCTTTTGCCACTCTCCCTTCCCCCTCTCCTTTCCCCCTCTTTTTTCCTTTATCTTCCCCCCAGTTTAGTGAATTTACAACATAGTAAGAGGGTTTTACTTTAGTTTACTGATCCCTTCAATTTTTTTCAGTTTTACTGATTACTTGTGGAGCAAAAAAATGTTTTCCAAAGTCTGTTTAATATTCTTGAATGAAAGAAGGAAAAAAAAAAAAAAAAACAGTATTGTCAAACATGTCAGGGACCCCATCCTGTGTGATCACGGCCCCTGTAATCTTCCTGCTTGATGGGCAATAAATAGGAGATCAATGCAGTTTTTAATCCGACAGCAAGTTCCCAAATATGAGAATAAATCCTCATTTTGTAGAGCTGACATTTCATAATGTCAGTGACTTGTAAAGTATCACGGCCGGCCACCTCCATACCTAGAAAAGTGATTATTTCTTTCAATTCGCCGTTGGTGCATTTGATGAATTTCACCATCAGGATCATAAATCAAACCCCATCTGTGAGATTCATGCAGCACAATATATAGACTGAGCTTGAGCATGAACAACCCCCTACTCTCCTAATGACTTTATCTCACTTGAGTAATTATCTTTCACAGTCAGAGGGGAAAAGTATGAAGAGCATGCTCCATTCCTATAAAAACTGTAATGGTAAAACTTTAACCAACCAGGCATGCTCTTGTGGCTTATCACCCCCCACCCATTTGATCATCTTTTCATATAATTTATTCTCAAAATATCCAACTTTTAAGCTTAATTATCTCCACTCAAGATGTAAAACAACCAATTATAATATATTTATTTATATGTGTACTGGTCAGTTTTTTTTTAAAGGTATACAAGTGCTGGATTATGAATGCATCTGATAGAGGAGAATCAGTAGTGTATGAAAAAAAATATTGCATGAAAATATTCCAAAATAAACATTTAAAGTTCGCGAAATATCTTGTAATTTCTGACCTTTGAAAAACAGAGTTAACATCTTCTTCAAACCTAGGCTTAATTAGCATTAATTTAAACAAATTGTCTTGGCAAATCAGGAGGAAGCAGAGGCTGAAACATTTGGGGTTGCTGTCTGTGCTGCAAAGCAGCCTGGGATATGTAGTCAGACTCAAATGAAAATAAATAGTACTTTCTAACATGTGCCAATCTGTGCAGTACATTCACACTAGATTACACCTGCAGTTGTCTTTTCTCCTTCATCACTGCTGCTGGTATTTACATTACCCACAAGGAGACAGGCAGAGAGAAATAAGCTGTGACCCCAGCAACCATGTGACTGGCAGCACTTTTTAATTCTGTAATAGTCCTATGCAGGTATAGGCAGACTTGTGCACTAGCTGATAAAATTTCAGTTTCCAAGTTTCCTTCCTACTTGAAGGGTGGGTAAGCAGGGTAAAGCGATATGAAATGGGGTCAGTATACAAGGATCACACCTACTTGATAAGAACTCCTAGAATACATATGTGGATATATATATATATATATATATATATATATATATATATATATATATATATATATATATATATATATATGTATGTATATTATATTTATATATATTTATATATATATATATATATATATATATATATATATATATATATATATATATATATATATATATATATAAATAAATAAAATATGTCTCTCTAATTTGCTTACGTTTCTCCAGAACCAGCAGTGACATTAACCCTTCCACTGCAAATTGTTGGATTTTTTTTTGCTCTGTGGCAGCTGCTGTGTCCGCTTTGATCTCATTTCATTGATTTCCTGGTGCTTTGAAAATATGATAATACTGTATTAAGTTGAGTTTTGTCTGGGTTTGTTGTGACGTTACCTCGGCTCCTTATAGGGCTAGACTGGCACATTTATATTTCATGCATAGTGTATCCTCAGCAGTCTCTCTTATCTATGTTGCGTGTGGTTTCTACCGATTTAACCTCCCAATTTTCCAACAACTCTTCCAAAATTAAGCTACAGCCGCGCGTCTCCCCCAAGGAAATCAACACTTAAAAAAAATGCAATGTCCACAGCAGGTCAGCGCAGACCTCGTTATCCCAATTACAGCCCAGACTCTGCTAGCACATCCTCTGGATTCTCGAGGGGCGATGAAGTCACCCCCAAATTATTGGAGTCTCAGATACCAGGAGGAGATACAGGCCAGGACTGTTTTATATGTAGCAACAACATTCTGTTTTTTTTATGTTTGCCAAAAAATTCTCACTCGCAGGAGCAAAATGTTCCTATCCCTAAATCCTGCCGGGTCCCTGGAATGAGGAAAATGGATACTGCTCAATAGATCTGGTTTACTTCACAGTAAAACCCTCCAAGCCTGTGTGCTAGAGACAGAATGGTGGTACATAAAGGGAACAGCCCCCCAGCGGAGGTGGAAGGGACATGTGCAGTAAAGGGATTCTGAGACGTGCATATGGATGTCCTGAGGAGATGTATTTATTTCATATAGACTACCCAAAGAGCTTGCTATCTTTATATAATGCAGACTACCCTAAGAACTTTATTTGCTGCAGACTACCCTACCAGAATAACTTGCAGTCTGGTTTTATCTAATACATGCTACCCTAAGAGCTTGCACTCTGGCTTCAAATAATGCAGACTAGCCTAAGAGCTTGCAGTCTGGCTTTATATAATGCAGCCTACCCTAAGAGCTTGCACTCTGGCTTCATATAATGCAGCCTACGCTAAGAGCTTGCACCCTGGCTTTATATAATGCAGACTACCCCAAGAGCTTGCAGTCTGGCTTTATATAATGCAGACTACCCCAAGAGCTTGCACCCTGGCTTTATATAATGCAAACTACCCCAAGAGCTTGCAGTCTGGCTTCATATAATGCAGCCTACCCTAAGAGCTTTCAGTCTGGCTTTAGATAATGCAGCCTACCCTAAGAGCTTGCAGTCTGGCTTCATATAATGCAGCCTACCCTAAGAGCTTGCACCCTGGCTTTATATAATGCAGACTACCCCAATAGCTTGCAGTCTGGCTTTATATAATGCAGACTACCCTAAGAGCTTGCAGTCTGGCTTTATATAATGCAGACTACCCTAAGAGCTTGCACCCTGGCTTTATATAATGCAGACTACCCCAATAGCTTGCAGTCTGGCTTTATATAATGCAGACTACCCTAAGAGCTTGCAGTCTGGCTTTATATAATGCAGACTACCCCAAGAGCTTGCACCCTGGCTTTATATAATGCAAACTACCCCAAGAGCTTGCAGTCTGGCTTCATATAATGCAGCCTACCCTAAGAGGTTGCACCCTGGCTTTATATAATGCAGCCTACCCCAAGAGCTTGCAGTCTGGCTTTATATAATGCAGCCTACCCTAAGAGCTTGCAGTCTGGCTTTATATAATGCAGCCTACCCTAAGAGCTTGCACCCTGGCTTTATATAATGCAGACTACCCTAAGAGCTTGCAGTCTGGCTTTATATAATGCAGACTACCCCAAGAGCTTGCACCCTGGCTTTATATAATGCAAACTACCCCAAGAGCTTGCAGTCTGGCTTCATATAATGCAGCCTACCCTAAGAGCTTGCACCCTGGCTTTATATAATGCAGCCTACCCCAAGAGCTTGCAGTCTGGCTTTAGATAATGCAGACTACCCTAAGAGCTTGACTACCCTACTGTACCCTAAGATTCGCAATCTGGTTTTATTCAACGCAGATAATACTAAGCGCTTGCATTTTTGTTTCCCTCTATTTAAACTGAAACCCCATTAGAAAAAAAAAAAACTGTTAAACTTCCAAAGTACAGGAATGTGTTGGCTTTTACATCTCATGATCTAAGAACTGCCGGTGACATTACTGTTGCTCCAGGGGGGTAACACGCTAGTTTATCAATGACTCAGTAATTTCTCTCTCTTGCATTATGTCTCTTATCTGCTAACACAAAGCCAGGAACACATTTCCTTCCCGCTGTTTGCCTTAAAAGCCACAGATTTGATATTGCAATGCTTTTGCTTTTCATGCCTCTATCTCCCTGTAGGAATTAGTTCCCCTATCAGCCAGGAGCTCTCCCTTATCTCTCAGCCAACACTAATATATTGGCAGATTATTGAACGCAGGCTATATGTGCTCTTATTATTCACATCATTAAGTCGCTGGCTCTTTCCCTAAATCTTGTTTCTTATCAACAGTCGCTGCAGCGATTACTTAAAATCTGTGAACTTATCTTTTTTTTTTAACAGCCGTGTGATTGATTTGCGGGACGGGCAATTTGAGGAGAGAATTGGGCATTTGGGGCAAATATTTGAGTGGAACAATACAAACATCACTTTTTGACTTCCAAACACTCTACGTTAGTACCTCTTATCAAAAATGCAAGGGAAGTGAGGCTGACAGGGTAATGCGCATATATATATATATATATATATATATATATATATATATATATATATATATATATATATATATATATATATATATATATAATAACAATTAAAAGTATTACAGTATATCGTCACTATAAATAAGTCGTTTGTCCAGTACAAAAGGTATCATGCATATATATCTAGATTAATGATTGCTAAATTACTATATGTTATATGTGTGGTGTGTGTATATATAAATATATATGTATATATATATATATATATATAATGTGTGTGTGTTTTTTTGGACAAACACCCTAAAAAAACACTTAACTAAATGCACAGTGTATATGTATATATATATATATATATATATATATATATATATATATATATATATATATACACACACACACACCGTGTATATATATATATATATATATATAGTAGTACAAATAAGGAATAGTACATTAGTGACTCCATTTGAATGTCTAAAAATAAGTTGATAAAAACTTATTTCCTGCTCAAATTTCTCAGAAATACAGTATATGCACTGCAGTCTGGGAAAACTGGGCGGGACATGCAAATGAGGCCACATAATGCACCATCACTCTGTCAATCCAAACCATTTTAAACATGGCTCCTTTTAAGCATATGCTTACTGTATTTCACTGTTTTAGACATAGCAACGGATGGATTTTTCACAAACCAGGTCACTTAACCACATACAGTTCTGTTTCACGGTTACTGCCGATCCTCAGTGTGGTGTGAGTGCCTGGTTTGTGTGGTGATTGTTGTAGAGAGTAGTTCTATACAGCAATTGTTTCACATATGGTGGGCTAAGAGTGATAGAAGCCCTCCACCGTACAAAGTACAGTAGTACAAATAAGGAATAGTACATTAGTGACTCCATTTGAATGTCTAAATATAAGTTGATAAAAACTTATTTCCTGCATATATATATATATATATATATGTGTGTGTGTGTGTGAGAGTTTGTGGGTATTTCTACATTTTGACTGATCATTGGTGAAATGTCATAAAACTAGTTTTTAATCACGTAAATCTACATTGTGATGCCTCCGCTGAATACTAAAGCCATCCATGACACTTTGGTATAGGTTGTGTGTGAGAGGGGTATTTACATTTCTGCTGGAGCAGGGCTTGCATTTATATTTGCTCGTTCTCAGCTTGTACGAGGGAAGGGGGCAGGTGCCAAATTCAATAGAGATCCAGTTATATTACTAAACCTCTCTAATTCTTCCACCTTTCCTGTTCCCCTGCCCAGCAGTCCTCAGATATATTTGATAACCACACAAATATCAGGTTTCAAACTATCGGAAATAGGACTAAAAGAAATCTTGTTTACAAGGACACACCCTCCTGAGGAAGCAGAAGTAAGATCTAGAAAAAAAATGGAGCCATCGCACACAGAATAATTGCATATAAAGTTCAAGAAAATATGAAATATGTAACAAAATATAAAAATAAAGATTGTTTACTTTCTATAAATAATTTCATCATCAACTAGTTTAGTTATTTAAAAAACAATATAGAAATACATTGATAACTCTGGCCCTCCACTCAAGCTTGGTTATCTAACACTTCTACTCAATGGGTTTAATAACAACCAGTGGTAATTATATGTACATATCTGCAATAACTGGGTCCTTTGCTGTGTCATATTGGACACAATAATAATACACCGTTGTATATCCTTTGCTAGATCCAGGTGACAAGGAGACCTCCGAGGCTTTGAGCTGGGGGGCTGTACAGTTCTTCTCTCGCTATAAAGAGTGTTAATTAATCACAAAATTCACTGTTGAACTAGATCTCATTACTAGTTTGGAGCTGACGTGTTACTGACACAGTAATGTGATATGTTTGAAAAAGAACGAATCCGAACAAGAGAAGGGAAAAATGTCTTTCTTGTTTAATGAGCCTGTGAAGCTTTCTCTCCATCAAAAGTGAGACGATCCCCCTCTTTTTCTTGTAACCTATCAAGGGATTAAAGGATTTGCACCCTGAACACCGGTGTACCTTTTCAACCAGCGGACTAAATCCTTTTGTCAGTATAAATAAAGTAATTATAGGGGCTGTCTCTTAATTATTAGACCCTACCTCTAGTTTCCTTAAACAGTCCTTCCAAAGCTGGGACATGTTTACAGAGTTGTTGTTTTTTAATCATTAAAGTTTAATATTTACAATATGTTTAATTGAAGAACTAGACTTGATAATGGGTGAAGTGGTGTTTTGTTTAAAAAAAAAAAAAAGGTTTTTAATAATACATCCCTTCTATATTGTTATATCTAAAAAAAAACTTGTAATATGGAAGTTGTAAATAACTTTAAAAATAATGAATGCAACTTTTTTTTTTTTTTTTAAATACATATTTTTATGTGGTCTTATATTTATTATTATTTAAAATGTACTTTTTAATTAGAGGGGGAGTATTGATCCAGGGAGTATTGATCCAGGGAGAAATCCAATCGCCAGTATCTGGGATCAGGAAGGATTTTTTTTTTTCCCCTTTGAGACAATTGGCAAAGTTTCACTTTTTTTTTATGTTTGCCGTGCTGGATCAATTAACAACTATTCCGCATATTGCAGATCAGAGGAGATCTTAAAAGGTTTAACTTGATGGGCTAAAGTCTTTTTTCCACCTCCGTTACTATGTAATTACAATTGAAAGCAAGCAAAATAGTTTGAGAATTTTCAAAAAGTATAAATTATTAATAATAATAATTATTATTATTATTGTTATTAGAATTGTTATTATTACTATTATGGTAATAATAATCTCCATTCAGCTTATTTTCCAGCTGACAACACAACTCAACAACAGCAACACAAATGCTTGTCTCTAGTACGGAAGATTGCATATAATAGTTAATACATGATTTGCTATATTTATTTATTTATGGCCTTTCTAATAATATTTAAAGCTCTACTTAAAAGTTAGAAGACAGCTGCTAATGTTATATTGTTGTTATATACTTCACTAACATGTAAAGGTTTTCCCAAACGACAGTGTCCTGTAGTGAGCTCTTTCCAGTCCGTGTGGGGTCAGACGCCTGGTGCTGGCCGCTCTCTTACAGAGCTCCCTGGGATCCTAAAATTTAACGATGCTGAACAGTGATACCACATCTGGGGTAGAAATTAGCCGCTCTCACCTGGGGGTCCCTGCTCTGGGGGGGCCTTCATTACGGACACCGCTCTGTATACTGTGCAGACTTCATATTCTTCTAGCAATCTCCTACAACAAAGAGATTTTGGACACTTTTTTTTTTATTTACTTTATAAAATAAATGTTATGTTGTCTCATGTGGACTTCCCCCTCCCAATGGGTTTTGTTTATATCTTTCAAGTGCCATCTTATTGAAGTCTTATTATGAGAGAGTGCTAAATGTCTGGGGATTTCTGCTTCTTTCATCCCTTTTTCCTTCCCTCAATCTTCCCCATCTTTCTCTCTTGTCATTGTCTCTCCCTTTCTACCTTCTCTCTCAAGTCTTTCCTATACTCTATCTCCTCTGTCTCCTTTTATTTTGTTTCTTGTGCTTCTTCTCCTCTGCTCTTTCTTTTTTCCTCTCAAGACCCTTCTCCATTCTTGTGTCTCTCTTTCTCCCTCTATTGCCAGCTCTCTCTTCTCTTGCTCATTCCCTCTCATTCTCTCTATCACCATTTCCACATCTTCTCCCTTTCTCCTCCTTTTTTTTTTCTCTCTTCCCTTTTCTTTTTATTTTAATTCTAAAACAATAACTCATTTTCCCTGTAACCACATATATATATTAAACACCATTGAGTCATGTGTGACTTATTTCAATCCATCACCTCTCTACTTAGTGGACAGTCTCCAAATTAGATCATCAGAGAGCTAGTCTGTGTTTTTTTTTCCATCTCCTTTTTCTTTGTGCATCAGAGACCGTACCACATGGGGTTCTACAACATGACCAATATCAGATAACCAAACTAAGAAATAGTGTTTCTCGTCTGCCATTTGTATATCAAAAGGCATCTGAGGTATTTTGGATAGTGCTGTGCTTGGAAATTCTTGGTCATTCTTTGACAGGTCTTCCGCATGTCTTGAGGTCATCACTTTCAGACCTTTCAACTAGTCCATCTCAACATGATGTCCCACATCTCTCACTCCTTCTGCAATTCTCCCATGCTATGATCATGCTTCGTCGGTAGGGTCAAATTGGATGAATTGAATCCCACCATAGGCACAGCATGGCCATTGGCCACCATAGGCACACTAAATGGAGACACTGTGCTTTAAGCCTATCACTTGAGAGGCATCAGAGGTATTTTTGGATAGAGATGTGTTTGGAAATTCTTTGGCCGATCATCTAGGTGTCTTTATGCCATCACTTTCAGATCTCTCATCGAGTCTGCTGAGTGAGTTACCAGTCTCAGACTGAGCCTTGTCTGTTTGTGTATGTCAGTATGTGTCTCACTCACGGGAAGGTGGGGTCAACTTAGCAAGTTGGACAAATCCCACCATAGACACCAAACAGCTGCCTACAACATGTCTTAAACTCTAAACTAAGACATATCCGTGTTCCTATATAGAGAAATATTTTAGATTGTGCCGTGCCTGGAAATTCTTGTTCAGTCTTTGTCTGATCTTCTCTGTGTCTTGAGGTCATCACTTTCAGGTTTTTCAGTTAGTCCATATCAACATCAGGTCCCTCCATTCTTGCTCTTCCTTAGCAGTGTGTCATTCTGCGTCTGAGTCATTGAAACATGGGTAGGTGGGATCACATAAGCAAATTGGATGACTTGGATCTCATCATCGGCACCAGCACAGCCACTGGCCCATATAACCTACTCAACAGAAAGAGTGTGTTTTGTGACTGACATGTGGGAGGCATCGGAGGTATTTTGGATAGTGATGTGCTTGGAAATTCCTTCGCTGGTCTTCTGCGTGTCTTGAGGTCATCACTTTGAGATCTTTCAGCGAATCCATCTCAACATGAGGTCCCTAAGTTCTTACTCCTGCTGAGTGAGTTACCAGACTCTAACCATGTCTCATCTGTTTGGGTAAGGCAGGCAGGTGGGGTCAACTTAGCCAGTCAGACTAGTCAGACCCCACCATTGACACCATGCGGCTAGCAACTAACAGCTGTGAGGAGCTTTACATTGGGTGATACTTCATGGACAGACTCCATCGCCAAACATAACACGGCCAGGCGCTCAGCTGTGGAAACACATTTTGGAACTGACAAATTTACAGATTTTTGTGTTTATTATTTTTTTTCACAGTGGGAAATATTGAAGCTACATTTATTTTGGGGTTAGAAATCTTAAATTCGATGAGATTGAGGAGAATTTGGAAAAATAAAATCACAGACAAATTAAATTTCGCTTCTGGAACCACCGTTTTTATGTATCCAAATAATTTTTATGATGTAATCTAAAGATTCAGCACAGATAGCATCATCCTCTTTTCATTTAGTAAATTATTTAAATCTGTATGCAGCCAATCAGATTCTATATCACAATTCCTCTTAGTATGTCGCTTAGGGAGAAAACAATAGGGTTATTGGGTCTGCATAAATTATAGTGGTACCTCGGCACTCGTCTACCTCATAGAATTTGGTATTGAACATATTTTGACAAGGAAAAAATGCCTCAGCACTTGTTTTGCTTGGTACTCGTCACGCTTACTAAAACCTGTATGAATCCATTTAAATTACTCCTTATAGGAACTTGGGTACTCGTCATTTTCGCAATTTCAGAAAATTAAGGGCCCTGTTTTCAGCTTAGAATCGTTGTAGTTTCCAAAGCACCCTACAAGATTGGAAACTCGCTACTTACAATCTAAAGTGATACATTGTATCATTGGTTTACATCAGTGATACATTGTATAAAATCTGCAAAACATTGTTCCTTATGGGAACATGGCTACTCAACGTTTTCGCCACTCATCGTGGAACCAATTAACGACGAGTACCACGGTACCATTGGTATCTAATGGAATCAAACCTTGTTTTACATCAGTGATACATTGTATCAAATCTGCAAAACATTGTATAGGGCTTAAGAAATCTCTTTAATAGATCCAATGGGCCACTGTTGTTTGTTTAGTAATTGATACAGAAATAGAAATACATTTAAATGTTTTAAAAATGTAAGTATAAAAAAAGAGTGGAAGTGTTAGGTAAGTGAGCTTGAAAGTTGGGTATATTAAGCATAAATTACATGCAATGACATTATCTTGTGATTAATCACCTCTCACAATCACATTTGATCCGGAAGAACATGCCCAGTCGATGTAGATGATAATAATAACAAGGCTTTAACATTTTAGTCTCTAACTATTCCTATTTATCCATCTGGGCATGCTCTTGGGGTTTGTTACCATTCACTCTGAGAGATAAACCCATTAGGAGAGAGGGAGAATCTTTTCAGGTAATTTATTCTTAAAATATCCAACTTTCAAACTCAATTATCTAACACTTCCGCTCAGAATATTTATTAACACCCAATTATAATTCTGTTTATTTATATGTGTACTTTTCATTTGTCGCTTTAAGTTTTTCAATGGTTTTAGCATGTTATTACGCACAAGAAAAAATGGCCAGATTGCTCGCACGGCCGGCCAAGAACCCTCCTAATAACTCAATATTGTAGCGCACGTGCATCCTTCTGTGCACAACGAGAACTTCTTCCTGGCTCATTGTCGCGTTGATGAACATACTGATACACACACCGTTGCGGCCAAGTTTGTGGGCAGGGCCATTCTTGACAGCTTTGCGTTGCATCCTCTGACTGCGCGGATCCTGTATCGCCGCGCTGACGTCTCTTTATCCTGTTTTAAACGCATATTTCAAACCCCACGAGAAAATACGTGTTTTTCTTGCTTCTTTTACACGTTACAATATAAAAAAAAAAGTCAGTCTCAAATATCGTTTTGCGCCGTCCAGATGTGGCGAACTGGATATTAAAGCTGCAGAGATTTGAAATGGAGGAAGTTCACGCCAAATCCCAGGCCTGCTTACTTCAGAAAATATTTCCCTGTGTTCCCGGAGGCATTTGCTTTGTATCCGACCCACATACTCCAGTGTCGAGGCTTCCAGAAGGGGTTTCGGTTGCAGAGAGCGATTTAAATCACCTTTTGTGCGTCTTTAATGTGGTCTGCCTTTGTGGGGTCTTCAGAGAACCCAGCCAATTATAGGATTAAAGCACAAAGCAGCAGGAAAACAATGAGAACAATTAAAAAAGAAATGGAAAAATGTATTTAAGGGCACAGCGTAGTGGTAAAACAAGTCATGACCCTTTACAAGTTGCTTCTAGTACAGTGAAGTCTTATGAATTATTATTTTTTCTATTTCCCTCTGCTCACTTCCAGGGTTATACAAATATTTAGAAGTATTAGAAGGAAGTATTAGATAATTGAGCTTGAATGTTAAGGATATCCACTTAAGTGGCTCAAGATTGCTATTTATATTTATTTATATACACACACACACACAGTATATATATTTATTTTTATATATGTTTGTGCGTGTATGTATACATATATATATATATATATATATATTATTTTTATATTTTATTATATATATATATATATATATATATATATATATATATATATTGTTTTGTGTTTTTGATTTTTGTTGTTTGTTTGTTTTTTTTACATATATCTTTATCACTAATATAGTTTCCAGGGGGAGCACATGGGCACTACGGAAACTTTTGTACGGATTCTGTGCATGCCGGACTGTGCAATGTGTGGCGCACAGTGCGGCGCAAGGAACAGAGAGGGGGAAAGGGACAGAAAAAGTAGAGACAGGGCAGTGGGGGGGGGGGGGGGGGGGGGAGACAAAGAGGAGGGAGATGTGGGGGGAAGAGACATAATGCAGTGTAATAACTGTTTTTCTCGGAATTCTGAGCTGGAAGCAGGTTTTTAAACTTGTTTTAGACATTCAAATGTGAACACAGATGTACTATTTATTTACTACTAAAAAAATGACGGCAATAGAATAGTAGGTCAAGGAATGCTGATTGGCACACAAAGTAAGTGTTGGGGTTGTCGGAGTACCTTCGGCGCTGATTGCGAGCCTCTGGGTTGGTGTTTTTTTGGTTCTCCGAGCCCGTTTGGCGCTGATTGCAAGGTCCATGCTGATGGCCTTTTGGCGCTCATTGCGAGTCTCTCCCATGGTGTAGTTTTGCTCCTGTGAGCACCCTTGGTGCTCCTTGTGAGGCGTGCAGTCAACGCCTTTGGCGTTTTATTGAGATTGTGTGGTGTTTTTTAACATTTTCTGTACATGTATTTTTTAATGATAATTAATGAATTAATTAAATCATAAATTAATATACTTTGCCTTTTTGTAATGAATATATGCAGCAACCAATATGCTGAAGAGCTAACAATCTGTCTTGATGTTCCTGCAGCATACAATGTAGGTTTGCAGTGTTGTGGAGCTGAGATGTAAGTGTCAGCAATGTGTGCAGTGTGTAGTGTAAATAGGCTGCGTGCGCGAGGGGAAAGCATTTTGTAATGTGAATGTTAGTGGTGTAAAATGGTGGCGATTGTGAATGTGTTAGGCAGGTCTGGATGATTTTGCATCCTTTGTAATAGCGTATTTTATACCTCGTACGGTCCTGTGTACGGCGACCATTTTTTCTCTTGCTTAGGGAATTTTCGAGTGGGTAAACTCTGGCAATTGGACTTAAATTGACATGTAACATCACTTTCAGACATCCTGGGTGTCCCCCTTGCTGTGTGTGATGTTTTATTTTTTATTTTTGTTTGTAATGAGTGTGGTTTTCGTGGTCCTCTCAATAAACGACTTCTCCGCTCATTGCAGGCCTTGGCAATCCACAACTTCCGTGCTTTGCAATGATTACCTTTGGCGCTCATTGCGAGCCTCTTCCCTTGTCTACTGTACACGTATATTTTTTATTCTTAACTAATAAAGTACTTTTTATTACCTACAGTTATAAAATGTACCATGTTTGAACCTCCGTTGCGTCACTTTAATCAGACGTGATTACTCACACCGTGGGGGTGATAAGCATGAAAAGCATATTAATTTGTATAATTGGCATAATCACAGATGCTTATAAGTGTTAAAGCTCCTGTCATTATTATTCTTTATACCAACTGGGCATGCTCTTCTGCTTATCACCCCACTGAGAGAGATGATTAATCATCTTCGGTAATGTTACTAAGACAGGGGGACGATCATTTCATCTATTTTTTTTCTTAGAATACCTAATTTTCAAGTTATCTAACACTTCCTATCAAATTCTGTAATAGCAACCAAATGTAATGATATTTATTTGTTGATATACTGTCTATTTCTGCAATAACTGGACCCTGTGTCACAATAATGATCTTACCTGGGGGGAAACAGTTGAGGTGAATACGAAACTTGAAACATCAAAAAACTAATGTTCAAATGTTCCCGAGTGGCGCTTAATCCGGCGTGTTCTGGGGATAACGTTACCACGTTGGTGTAATGTGAGAGTAATGAAATCTCTAGCAAACTCTTTGTGACACCGGCTGTATGTCTGAGTGACATCACGGGGTCAGAGGGCAGAACCTGACACTCGCCGAACAGTCAGAGACCGCAATTTGTACCTGGACAGAGAGGGTTAAAGCATGACTGCAGTCTCATATTTACATAATAGTATATATACACTGGAAAAAATGTTTTCATATCCTTATAAATAATAGCAAGTAAAAATGATTTATCATTTGCGTGTTGGTAAAAATATAGCTTTTCCCTGCAAGAAACTTACATTGATGTTTGGAGTTTTTACCTGTCTGTGAACCTTTCTGATCCTCCCATTAAAGATTGGTCTATAGAGGGTCATTACTACTGACCTTTATCTGACTGGGGGTCTATAGAGGGACATTAGTACTGACCTTTATCTGACTGGGGGTCTATAGAAGGACATTAGTACTGACCTTTATCTGACTGGGGGTCTATAGAGGGACATTAGTACTGACCTTTATCTGACTGGGGGTCTATAGAGGGACATTAGTACTGACCTTTATCTGACTGGGGGTCTATAGAGGGACATTAGTACTGACCTTTATCTGACTGGAGGTCTATAGAGGGACATTAGTACTGACCTTTATCTGACTGGGGTATATAGAGGGACATTAGTACTGACCTTTATCTGACTAAGGTCTATAGAGGGACATTAGTACTGACCTTTATCTGACTGGGGGTCTATAGAGGGACATTAGTACTGACCTTTATCTGACTGGAGGTCTATAGAGGGACATTAGTACTGACCTTTATCTGACTGGGGGTCTATAGAGGGACATTAGTACTGACCTTTATCTGACTGGGGGTCTATAGAGGGACATTAGTACTGACCTTGATCTGACTGGGGGTCTATAGAGGGACATTAGTACTGACCTTGATCTGACTGGGGGTCTATAGAGGGACATTAGTACTGACCTTGATCTGACTGGGGGTCTATAGAGGGACATTAGTACTGACCTTGATCTGACTGGGGGTCTATAGAGGGACATTAGTACTGACCTTGATCTGACTGGGTGTCTATAGAGGGACATTAGTACTGACCTTTATCTGACTGGAGGTCTATAGAGGGACATTAGTACCCACCTTTATCTGACTGGGGGTCTATAGAGGGACATTAGTACCCACCTTTATCTGACTGGGGGTCTATAGAGGGACATTAGTACCAACCTTTATCTGACTGGGGGTCTATAGAGGTACATTAGTACTGACCTTTATCTCACTGGGGGTCTATAGAGGGACATTAGTACTGACCTTTATCTGACTGGGAGTCTATAGAGGGACATTAGTACTGACATTTATCTGACTGGGGGTCTATAGAGGTACATTAGTACTGACCTTTATCTGACTGGGGGTCTATAGAGGTACATTAGTACTGACCTTTATCTCACTGGGGGTCTATAGAGGGACATTAGTACTGACCTTTATCTGACTGGGAGTCTATAGAGGGACATTAGTACTGACCTTTATCTGACTGGGGAGTCTATAGAGGGACATTAGTACTGACCTTTATCTGACTGGGGTCTATAGAGGACATTAGTACTGACCTTTATCTGACTGGGGGTCTATAGAGGGACATTAGTACTGACCTTTATCTGACTGGGGTCTATAGAGGGACATTAGTACTGACCTTTATCTGACTGGGGGTCTATAGAGGGACATTAGTACTGACCTTTATCTGACTGGGGTCTATAGTGGGACATTAGTACTGAACTTTATCTGACTGGGGGTCTATAGAGGGACATTAGTACTGACCTTTATCTGATGGGGGGTCTATAGAGGGACATTAGTACTGACCTTTATCTGTCTAGGGGGTCTATAGAGGGACATTAGTACTGACCTTTATATGATTGGGGTCTATAGAGGGACATTAGTGCTGACCTTTATCTGACTGGGGGTCTATAGAGGGACATTAGTACTGACCTTTATCTGACTGGGGTCTATAGAGGACATTAGTACTGACCTTTATCTGTCTAGGGGGTCTATAGAGGGACATTAGTACTGACCTTTATCTGACTGGGGTCTATAGAGGGACATTAGTACTGACCTTTATCTGACTGGGGGTCTATAGAGGGACATTAGTACTGACCTTTATCTGACTGGGGTCTATAGTGGGACATTAGTACTGAACTTTATCTGACTGGGGGTCTATAGAGGGACATTAGTACTGACCTTTATCTGATGGGGGGTCTATAGAGGGACATTAGTACTGACCTTTATCTGTCTAGGGGGTCTATAGAGGGACATTAGTACTGACCTTTATATGATTGGGGTCTATAGAGGGACATTAGTGCTGACCTTTATCTGACTGGGGGTCTATAGAGGGACATTAGTACTGACCTTTATCTGTCTAGGGGGTCTATAGAGGGACATTAGTACTGACCTTTATCTATAGGTAATTTCTCCTCCAACACATCCAAGTAACCTACTGTTTTTCCTGCAATTTCATTACATCGTTTCCTTCTCTTAAACCATCTATAGGTGATAACTTTCAAGTCATTTCCCCTTTTTTTTTATATATTTTTTTTGTATGTAATACAAATATAAGACTGCCGTGGCGTGTAACAAGTACAGAAGGTCTAAATGGCAGAGCCCAGGACTGTGTATACTTGCATATAATATTTACTGAATAAACGGTTGTTTTTATTTTATTCATTTCCCTCTCATCAATTGTATTTTTTAATAGCATAATGTAAATATGGACCTCTGGTACCCCTGTAACACATGGGGATCGCAGTATTATATTAGCTGACTATTCCATACAGTGTTTTCAGACAAATCACAATAGCTTTTCATATCCTGTGTTTAAATCAATGCAGGAATTGTGCAGTGTGTAATCAGCTATAATTATAGTATCGGGTGTCCAAATCACCTCTATTGTGATCCGGGAACCTCCACCTGCTGTTCCCACCAGTCCAGTCTCGGACACTTGACCATGTACAGATAATAAAACATAAATATAAGTAGGATTCTTATTGCTATCCGCAACGGAAAAGGTTGGTACTAATGTCCCTCTATAGAGAGGTACTAATGTATCTATAGACCCCCAATCAGACCCCATCTAGATATTGTGTCCAGTTCTGGAGATCGGATCTCCTAAAGGATATTAATGACCATTCAATGGAGGTAACTAAAAGTGCAGGGTCTAAAAGATACAATTTATAAGGATACTCCATGACATTAATGTGTATATATTAGAGGGAAGTTTGTATATATGGAATTTTAATTATTTAACTGCAATAAATTCCAGTTCACTGTGCCATGTCTGAATTACCCAGCATATAATGAAACCTTATGATCTTTATATGTGTAGAAGGGAAGAAGGGGATGAGAGGGGGTTAATAAAGTTCAAGGGTAAAATGTATTCCAGAAAAAGAGGAGCAAGAACAAGAGGGCATGATGTGAAGATGGAGGGTGGAAGATTTAGAGATAATATATTTTCCATAAAGAATAGTAGATAAGTGCAACAGCCTTCCTGTTGGTATATTCAGTAAAAGCATTCAAGCATGCCTGAGATATGCATATGACATTAATTAAACCCAAAGTATTTTTGGTTAGATAGGAGAATGGGGAGATTAGATGGGCATATTGGTTCTAATCTGCAGGGAATATCTGTGCACAGCAGGTGTAGGTAGGAGGATATAACTGTGTTTAAACATGTTTGTGG